>OX104113.1:55243208-55843208 GCA_944474755.1 Limnoperna fortunei
TGGTTTTTATCGGTTTCAATTGATTTTTAAAATCTTCTCCTCTGAAACAACTGAAAGTACTGCTTTGAAACTTTGTACACATCATCTGTCAAATGTCCTCAACCAAGTTTGCACCAACCATGGCTGCAGATTAACCAACCTGGCCACAATGGCTAAAAATTGGAGGGGGGGGGCTGTAAAATACAGTTTTTGGCTTATATTTAAAAAAGTGTAACAGATACAGGAAAACCGAAGAGACATGCCTTCATCTGCATCAAAAGCTCTACGAAACACTCCATTGGGATGAAGTTGTATGATGACTCCTTATAGGAGTTATTGCCCTTTAATTGTCGAAATTGTTGATTGTAGCCATTTTTGCCTCAAAATCTTGAAAAATTATTAGAACTAGAGAAAAGTTAGCATTGCTTAATTGTTCTGCTCTATGAGGGCTACAAAATTGCCTTTAGGGTCAAGATTGTCTGATTAACCGTTTAAGAGTTATTCCCTTGAACTGTTTATTTTAATCGGTTTTAATTGATTTTTTAAAATCTTCTCCTCTGAAACCACTGAAAGTACTGCTTTGAAATTTTGTACACATCATCCGTCAAATGTCCTTAACCAAGTTTGCACCAACCATGGCTGCAGATTAACCAACATGGCCACCATGGCTAAAAATTGGAGGGGGGGGGGGTAAAATACAGTTTTTGGCTTATAGTTCAAAAAGTATAACAGATACAGGAAAACCGAAGAGACATGCCTTCATCAGCATCAAAGCTCTACGAAACACTCCATTGGGTTGAAGTTGTATGAGGACTCCTTATAGAAGGTATTGCCCTTTAATGTCAAAATTGATTATTTTTGACATTTTTGCCTTAAAATCTTGAAAATTATTTGAACTAGAGAAAAGTTAGTATTGCTTAATTGTTCTGCTCTATGAGGGCTACAAAAATGACTAAGGGTCAAGATTGTCTGATGAACCGTTTAGGAATTATTCTCCTTGAACATTTTTTTTAATCAATTTTAATTGATTTTAAAAAATCTTTCTCTCTTTAACCCATTAAAGTACTGCTTTTGAAACATTGCACACATCATCTTTAGGACGTCCTCTACCAAAATTGTGCAAATCATGACACCTGACTACCTATATAGCTACGTTAGCTTAAAATAGAAATGGGGGGGGGGGGGGGGGGGGGAGTCAAGAGAGTTTTCGACTGATAGTTAAAAAAGTATAACAGGTAGAGCAAATTTGAAGTGAACCTCCCTTCTCCCTCTAAGCATCAAAAGCTCCTCCTTATAGGAATTATTTCCCTTAAAAGGTCAACATTAATGACTTTTGCAGAAGTGTTGGGCAATTCCTTATAGCAAAGAAAAGCTGGATAGAAAAGGGTTGTTTGGTTTCAGGTTCAGGTGAGCGATACAGGCTCCTGGGAGCCTCTAGTTATGGTAACAATTAATCAAAAAAGCTTGATACATGCAAAATTTCCGTTGCAGTACTCAAGAAACCATAGGATTCAGCATGCCTGATATTTTGCATATTGCTTTATCCTATAGTACCATATGTTGTGTAGCTATTTTATGCTCCTTAGTCATCTATGCTCCTTTGGGGGGGGGGGGGGGGGGGGGTTATCACTTGTGACTCACAAATACACTTTTTTTTCATTTAATCCTTTAAAATTTTTCCTACATGTAAAACATCTTGTTTTAATTTCTGTCTACTTGTCCAGATGCCTATGTGTCTCTACCTTTGTCCTTTTTCTAGAGATATTTCTGTAAATTACTAAATTAACCCAAAGGACATGGCTAAAAATCATTAAATTTTTCAGAAATTATCTGATGGCACCTTATAGAAGTTATTGTGCTTAATCAAAATTTTTGAAGAAATTTTTAGTTTTTGCTTAGTAACTTACATAAAAGCTATAGCTACAAGTGTGGACTGTGAGCACGCTCACAAAGGGATACCCCCGCTTCGCTTTCAAGTCCAGTTATCTCCCCTTAATGATATCTGAGGTCAATAAAAATCCTTCATGCACATCTACATATAATGTACTTCCTTTATGCTAAGTTTCATTAAATGTCATCAAGCGGTTTAGGACGAGTTGAGCGATGTGGACAGACAGATTCCTATACCACCCCCCCCCCCCCCCCCTAGACTGTTACTGTAAATTGCAAAAAAAATTTATTTATTTTAAGTCATTTGTGTTTTAGGTAAGTGAGTAACGGTTTCTAGGAGCCTCTTGTTAGTTTTTGTTTTTGTTGATGTTATATATTTCTGAATGTGTGTTTGTACAGGATTACAAATTGGGGGGATTGGGATCCATTTCAATATAATTGTTGGTGCCTGTCCTAATCCAGGATATTTATACCCTTGTATTATATAGTTGTGGATGCAGAGAACCCTGACTTGGGAAAATGTGTTGGGCATAAAAAAGTTGTATGGGAATTTTCACATCCAGTATTTTAGGCCTTTATTTCTGTCCTTTTTGGTTTTTTCTGTATTTTTTCTATATTATTTGATGCCCTCTGCATGGATATGAGTGTCGGTCTTTCAATCTGTCCATGCCTCTGTGATTTCCAGATGATAACTTGAAACATATTTGGGTTTTTTTCTTAAGATAACTTGAAAAACTGATTTTTTAAAAACTTTGCACAGATGTTAAATACTATAAAATGAAGTTCAAGTTTGATTTCAATGCAATCCAATTTGTAGTTTTCGCCAATTCAAATTTTTTGTGGTCATCAGTTGGTGGTTTCCAA
The DNA here is from genome assembly GCA_944474755.1 of Limnoperna fortunei. Taxonomy (NCBI): domain Eukaryota; kingdom Metazoa; phylum Mollusca; class Bivalvia; order Mytilida; family Modiolidae; genus Limnoperna; species Limnoperna fortunei. Next base: position 55,245,942 of record OX104113.1, read on the forward strand.
ATGTTAAAACCATAAAAGGCAAAACAAGGTCAAATTTGAACTGTTGCTTCAGGAAAAGTGTAGTTTAGGGTACATTTGTTCTTAAATAAATTTTTAGTAATTACTTTACATTGTTGGTATATTTTTTTACATTTTTTAAAAACATAGCTGATATATGCTGTCTGTTTTGTTCTTGTACATTCACTCTGTCGTTTTTTTCCTGTAACATAAATGCCTTAACAGCTAGAACATGAGTTAATGCCCTTAAATGACAATATCAAAGACAATAATAAGTTGTGGTTTTGTTTGTCTTATAAATTAAAATGATTAAAAACTGTTTATAACTAAATTAACCTGAATGAGAAAGGCCTACAAATAATAAATTTTTAGCTATAACAGCTACATGTAGACTGAAACTGTAAATTGCAAAAATTAGATAGCTTGGTCATTTGTGTTCCAGAAGAGTGATTACAGGCTACTGTGGGCCTCTAGTTTTTTGTGATAACTATTATCTTTAAAAATAGATGGAAGCTTTAAATGATCACCAAGACAAGATCAACATACCTAAATTGTCAAACTATTCTTATTATAAATTGTTGATTCATACAAGACTATACATTTTATGACTTTTTTCAATTATTGGCATTTTTGGCTACTAATCTTGAAAAATATAATAGATATAGAAAAACAGAAATGAGAAGCAAAACAAGCTCTACATATAAGTCGAACAATGTTTCATCTTGTTTTTCAATGGGAACTCCCATCTTTTTCTTCCAATAAAAACTGGAAGCCATGATATAGCTGAAATGTCATTAAACCCCATGAAACAAACAAACAAATCCCCATCTTGTGAAGATAGATCAAAGCCTATTAGGGGCCTCAGTGGATGAGTGGTTAAGGTCTACTATTGATAACGTGGTCTGTCAATACTGAGGTTGAAGGTTGAGTCTCACTGCTGGCAGGGTGTGCTTGACTCTATTCTTAATTGACAAGGATTGCAGGTTTTCCTACCAAGAGTACTCCACCTTCCTCCACCAATAAAAACTGGATGTTATGATATAGCTGAAAAATAACTGAAAGTGGTGTTAAACTCTATTTAAATACAATCCAAGTCTATTGATTTCCAAGTGAAGGATAACAGACTAATGGGAGCCTCTTGTTGTGATTCCTTAAAATTATTTTGAGTATTACCTTGTGTTGCTTGGTACTGGTGGTATTCTTTCATCAAAAAATTACCTTCATTTATGGCGCTGAATTTGTCTGTTTTCGTGTTGTACTTTTAAAAAAAAACTGTAAACTATAAAAACATTTATTGTGTTGTTAAAGTTGGAGAAGTGAATGTTATCTCCAGATAAATAAAGATCAATACATTTTTGTTGTTGAGTATTTGTCCTTTTTATGTAGCATTGTGTGCAGTTGGCATATTATTAAAAATCTATTTCTTAATTCTATAGATGTAATTTACAATACTTAAAATGTGTTATTTTTATTTTAGGAAACTTATGTATGGGAGCTTTATCAGCAGAGATGTTGGGATTTTTTTCCTGTAGGGGATTGTTTTAGAAAACAGTATGAAGATGAGGCTGTAGCCAAAACAGAAAAATAAAGTGGAAGCATCTGTAAATTGATAATTTGAAGAAACTGTTTTCAGTCAAAGTAAAGTTTCCTAAATAAGTACATGTGTAACAAATATTGTCACTATAACCTTTATTGTTATAAGTGAATGGATTACCAAAATTGTTTAAAAACATTTAGTGTCTTAATAAAAAACTGAATGACAAAACTAAGTCAAAGTTGTATCTGTTTTTTTATTATTTTCACTCTTGATGTTAATTTTAACAGTACTGGGAAACATTATATTATGTCTGTTTTTTGCTCACCATAACCTATTGCCATCAATTTTCATACATCATCACAGCCTTTTCTGTCCTTGATCACATTATAAATTATTAATATTCTCTAAAACCTCTTAAGCAATTGAATAAAACTTTGAATAAAAAGAATTTTGCGAGATTAATTATTTTACCAACACTTTTTCAACTTTGTCATTTTTCCGTCTGATTAGCTTAGCTGAACCTTCATATATTGTTTGTGAAGTCCATTAAAAAATGTATTTGGTCTTGATCATGTGGGAAATATAGGCAATTCTGATTAGCTAAAATGCTTAAATTCTTCTTACTGAACTGCAAGTGCAACATATAAGAAATGGTTTCTGTTCCTCATTTCCTCCTAATTAGAAAAACTGCACTGGCACTGAAAATCCTTATTTCTTATTAGCTTAAATCTTTTTCACCTGTTTTTTTTTCACCAAATGTTCCTGGTAGAAATGATGTCTACAAAAATTCATTACTTCATTTTGGTCAGGCAAAAAATATGGCTGCCATGGGCAATCCTAATTTCTGATTGGCTGAAAGTTTAAAAATAAATAGATATCTCATGTTTTTATTAGGCAAAGACCATTGCTACCATTTGGGGAATCCTTATTTCTACTGTGCTTATATTTTAAATCTTAAGTCCAAATGTTGTGTAACTCTCTGTTAGATTCCTTTATGTAGATTCCCAGTTTTATGCTGATTACAATGCAAACATGACCTCTATGATTTCTAATTGGCTGAATTTTATAAATCTTTACCTTTGAAAATATAAAGCCAGAGAAACAGTTATTTCCTAGGAAAAATGCATCTGTGTTCTTCTAAAAAGTGTTCATTTTTTTCTTGTCTGTTTTGCTTTCACATATTGCTATAGAAATTTCTATGGATTTATGAAGATTTTTCCTTTTCTGAGAGTGTTTACATAATCAGTAAAGTATGTTTGTTGTATGTTAAATTCAAGCGAAAATGAGCTTTTGTCATATTTTAGTGTTGTCAGTGGTATGTTTTTGATAGGACGACCTCTTGAATAGTGTACTTCACCATTTATTGTTATAATATTATTGATTTTTGGCTTTAAAAACTGCAGTAAACTTGATTATTTTTTTATTTCTTGTTAGAAGGATGTCAAACTGACCTCATTGAGTTTTGCTGTTACTATAGTAGTAAACCATTTTTATGTTGAAGGATATGATTTTTAGTGTATATCAATATATTGCATCAATATGAATGTAGCAGATACTGATCGATACTCAGTTTTTTGTTTCATATATACCAAAATATTGCATTTGTGAGTAGCAAAGTTGTATAAAATGATCCTAATACAATACACATTTTATAATATATAGCCAAAAACCTGTGTTTTAACCTTAAAAATTTCATAAGAGAAAAAATACTCATAAGGCAAATTGGATCAAGATAAATTTTTGTAATATTAAAGAATCTAATGAGTATTTAGTAGTGCTATTTAAAGATTTACTATTACACCCAAATCTTTTTTATGTGCACTTTGATAATATAAAATAAATTCAGTTGGAATTAAATTTTAATTGCATTTAAATTTTTGACAGGGCACAATTTTAATATTTTAGTATATTAGATCATTTTCATATAAACCTCTTAAGATACAGAATACAAGTCTTGTACATAAGACAAGATTGTCTTTCATTGTTCATTGATTTTACTGTGGCAATTGCAGGTTCTTTGCAGCCTCTTGTGGTTCTTTTAATTTATGTATGCTAATGTTTGTTACACAATGTTTATTTTTATTTATAGCAATAATGGACCAATTTACAAGGTCTCAATACTACTTTTAAATGAGTTATAAGGTAAAGTTTCTAAAATTTATGACAAGTAGGGCAACTGACACAGTGATCACAGTAAAAGCAAATTGTTTTTTTAAATTTAGAAAAACAAAATCTCTTTTTACATCTAAAAGTTTATTTGTTTACCTGTATTAACAGATGTTTATATCGAAGGTCATGTAAAGTCATTTCATTAGTTATATCAGAACAAGATATTTATTGATGATAAAGCTTTAGTAGTGTATGTATTTTATAGCAGTTTATGATGTTTGATTTTGGTTTTATAAATTGTCTTCCATTCTTGTATCCTAGATTGTATAACTTGAAACATTTCCTAGTTTTTCTTTATATTGGAATGTTCTGCATAGTTTTACAGTTTGTCTACTGTAACAAAGATGTAGCTTTTATTACCAAAGAAATAAAAAATTAAGTCATATTATATTAGTGTTATCTGCCAAAAATGACGGATCAAAATGTCTGAAAAAAGACCGCGTTCTTGTTTGACATTCTTCTTTTGTGCAATCTGATTGGATGTCGGATATTGAAGAATTGAGAGCCCATATGATATCCTGATGTGAGAGTTATTGGTTAATGAAAGAAATAGGTACTTTCATGCTCCTTTTGGAAAGTTTGTGTAATCTTTTGCTAGTGATAGAAATATTTTACATCATTTTTCATCTTGCAATGTGCTCCAATTGCCACAAACACAATTTCTATTACTCTTGAAAAGATCACCTGGTCCTTCCCAAAATCCTATATATGAACCTATTATTTTTTATGAATTTATATCTAAACTGTACAATAATAGATTTTGTATAACAGACTAGTTTTCAGGAATGATAAGGTGATTTGATTTCAAATATTTTATTGATTAAATCAAAGGGATTAGATAACAGGCTAAGCCTATATACATCTTCTCCCAAACAAGATGGAAATACAAACAAGAACATAACATATATTACAAATATCGTTGAACAACATGCCAGTCAACCCACACTACACTCAATTAATTCTATGAAAATGAAATGTATTCAACAATTGCTAGATCGAAGATATCTTTCTATATAGTTAAGAGCAATTATTTACAAAATGAGTGTACTGTAGGTTAAGAGGAATGTTTAATTATCGTGAATATTTATACTCTTTATGTGTTGCATTTAGTATGATCATCGATTCCACCAGGCATATTAAATTATTCTCTGTGGATACAGACATAATATATAAAGTTACTTTTTGAAGGAAAAACAAACAAAAATATGGTGTTTAACAGATGAAAAGATCAAAAATTAAAGATGTAAAAAAATAAGTAAATAAATAAATATATATATATATCTTAGCAGTTCTTATTTTAAAATATCTAATTGTGAAATTAGATTTAATGTGGGAATTAGTTATTAAATAAGACAACAAAAAAAAAAAAAAAAAGTAGGATATAAAGAAAGGAATACACGGTTAGGAGCAGTACGGCTAGCATGATGGAACGATGGACCAGCAACAACATATATTGATCATGAAATATACAAGATAAGTTTAATTCACTTATAAAATACAAAATTACTAGCATGAACACTCACCATAAAATACTTGAGCATTTTTTTTTTATTATAATGAAACATACATGTATTATTCAAATCTCTTAGTATCATGTATATATTGTAAGACAGAGTTAACAACATCTGTATTTTCCCCTGGAGACAGATCAGTCGAACCACTAAGAAGAAACTCTAAAATGGGCAGCTGGTGGTAACCACGGAGTTCATGAAAAAGAGTTGCTCGCTCTTGAGCAAATAGTGGACAAATATAGAAATAGTGATAACTGTCTTCAATGTCATATCCACATGCACATTGAGAGCTCTCAGACAAGTGAGACCGAAAAAGATGGTGATTTAGATTACTTGTTTCGTTACGCAGTTGACAGAGAATAACATTGAGCTTTCGTGGGCCTAAGGAAAAGTGACCAGGAGGCTTCACTATATTTTCATTGAGTTTTTTCTTGAATAATGCAAGAGACGTCACATTTTGCATAGTTTGGTCCAAGTTGTTCCATAAATGTAAGGCGCTCGGGAAAAAACTTCTTATATGATTCTGTATTGGACCTCGGAATATTAAAAAATCTCGGATTTCTGATATTATAATTATCATCAGTATTAATACATGATATGATATGCTCAGAAATATAGCTTGGTAGGTATCCATTCAGGGATTTGTACACAAAAATAAGCTTTTGTTTTTTGCGCCTCTCCCTGAGCGAATCCCATCCAAGTTCATTATATAGTTTAAGTCTAGAAGTGCCTCTACGCATACCAGTCACTATCCTTGCGGCCTCATATTGGACAGACTCAATTAGGTCAGATTCTTCGTTAGTACAATTATCCCATATCAAGTTACCATATTCTAAAATAGGTCTAATAAATCCAAAGTAGAGCTTCTCAAGGGAAGTCCTATCGAGGCTATGCTTAAGTAATCGTAAGACATTCAACCGAGAGCAGGCTTTTGAATATATATCATTCACATGGTCCTTCCACGTACCTTTCGAATTAAAGTTTAAACCTAAATGCTTATGCGTCACCGTATTTTCAAGTGCAGTGTTGTTTAGGTATAACGTAGGTATATCTACATGTCTTTTTCTTGTAAATAGCATAGATTTTGTCTTGCTGGAATTAAAAGTAATTCCCCAGTCAGTGGACCATGAATATAAGCTATCAAGATCAGAATTAAGAGACTCTGAAGCAATTTCTTGGTTATCAACAACACAATAGAGCGAAGTATCATCTGCAAATAACTTTATTTTATTAGTGACCTGATCTACTATGTCATTGACAAACACCAGAAATAGATAAGGTCCCAATATAGATCCCTGAGGGACTCCAGCATTAATGGATTTCCATGTTGAGCTGTATCCATCCATACATACACGCTGTTTTCTTTCAGAAAGATAGCTATGAAACCAGTTCAGTAAATTATCCTTAATACCATATTTTCGAAGTTTATATAGAAGACCATACTCGGTCAAATGCCTTAGATACATCGCAAAATATAAAACGGACATCTTTTCCAATATCTAAATTCTTAATAATCTCGTCGTATATAATAAGCAGTTGATTCACGGTTGAATCTTTATGGCGAAACCCTGACTGCTCGTCTGTCAGAATATTATTCTGATGGATATAATTATGAAGATGCTTGAAAATTATCTTTTCCAACATCTTACCGAAGACGTTGGTAACAGATATCGGTCTATAATTACAAGCACTTTCACTACCCCCCTTACCCTTATATATAGCTGTAACATTTGCCATTTTCCAGCCACTTGGCACAACACCATAGTATAAACTTTTATTGAACAGAATAGTAAGGGGCTTTACCAGTGGCTGAAAAATACTCTTCAATAGCTTCGGGGGTAAATTATCTGGACCACCTGGTTTAGAGGTGTTGAGTATCTCAAATTGGTCTATGACCTCTTGTTCAGTGACAGCTATATCAGAGAGCTCACATGGCGACAGTGGAGGAATATCTGGCAATTCAGGTTCTGTCTCCAGGGTAGACACAGAAGCAAAATAATCATTTATAGCACATGCTTTATCTATTGGATGGTAATAAATATCACCATTAACCTTAATAGGACTCTTGACATTATTAACATTCTTAAATTTTGTTACACTTTTGGCAATGCGCCACCATTTCCCTGGAGGAATGGATTTGTCAACAAGTGAATTCTGTAAATTTACAATATAATCTTTCTTAGCAACTCTAATCATATCAATTACTTCATTTCTCGTATTTCTAAAATTAACCCAGTCACTTGCAAGATTTCTAAGGTGATCACAGAACAAAATCATTTCAAATCGCATAGTGACAGTTTGGTTTGATACTGGTGACATTTGTAAAAGCCTGAACAATGTGGAAATTTTCTTATAATATGATTTGCAAAAGACATTTAAACAATCACAAGAAGGTACAGTAGAAATGGTGCATGTGGATGTGCAGACTTGCAAAAAAGGTGTCCTTTGCAAGCTTGTAAGAAATGTTGACAACTATGGATAACCCCTAATTAGTAGAAAAATGTGACATAAAAAAGTCAAAATTTTCTTTCCTCGTAAACGATTCGGACATTTTGAACTTCCTTGTTGCCACGCATGTTTAACCGTTAAACATGTTTTAATTGTAAAAACATCTCAGAATGTGTATTATAATTGTTATAAAGAGTATGCAGTCGATAGGATAATTAGTAGCAGTGAACATTATTCCATATCACAATCATGCCATATGAAGAATACCTAAGCATTAAGAGCTAACGCCACTGATGAGTCCTGAATAGACGAAATGCGCGTCTGGCGTAATGAATTTGTCACCTTGGTAATTTTAATTACATCATCACTACCATAAAGAAGGTAGAATCTGCCGGCTTTTGGATTGTCTGGTGTTGGATATTCGAGAGTTTTATCATCAATATAGCCTAGATTGTTCATATTTGTTAATTCCTAAGTTATTTCATCAATGAATTTCTCTGTGGGGTCCTCTTCTGATTTCATATAAAACCGGTCATCATTCAGTTGACGTTCAGCCTCTCGAATATATATAGGCAGATTTGTCCATAACCACAACCGCACTACCCTTGTCTGCTGGTTTGATGACTATTTCTACATTTGATCTTAAGTTTCTTAGGGCAGTTCGTTCGTCAGGAGAGAGATTGTCAAAATTGTTAGAATAAGATTCAACTGTGCTAATTATTTCTGTTTTAACGGTGTCTATAAATGACTCTAAAGTTGTGTTCTTACTAGGATTTTGGGACCCATTCACTTTTTTGACAAATCTATATTTGTTATCTCCTTCTATGTCTATTTTTCAATCTCTGTACGATGGTGACTAGAGAGGTTAACAACACTGTTGGAATCGTTGTTGGTTGAAAGGGATTTCCGTTTGAAGCGTCTGTTGCGTATCTTTATCTGCGATGGTAATTTGGCATTCTGTTGGTTAGGAATACCGTCACGATTAAATCTTCGCCGTTGACGTTTAGAGAGGGTGCAACTTTGGATGGTGGTGATGTCATTTAGACGCATAAGAATGTTTTTATATTCTTTTATCTGTAATTTTTTTTCTTACTTATTTTCATGAGATTTTCAAGATCAGACGATAGTTAAATCAGATGTTCTTCGCAGTGATTTTTCATAAGGGTCAGCAGGCGTTTTGAACAGTGAAACAGAGTCTGATCCCATTTTCTATAAAAAGGTGTTAGAATCATTGCCAGGTGTTTGAGGTAAGAGTTTGATCTGTAAACCCTTAGGTATAACACCTCGTTCTATATAGTTATTGATATTAGATAGGTGATGTTGAGTTTTCATTTGTTTTTGTTTTAGTACTCTCAGTTGTTTAAAGTATTCTTCATATGGCATTATAAAAGATGGTGGGATGACAAAATAAGGTAGTTTATCACACAACTGTCTTTACGTGTTTTGAGATCGTGTCCAATTCTAGAATCTTTTGAGAAGGATTTTATTTTTAGCTATATTTTCAAAATCATATAATTCAATTATAAGTTCATTATCATTTAAAAATTTAAACGTTCTACTAAATTATCGTCTGGTATAACACAATTTTCTATAGTAGACCTTTTGGAATTAAAGTCTCACACAAGAGCACAACATTGTGTTTAATTTGAAAAATATACACTTGACCAAAAGTTAGGGACCACATGGTTTTGCTGCAAATAAATAAAAAAATTAATTGTTTCTGGTTCTGTGTATATGCTATCAACAAAAGCTAGGTTTGTAGTATCTATTGTTAAAATTTTTAAATCGCTCGATTAATAGAGATTTAAAAAACACTACCCTCAGCTTTTGAAAACCCAAGTTTGGCGCCTTTTTTCATTTCATCATGTGCACGTGCGTAACAGGTAAAATTTATCCTGTTTTGAAATCATTTCAACATATTACGTCGAAAACTAGCAGATTCCGAGTGATGGCAAGCAGTTGGTATAATAAGGGCTGGAATGACACAGTGGCAGGTTTCAGATAGGTTCAATGTTAGCCATTCTGTCATCAGTAGGCTAATGAGACGATATAATGAAACTGGTATTGTTGGGGAGGTCAAAATTAGGGCGACCGAAGAAGACAACAGAGAGAGAAGATAGACTACTTCGAAGACTTGCTAGACACAACCTTTTACCACTGCAAACATGTTGCGTAGTCGATGAACTGCGAAGACTTCGAGCACGGAGACCAATAAAGCGACCAGCACTTACACAAACACATAAAGATGCCCGGCTGCAGTGGGCGCGTGACCATATCGGGTGGAATATTCGCTCTTGGAAAAGAATTCATTGGTCCGACAAAAGTCGTTTTCTTCTGAAACCAGTTGATAGTAGGATGCGGGTATGGCGTCAACGCATCACAGCTTTTGATCCTACACATGTTCTGGGAACTACAGCTTTTGGTGGTGCGGAGTGACAGTTTGGGGCTGCTTCTCATATGACAGTAAGTTAGACTTAGACATTAGATAGCACACTAACTTCTTTAAAATACAGAGCTCGGATTCTGGACCCGCCGTATTGTGCCCCATTTTGATGCGCATTCACTTGAAAACAGACCCGTGACGACAACGCAAGACCTCATAGAGCGTGCATCGACAAAGATTATCTTGCAAATTGGCCTGCCATGTCTCCGAATATGAATCCGATAGAGCATGTTTGGGACTATCTCGGCCGGAAAGTGAATGAACGTGATTCTCCATGTTAGAACATTAAAGAATTGCGTGATTCATTTTATGTTTCGTTTTAAATATTCGACTGTTTTAAAGAAGTTTATGATTTTACTATTCAAATTCAGAAAATACCAACAAGATGTCGTTTGTAAAACTGCAAAATCATAACTCATGAAAAAATTCAGTTTGAACCGCTGGTAATGTTAAATACACATAGTTGGCATGTTGAGGGTTATTGAGATGTGAGAAGAAATCATTTTAAAACATTTATTCACAAGAAAAGAATCGGTATCGTGTGTATCCACCACGCTTCCGGTGCAATTCTTGAACTCGTCTCCACATTCTCTGGACAAGACTACGTTGAGTGAATTGCCGCCACTCCTGAATTCAACAGCTAATGAAACATTAATGAAACATTTAAGTTGCTTTACAGGTTATGTACAGGTAAGGTACAAAAATGCATACCCTTTAACGGGCCTCTCCCATTTCTTAATTAATTTTGCGAGTAGACGTTTTGGGAACAAACCCACTAAAACTATGTATTTCTATTGTTAAGGCAGTAAAGGTCTTTCATCATCCCACTCTCTGGTACGGAACTGAATTATTTCACCGTCGTAGAGTGATGGTACTGGATCTAAGCAGTTTCGTAATTTCTCTTTTATGTGTGCCATGAAAAGTTTAGATTTTGATGGTGGGTCGTTGTGTTCTCGGGGAAAGCTAGTAACCAGATTGTCTCTTGTATTTACAGTACCAGGACAATTACTGACTGTACATTTTTAATAAATGAGTTCAGCATCTCTGCCCTGCTTTCTGGTTTTTACACCATATCTGTAGCCTGCTACAGCTAAATAGTGACCACGGGCATGTTGAATAAATTCAACTGTTACTTGTGTATCAGCCATTTTTGTTTGACAATGATAAATTTCAGTCAGTCATGTATTTATATATGCTTAATGGGCTTGTTTGGGTTGAGCTTTAGCTCAGTGTCAAATTATTGTTAGTATCATTTATTTATTTAATTATTCTGCTTAATGAGTGAGAACTATTTACAATTATTTTTAGTATCATTTATTTCATAACTATCATCAATTTATTTAATTATTTTGCTCAATGAGTGAGAACTATTTACATTTTTTAGTACCATTTATTTCCTAACTATCATTTATATATTTAATTATTTTGCCTCATGAGTGATAACTATTTACAATTATTTTTAGTACCATTTAAATAATAACTATTATTTATTTATTTAATTATTTTGATTCATGAGTAAGGAACTATTTGTATTTCATATCTATCATTTATTTATTTAAAAATTAAATTATATTTATTTTGCTTTATTTTTTTCAAACAATATTAACAACCTGGCCTGGAACAAAAATACTGTTAATTTATTTACCTATTACACCTGAATAGTTGCTAAATAAATAAGTCAACAGGTGATCAAAATAAAAGTTGGCTAAATGGGAATACCTGAATTTTAAAAAGTTGACTAAATGGGAAGACACCGTTAAGTGTATCGCCTGTAAATATATGGTAGCAAGGTTTCTCCAACATTTGAAAATTTTTATTCACGTTTCTCCAACATGAAATTAACAATAGGAGGGCTTGTTGTTTTAACAACAATCAAATATGTTGTTTTAAGCAGATTTCAGTAAAACATGAGAATTCTATTGAAATTTATGGCAAAGTTATAATTTAAAAACAAAGAAATCAATATTTTTTATTCTGTCCTCATATCAATAATTCTATTAATGAAATAATAATTTAATCAATAAAATTAATTATTAAATAATTAAAGTGCAATTATAGACCATGCAAGCAGTTGTCAAATTATGATACAATTATTACAAAGTACTCTTGCTATGCTCAAAAATGAGAAGTGTTTAGTGTCAATTTCTACATCACGCGTTCTGCTTTGTTTGAAATGAGAAATTTAATTCCCCGACTTAAACGTAATTTTGGTAGTGGGATATAAATTCAGAAATTAATAAGTTAGAAAGAAATAAGATAAGTCAGTATATCTACATTATTTAATAATGTTATTAATCACCTCCTCTTTTCGCCAATCAATGTCAAGAAGAGCGTATGTGTGTATCAAGATAAAATTATTTTGCGTGCGCAAACTACTCATATCAAAAGAATACTCACTTTTAGCCACGCCCACCTAAAATTTTATATAAATGAGATGTAATCAGCGAACCATCACTGCACGAGTGACATCAATGGTAAAATGTCGTTCAGGAATATTACACCCATAATCCATCGACAAACCGGTGTTCAAAAACTACACTGCAACAATAGTATTACAACTGAAAACGACAATACATTCAGCAACGACTTCAAATTTCTGGAAAGCTTGTTACTACCGTTACTAGTCGAGGATACATTGTATGATGGAGCCATTTCCATACACCGTCATGATGTGCACGACGTCGAGGAATTCGGACACAATTTGGACGCTATACGCAGAGATGCACTTGAAGTTGATGAATTCAGAAACAACGGACACGAGTGTGAATTGGATGATTTAGATACATATCAGGTTCAGCTACGAAGACAAAACGTTCATGATAAAATAATGCACAAGGAAAGTAACCCGGTGGTTTTGGAAGTTATGGCATTTAAAGAAAGAAAAAAGGCGTTAAGAAGAGCGAAGACGAAAAAAAATTGTGTATTTTGTAAAAATAATGGTGAATCTACGTCTGTATATACGAGCCACGTTTTGAAGGATTTGGACGGAAAAGTGTGTTGTCCGGTTTTAAGGAAATATACTTGTCCTGTATGTGGCGATTCCGGGGATAAAGCGCACACTATAAAATACTGTCCACGAAATGAAGTCATTGAAAATCTACCTATTTTTCATTCGGGATCCTAGTTTTATCGTTTTAATCATTTTGCAAAATTAGTTATATTATATATTTTATTACAAAAAATTACCTTGTATATATCGACTTTTTAGTTTCAAAGATAGCACAGATAGTAGATTCGATAGTGCTAACCAGGGACAGTCTATACTAACTGTATAGACTGTCCCTGTGCTAACTAAATTAGACTCGAATAGTTTTCGAACTAATTTTTAGTTAACGTTTTTATCTGAATATTGAACACTTTTGGAACGGTTAAGTTTTATAACATTGAAGATACTTATGGTTTTGTTGAATAGATAATTTTATAAATTTATTGACCATGTTTTGATCCATTGTGTCGGGCATGTTGTAAACGTTTTGACAGGCACTCTTGGGCATGCTGTTTTTTAATTTGCATAAATTATATAATTAAAAGAATATGTGTAAATAATGAAATAAAAAATTGTTAATTCAAGACGTTTGTTTTCGTTTTAACTAATTTTGGCCTTCTTTTTTTTGAATGGTGTTAAATGCCACTTTCAATAATTTTCAGCTATATCATAGCGTCCAGTTTTTATTGGGGAGGAAATTGGGGTACCCGGAGAAAACCTAAAAATCATTTCCAGAATGTATTTAAATCTTGATGTTTTTGTCTTTTGGAAGCCTAAAATTAGTTAATTATGATGTTTTATGTAGTTTGAATGACATAATTGCCGAATACGACATACTCGTGGATAAGTTTGTTTACAGTAGTTCAAATGTTTTTTTCTTGCTTGAAATGTGTCTGGAATGCATTCGCGCTACACATATCAATAATACTGATTTAAACAAAAAGTATCCCGTAACACAAAACAATTTTGGTAATGTACGAAATCTTGCATATCAAATCATTTTCAATTTATCAACATTTTACTATGGGTAGAAATATTGACGTATAATAAAGAACATCAAGGTTAATTGTAACTACAGCTGGGGTTGTATGATATATGAAAAAGAGACAGAAATTTTAACCAGCAATCCCACAAATTTTTGTTCGCAATATATACAGTCCGCCATAAGTTAAGCATCACCTACTTTTCCGGATCTAATGTTTTTCAATAACATAAACAAATGAGAAAATGTTTAATTTGTATGAAAATGTATATATCATTAGGAAATTTGAACCTGTAATATTCTTTATTTAAATCCTCTAATTGTAAAATTAAATTCTAGTGGTCTAATAATGATCACAAAAAATAGGCCAAAAAACAACAAAACAATAGGTGATTTTAAGTTTTAGTTTGACACAAAAATTTTCATTGTTTACAAAACACAAAATTTTTCATTGTTTACAAAATTGGTCATTCAACAAGTCCTGAGGTGAAAGAGTAACAAATGGACTGTCGTTTGGCGTATTTTCATTCAATATCGGGTATAACCTCCACGCTTCCGGTGTAAATGTTCAACACGCCGCCTGATTCCAGCAACCAAACGCCTTAGTCTGTACTGTGGAAATCTCTGCCATTCTTCCACAAGAGCGACTTCTAATTCTCGAACATTTTGGCATCTTGGGTTCCGTTGATTGACTTTTCGCCCGATAAAGTCCCACACATGCTCAATCGGATTCATGTCCGGTGACATGGCTGGCCATGGAAGTGTGTCAATGGCTTCTGTTTCAATAAAGTCCCTCACAACAAGGGCTCGATGGGGTCGAGCGTTGTCGTCTTGAAACATTGGCCTGTCTGCAAGAGCATGATTGTCAAAATGTGGCCCAACATGACCATCCAAGATGTCATCGCGGTATTTCAGACCGATCAATGTATCGTTGAGAATCTGTAAAGTGAGCTTGCAGTCACGTGAAAAGCATCTCCATACAGTAACGCCGCCAACACCGAATGCAGTTGTTCTACAATATGGTTTCTATCCAAAGCTGTATTCCTTTGCCGCCAAACACGTATCCGACCGTCAAAAGGCTTCAACAGAAAGCCGCTTTCATCTGACCAATGAATACGTCTCCAGCTTCTTAGATTCCAGTGACGATGATGTCTTGCCCACTCCATTCGTGCTTGGCAGTGCCATCTTGTCAGTTCTGGTCGTTTCAAAGGCCCGCGGGCACGTAAACGAGATCTGTGAAGTCTCCGAATAACTGTTCTGTCACTGATTGGACCACCAGAAGGCCACATTCCTCGTAACTGGCCTGTTGTTGAAAAGGGGTGCAATCTGGCTTGACAAGCAAGGAAGCGGTCCTCTCTAGGGATTGTTTTACGGGGTCTTCCAGATCTTGGGCGGTCCTCGATTGACCCTGTCTGTCTATGCCTCGCAACAAGTCTGCTAATAACAGAGTTGTTCATCCCAAAATTGGCTGCTATTTGGCGGTTAATCATTCCAGCATTTTTCATTCCAATTGCTTGCCAGCGTTCGGCGATACTTAATTTTCGTCTTACCATGTTGAAAAGTCTTTAAAAGATAATAACTAACCAGAATATCCACTTGCAATCGAACAAGGCTATTTGATTCAAAGTCAGTCTGTTAATTTGAAGCAAGACCAGGTTTTGAAACCGGTTTTTACACTTTAAAACTCTAATTATTGACATCTTACCTGTATGTTTTATAAAGGTATTGTTTGAAAGCATTGCATGCATAAATGCATCAGATGCTGAATGCATCGTTTTGTAATAAAATTATTTCAGAAAATATTTAGGTGATGCTTAACTTTTGGCGGACTGTATATATAAGAAGATAAGAAATCATAAGATTCCGATTGATATTCAATTGAAACTATTTGATTCACTAGTTGAGCCTATCCTACTATATGGTTCTGAAATATGGGGACATGAAAAAATTGATGTGTTAGAAAGAGTACATCTTCAATTTTGCAAAAGAATACTCAATCTGAGACAGTCTACCCCCAACTTCATGTTATATGGTGAGTTAGGCCGATATCCTCTGTGTATCAAAGTCAAGCTTAGAATGATTTCTTTCTGGCGTAGATTAGTACAGAACGAAAGGAAGCTTAGCAGCACCCTTTACAGACTAATGTATGATCTGCAACTTAATGAAAATCAAAACATTAAATGGATCTCTAATATAAAATCTGTCTGTGACAATACAGGTCTTGGATATATTTTTACTAACCAAATCAAAGTAGAATTGTGTACTCTGAAACCTTTATTATTTGAGCGTCTTAGAGACCAGTTCATTCAGAAATGGTTCTCAGATATTGAAACCTCGTCTAAACGTAAATTGTACTCGTTATTCAAAACAAACTTTTGCTTTGAAAATTACTTATTAAGGTTAACGGAGTTTGGAAGAACTCAGATATCTAAACAGAGAACTTCCAACCTGAAGTTGCCAATCGAAACTGGGAGATGGTCAAACATTCCTAGAGACGCAAGAGTTTATACATTTTGTAGAGATGGAATCGGCGACGAATTCCATTATTTATTTAAGTGTCAAAATAACTATGTTAAACAATTGCGACAAAAATATATACCAAGGTACTACAGTGTATTTCATAAACCCAGATAAAAATAAGATGATTGGTATGTTATCTCTTTGTTAACATGTTGTATGTCCTCATGTAACACATGTATGTTTCTGAGTGTTTCAATAAAATAAAAAAATTAACTGTTGGTCATGAGCTATTGTGCATTAATTTTAATTGTTCGTATGAGTTTTTATGGTTTGCCAATTGTTTTTAATTATTGTTTCCTAATAACTAAGAAGAATGTTTGTTTTTACTTGCGTTTAAGTTTCTTCAGTTTTACCACAAAAGTACGAAATTATCTAGATTAAACCATGATTTTACTTCTCTCTACAAATGTCATTATGTGTGCCGTTATCGTTGACCGATTGTTGACCATACTGTGAGGGTTCACAGTGCTCGACCCACAGACTGCCCAGTTCGTCTGGAGGATTCTCTGGAAAGCCTGACCGCGCCCCACCGTAGGTAACGTTGTTTGGAGAGTGCCACGTACGCTCCTTGCAGGCTAAAGACTCTTATTGTAGATATCGATAAGAATAGGCCGTACCCAATACTTTTTGGGGGATTCAAAGTTTTTTCCATTTGGATCATCTTTCCTGAATTGATTTATTGTTAACTTGTTCTTGTCCTGAATATATCTGAAATACTGCTCGCTGGAAGTCAATCAATCAATCAATCAATCAATCAATCAATCAATCAATCAATCAATCATCTTTTCCTCCACTTGACCAATAGTACATTAAGTACATAAAGTTTATTACGCATTTTAGGGTAATGCCCTCTTCAAAAGAGGCATAATAAAGACATTGTTAAAAAAATAAAGATTCCCTTCTCATGTACTTTTGTGCTAATTATTATCAAACTTAGTATCCTTGGGTGAAGTAAATTTAAGTTTTCAAGTGCAGCTGACGTGCCGAGCCTTCTTCAAAAGTTGCCTTCTTCAAAATAAGATATAAGTATAAATAAACTGTTTGGACATGTGTCCCAAACACAGGTTTCACAGAACCGTGCAATATTTCTTTCTGAATTATTTACAAATAAATTAATTAATAAAACCATCTTCTATGACTTCAAAATTTACAGGATCTTTACAGTTTTGCAGTTCATTAAGCTTGATTATATCATTCCGAAAGCCATATGCTTTCCAGAATTTTGTTTCTTTCTCGTATACATATTACTTTTTTAAAGATCTATTTCATCAATCTTGAGATGTCTGAAATTTGTCGTTTGTTTGCTCACCTGACTCAGTTTATTGACCTGATAAGGGGAGTAATTGTCGTCACTTTTCAAAAACTTGGCATACGTCGACCTGTTTTTAAAAATTATTTTCTCAAAATCACTGAAGGAACATCTTCGCTAGCCAAGTGTTACGATCAGGTCCCCCCTGTATAAGAGTATCGGATCGTAACCCTTGGCTAGCGAAGATGCTGAAGGAATTGATTTGAAAGGGAGCTGGTCAAATCGCTCCCGTCAATATAGCCCCATGTAAAAACTCCTCCACCTAAAGCAAAATCGTCCCACCGTAAAAGCACCCCTTGTAAAACGCCCCTACCAAAAGAAAAATTGCCCCTAAATTCACCAAAATCGCTCCACTTACAACAATTACTATAAAGTACAAAATTGTTTAGTTGCACAACTATTTTCTACTTTGTAGGAGTTTATACTGTATGCTGAGTAAAATTTATAAATGTTTTATTAATAATGATCCAGATGTGTTTATTTTTCTTTAATTATTACTATTACCCTAATTTTCATTAATAACTTAATATCAGTAATAATGACATATAAACGTGTTCTTTCTTGAAACTTTGCACAAATCATCATTAAAATGTTCTCTACACAAATTATGGATGCCGACCAACTAACATAGCCACAGTCCCTAAAATAGGGCATATAATAGGAAATTAAATGATACCCCGCTCTGTTACATTGTTTTTAATAATATTCATGAACACATTTACTGAATTACAAATCAGCTTATTTCAGAAGACAATTTCTATTTTGAACCTGGACCTATCAAAAATATTTTTAAATTGGCCTAACTCAAAAACTGCAAATGGAATTATGCTTGACCTGCATGTTATAGTACTCGTTTTGACAATTTTTATATTGGCCTGACTCAAAAAATACAAATGGGAAAATTGAACTTTATCTTAATTTTATAGTACTTAACAGCTGTGCAGTAATTTAATACAAATCTGTTGACATGTGCTCAAGTTATCATCTGGAAGTCACCAACTGTTGACAAAGAATAAAATAAATTGCCAAAAGCCGAAAACTTACGACGGCTTATTCGTGCCAAACAACAAATAGAAATTTTTTTTTATATTTCGTTTGAACGGTTTATTAAATCGTTTCAACACCAGTTTATTAAATCGTTACAACGATTTATTAAATCGTCTGAACGGTTTATTTAAGGTCATTTACAGAGCCGTTGTCAGCTACATGAACCAGTGTACTGTATTATTAAATTAGGTTGAAAAGCGTTTCTTTACATCACATTTCTTATTAACTGTGATTTACTGTATAACTGATAACTTATTTTATTACGATTTAATCCGATACTTTATGTTTCAACCGCGACATATTTCAACTATAAGTGCATTGGTAATTTTCCGAATATTAAAGAACCATTAAAGGACCAAATGTCCGGTAAATTTCTTCGTTGATGAATGATTTTCGAGCCTAATGTAACATTACAGCTAATTAATGATAAGGTTATTCTCTTATTATAGGGGGGCCTCGGTGGCCTCGGTGGCCGAGTGGTCAAGGTAGTTCGTCTACTATTGATCACGTGGTCTGTCAACACTGAGATTGCGGGTTCGATTCTCACTGCAGGCAGGGTGTACCCGACTCCAATCTTAATTGACAAGGATTGCCAGTTTTCCTACCGCCGGTCGGGGGTTTTCTCCGGGTACTCCGGCTTCCTCCCCCAATAAAAACTGGACGCCATTATATAGCTGAAAAATTGCTGAAATTGGCGTTAAACACCATCAAACAAACAAACAAAACTTATTATCGTTTTTTAAATACACTTGGCCATAAGTTAGGGACCACTAGGATTTAAGCGGAGGTGATTTTTTCAAACAAATATTTTCATCAATATATAACCATCCATTGTTCATTTCACGTTTCGTTTAAAATAGTCGACTATTTTAAAGAAGTTTATGATTTTACTATTCAAAATATATAGAAAAGACTAACAAGATGGCGTTTGTAATAAACTACAAAATTATAACTCAAAAAAGTTCCAGTTTGAACGGCTGGTAATGTTACATAAAAAGAGTTGGCAGGTTGAGGGTTATTAAGATGTAAGAAGAAATCATTTTAAAACATTTATTCACAAGAAAAGAGTCAGTATCGTGCAGTATCCACCACGCTTCAGGTGCAATTCTTGAACTCGTCTCCACATTCTCTGGACAAGTCTCTGAAGTCTACGTTGAGGGGACTTGCCGACACTCCTGATTTAAAGTATCACGCAAATCTTGAATGTTCTGACATGGAGGGTCACGTTCATTCACTTTCCGGCCTAGATAGCCCCAAACATGCTCTATCGGATTCATATCCGGAGAAATGGAAGACCTGGGTAATGTCTCAATTGCCTCATTAAATAATCTTTGACGATGCACGCTGTATGAGGTCTTGCGTTCTCGTACATGAACAAGGGTCTGTTTCAGAGTGGATGCGCATCAAAATGGGGCACAATACGGGGGTCCAGAATCTGATCTCTGTATTTTAAAGTAGTTATTGTGCCATCTAATGGATACAGTCATATGAGAAGCAGCACCAAACTGTCACTCCGCCACCACCAAAAGCTGTAGTTCCCAAAACATGTGCAGGATCAAAAGCTGTGTTGTGTTGACGCCATACCCGTATTCTACTATCAACTGGTTTCAGAAGAAAACGACTTTCGTCGGACCAATGAATTGTTTTCCAAGAGCGAATATTTCACCCGATATGGTCACGCGCCCACTGCAGCCGGGCATCCTTATGTGTTTGTGTAAGTGCTGGTCATTTTATTGGTCTCCGTGCTCGAAGCCTTCCGCAGTTTAGCCTTCTGTTTACTGTCCGTCTACTGATTCTGATCGATTCTAACATGGACATTCCATCGAGTACGCAACCTGTTTGCATTTGTAAAAGGTTGTTGTCTGGCAAGTCTTCGAAGTAGTCTATCTTCTCTCTATGTTGTCTTCTTCGGTCGCCTTGATCTTGGCTTTTCCCCGACAATATACCAATTTCATTATATCGTCTCAGTAGCCTACTGGTGACAGAGTAGCCTACTGGTGACAGAATGGCTAACATTGAACCTATCTGAAACCTGCCGCTGTGTCATTCAGCCCTTATCAAACCAACTGCTTGCCATCTCTCTGCATCTGCTAGTTTTCGACGTACTATATTGAAAGGATAAATTTTACCTGTTACGCACGTGCACATGATGAAATGAAAAAAGGCCCCAAACTTGGGTTTTCAAAAGCTGAGGGTAGTGTTTTTTAAATCTCTATTGTTATTGTATCGTGAATCGAGCGATTAAAAAGATATAACAACAGATACTACAAACCTATAGCTTTTGTTGATAACATATGTACAAAGAACCAGAAACAATTAATTTTTTTATTTATTTGAAGCAAAACCTGGTGGTCCCTAACTTTACAAGTGTATATTGAGAATGATAACTATATAAAATATATCAGTGGCAGGCCACTGCTGACAAGTGAGAAATTTTATTGATTTAAAAATATTTCTCAATTGATCATTTGATTTTTCATGATAATTTTTTTTCCAATTGCTGACATTGCTATCAGGATTTTTATTATTTATGTTTGTTTGTTTGATGGTGTTTAACGCCACTTTCAGCAATTTTTCAGCTATATCATGGCGTCCAGTTTTTATTGGGGGAGGAAGCCGGAGTACCCGGAGAAAACCCCTGACCGCGGTAGGAAAACTGGCAATCCTTGTCAATTAAAATTGGAGTCGAGTACACCCTGCCTGCAGCGGGAATCGAACCCGCAATCTCAGTGTAGTCTCAATCATCCAGACGCCTAATTGCATTTGTGCGTCTGGATTCACCTCTATATTGAACTCGTTATCATTACGCCCAAAACTGGGCGTAATTTTTGATTGGATGATATTTTTATTGTCTAAAAAAATACTTCCGTTCATATCCAGAAGTGTATAAAAAATTGTACCAAAGTTTACATTTGAATATTTTTTTAAATATTACTTTATCAATTAATTAAACAAATATTATTGTTATGCACAATCAAGAGAGAATCTTACTGTGACGTCATTTTATAAGTATAGACATGTTTGCATGGTTTTCCTGGTCTAAAAATATGGCCCTAAAATAAAATCATTGTTTTGTCTCCACCTATTGGTAGCGAAATTACAACAAGGTGATCCCAGACGCTATCTTATTTGCGTCTGGGTGATCGAGACTAATCTCAGTGTTGACAGACCACGTGATCAATAGTAGACGAACTACCTTGACCACTCGGCCACCGAGGCCCCCCTTTTATTATTTAAAGTAATGATTGATGGCATTTCATATAAATATGTGGAAGAATGTTTGTTTGAATATTGTTTCAGCAATTTTTCAGCTATATCATGGAGTCCAGTTTTAATTGGGGGAGGGAGCCGGAGAAAACCCCCGACCTGCGGTAGGAAAACTTGCAACCTTGTCAATTAAGATTGGAGTCGAGAACACCCTGCCTGCAGTGAGAATCGAACCCGCAATCTCTGTGTTGACAGACCACGTGATCAATAGTAGACGAACTACCTTAACCACCAATGCCCTCTGTGGGGGAATGATACTCGGAGACCAATAACAAAAATGAACAGTAAAAGGGACAATATTATAAGCAAAAGAAAAATAAAGTGTCGCAAAAATGTAATTTTATTTAGTCTTGGAAGGCAAAACATCCGACAATATGCGTTACAGAAGTTACATTTCTGAGTAGTATTAGCCATGAGTTCAAAAGAAATATGTAATAAGTAAAAAATGATGTTTGGGTATCTAAAATTCGCGTAAGTGACGAGTTCAAATACAGGAGTTGTACTTACAAAATACATTTTCATAATAATTTCTCAGAAACTTCGCTGATATTAGCTACTCATTCTAAGCTTGTATGACACGTGGGTCTGTTTACGCCTAATAAACCGTGAAGCGAAGCGGTTTACAAATGGTTTAAACAGACCCAAACCATATTATATCGTATAACCTGCTCAGAAATTTGAAAATATTCCTTATAATTTAATTTTAACTATAAATCTTCACAATATTAGTCTCAAAAACGTCATGGAACTATTTGAATTTTAACGGCGTAGGTCATAGGTCACAAAAAAGTTATATCGAATACTAGTAATATGGGTTACTAGATTTGAATTAACCAATCAGATTTAAGCTTACAAAGCAAATTAAATTATTAAAGTATAAAAAGAGAAATTCTAAAAGTCATCTACAACATGTATCAAAATATTAAAACAAGCATTAAAAAAGGCGACCAACAATCCATTTTCTTTAACTTTGAAATGGGTGTAAAACAGTGGGAAAATTTATCCCCTCATTGTTCTTAAATGACTTAGAGGAGTCAGCAAGATAATGTAGGTAGTTTAGACACTGTCGAAAGATTGTCAAGAATCAATATTGTTGTTTATCAAACTGTTTATTATGCTGTATGCAGACGACACTGTTTTACTATCTGAAACAGAAGAAGATATGCGAAAATTTGAGCTATATTGTACCAGACATCTTCGCTAGCCAAGGGTTACGATCCGATACTCTTATCTCCACCCTTGGCAGATTGAGCCGGATTTTTTGGTCTGTCCGCTACCGGCATTTATTGGTTCCAGCTGAGTCTAGCTGCGTCCAATCAGAACGCTCGATACTACTGATCACGCATTGATAACATGTGCGATTGAAAAACATAAACATGGCAGCGTGTAATCGGAATACATTCGTAGGTCAAAGATTTTCCACTACCCGTTCTTGTCCCTACGAAAACATCTTTTGCCTGCATTAAAGCTTCGATCGCATCTTTCTGATTTTGGGTTAAAGAATCTATTTTGAATAATTCACATATTAGTTTTGGAAAGTCACTGGGCGCAGCCATTACTTCTTACAAAACTTGCATAATACCTTTCTTTTGATTGGCTAAAAATGATGTAATTCATATGGGCGGAGTTTAAGTTTTCTGATTTATTCCGATAGATGTCGCTAGGCGGGAAATACGATTTTATGGCCCAATCTGCCAAGGGTGAAGATAAGAGTATCGGATCGTAACCCTTGGCTAGCGAAGATGTGTACCAGATGGAAACTAAAGATTAATACACTGAAGACAAAAATTGTAATTTTTGGCAAAAGAAAGGTTAAAAATATAAAAACAAGTTTAATATTCATGGTTAAAATATTGAAATTGTTGATTCATGTTCATACTTAGGAATCTTATTTAAATCAAATGGTAGCTTTTGTAATGCCAGAGAAATATTACTAGACCAAGCGCAATAAACATTATATGGTCTCTACAAGTTAAAAATATGTCTGCCTGTGGACATACAGCTCACACTTTTCGATTGTCTTGTAGAACCTGTTTTATTGTAGGCTTGTGAGGTCTGGGGTTTGAAAGATAATATCGAAAAACTTCATTTACGTTTTTGTAAAAATACTTTGAAAGTAAGAAATACACCCAACTTTATGGTCTATGGAGAGCTCGGCAGATTTCCATTAAAATTTATTGTAGAACAAAAAATGATTATGTTCTGGAATAGCTTACTTATTGATAAAAGTAAAATGTCATCAATGTTATATAAGGTTTGTTAAAAAGTCACATAGAAAATAATACGAAATTCAAGTGGATTTCATACATTAAAGATGTCATCGATCATTGTGGATTAAGTTTTATATAGAAAGACCGATAAACAGGGAGTTGTTAAAAAATTTAATTAAACAAAAACTAAGAGATCAATATATTCAGTTATGGTTCAGTCAAGTTAATAGCTTCCTCAGAGGAGAATTCTACTCTATTTTAAAAAGGAATTAATACTGGAGTCGTATTTACTACGACTGAGTATACATGAGAGCATGTTTATCACAAAACTTCGCTGCTCAAACCAAAAATTCCCTCTAAAAACGGGACGTTGGAGTGGGGTACCGAGGGAAAAGAGAATCTGCCATCTCTTCAAAAATGGACTTTTGGATGAGTTTCACTACTTGCTTGTATTTAGTTTTAATGCAACTGCGAACTCTCTATATACCGAGTTATTACAGTAATTACCCAAGAGAATATAAATTAAAGGGCTTACTTTCTCTCTGCAACACCCAGTTACAGAAAAAAACTATCACTATTCTTGAAGAAAATAGGACATTTATATGAATCTAAGATGAACTTAGAAATACATTAGTTAAAGCGCACATTTCATATTCATATATACGATATCTGTCTTATATCTGTAATATGTATAATTTATATTGATATTCTGTATATATTTGTTTGTATATGTACATGTATATATGTATTTTTTTGTATATGCTGCTCTTGTACACAACATTTGTCTGAGTAAGTAATAAAAACTATTTATCCATCGAAGTAGTATCCTTCCAATCAAGTATTCTCTAAATATAATAAACTTGTCAAACGTGTCAAACTAAATATAAATATGGAGTAAACGTGAGTTGTTCTAAAACAATCACCCTATAAATCGACATGTTCCAATGTTCAAGTGTGTAAAACGTGGCGTTGCATCTTTTCTTTAATAATGTACGGGATCCCATAATGAACTACTTAGGGGGATACGATAATTCTTTTATTAAAAACAAACTTGAAAACAATAACACGAGTATTTTCAGTTATAGTTGTCTATGATTCTTCTAAACAGTACCTTTATTTTTCTGTTAAGTTCTGAATAATTCGTTTAATTACTTATCCCTTTCCGTACAAGTTTCCTACATGCAAAATGAAATGGTCTAAATTATTGTTTTATGAATTTATATGCAAACACATTGCCGTGAAGTTATTCATAAGGAATACGTACGTACTTTGCATAAAATTTAGTTGAAAATATTGTACTAGTTAAAAGTTGTAGCTTCCCGCTATCGACGGTAAAGTGTCAGCGAGTTTATTCCTTGAAGAAAATAGGAAATTTCTATGATCCTAATACATTCTTATAGATACATTTTATATTGATACAATATATTGATACAGACAGTGTCTGTCTTATATTTGTACATATTCTGTATATATTTGTGTGTTTGTGTATGTATATGTATGTATTTTTTTTTATTATGTAGCTCTTGTACACAATATGTGTCCGAGTTAAGTAATAAACATTCGTCATTGTCAATATAAGAAGACAACTCGGACCACCTATACAATGTCAACTCAGACCTCTATGAAGACATCTCAGCCAGTTGAGGCCTGTTAATGAAAACTAAAGAATTGATATTAGACAGTTTAATTTAATCAATGATGATAAACGTTGGCATTCCAGACTCAAAAATAAAGTTAAGAAAGGAAACTTGCCAATCTTCTACACCTTTTGCCATGTTGTTTTAAACTTGAAAACCAACTGTAAGCAAAAAGTACTTACTTACTGCTTTCATAATTTAATGGAATTAACGTTTTAGTGCTGTTTGTATTATTTTACACCATATATAGTGCTTTTTTGCACTGTTTGTTAGACGGTCTAAATCGTCCAAGTAGTCGGGCAGACATTCAGACAGGCTGTCTCCTTTTGTCTTAAAAGTAAATTGTCCTATTGATATCTCCTGACCAAGTTGCCTCCTATTTGTTAAATTTGTACCTCATAAACAAATCTGACTTGCTGTAAATGTTCATTTCAGGATAGTATGGGTACTTCACAATTTTTTTGCTGATCATGTATTCATTATGGCTACCTGGGTTGCGATTAGCAAACAAATTCTTACAAACTATTATTGTATTATATTATATTGTATTGTGTAGTATTGTATTCTTATAGAAACGTACCTCGTATGGTCCTTTACAAAGTGGGAGTTTTTGGTACTAATCCTAAAAACAAGATGGCCACAACCGTGGAACATAAAACCCGAGGCAATCAGAAAAAACAGCTGATTTTCAGAAACTATAAATCACCGATTTAAAACAAATTATTAAGAACTGATATCAGGGTAGTTTTCTGATATATATAACTAATTTTACTAATGCAACATGGCTGCTAGATTGGCTAAAATTTAAAAGAATCCTGCTCTGAAAATATGATTGGAAAATTGAATTGTGATATTGTAGAAATGTACCTGAAAGCGGAGATCCTATATCCAAAATGGGCACTACCGTGGAACATATTCCAAGAAATTATGTGTAGCACAAATCATACAGAAATAGTACCATAGCTTTCTCTCCGATTTTTAAGTTTTAGTGTTAGATGAAAACTTCAGAACATAAAAGAAAAGATTTAAAAAACAAAATTTGTGTTCATGTCGATTAAACTGTTTTTGAAAGTTTTTGTGGCAAATCATGTGAGCATTACAGGCTTTCCGTTAGTAGATAATGATATTTCGACGAGTGTAATTATGAATATAACTTAACTTATTTGAATTTAAAAAAAATAAAAAAGAATAAACATAACACTATTTGCTTTTTAATTTATGGTTTTACGTACTACATGCAAGGAATCATTCCCGGTCGTGCAAACTGCTTTGATTAGTATTTGTACAAGCATGGATCAACATCCTGTATACAAAGCTGAACCTATGTACCCTAAAATTATTGTGACTGCGTTTGGAAAAAATGAATTGGATTGGCCAAGTGGTGTCCTAGGAGAAGATCGTTTATAAACTTAACAAGGGACAGACGAACATCTACTGAATAAGTTATGACAAAATATAGATGGGAGAGAAATACGATTAAAAAACTTAAGGCGTAGTAAAAAGGTTAAAATTCTGATCATTTGGGATGCAATTTATCTCTTTACTGGAGTTTTAGGTCAATAATTTTAGTCTCTTTCAATTACATCAACGAATTGGCACTTATGAAATAATTTTCAGGTATAAATTAAAGGGTATATTTGTATACTTGTTAATATACACTGTCCCTGTTCGAAAGTATACACCTTCCAGACTTAGGCAGAGTTGGCTATCACTTTCTACTTTCTCTGTATATTGCCATTTACATGTTAGATTATTAATATCTTCATTTTGAAGTTCTTTTCACTAACAATCGTACCTGCATAAGCTGTAGATTTCGTTCATCTAACTGTGTGTGTTTATACGGTTTTCCAGATATTACCATTTTGATGTCCATATCCATGATATCTCCATGATATGTCCCGGGATTTTAACACATACATGATGAAACAATATATCGTTGTTCAGGACTTTTTGGTCGTTGCTGTGGACAAAATACCACTTCCGGTTGTAAAATAACATATTCAGTAAGGTACATATATAAGACTAAGGTCAAGATCACTTCTGAACTTTGACTTTGCGATTTTCTTTAAGGACATGTCACAGGACGACAAAGGGTGAAGACCTTAGGTGTTTTTGTGAGTTTAATCAGAGTCCATGCATTCAAGGGATACCGCTCGCCTCTGCCAGTCAGAAATGTTTTAGCAAAATTAGTAGTTATTCATATAAAGTTTTCTCAATAGTTCCTCAACATTTCTCACTTTTCCGTTTTTTTCCATCTATTTTTGTAGAAAAATGTTTCGGTTTCACAGCGTGAATTCTGAATAGACTTCCAGTGGCCAAAAACTTGTCCTGAAAGACCAAAATGATATGTCACATAGTTTTTTAACTGTTTGGTTTCTATAGTCAAATTTGATGGACCTGGAGCTTAGGCTTACAAAGATATAAAACAAAGTTCACGCCACCCCCGCCTCCGGATTCCCATATATCTTTGCAGGCGAGACAACAATCTTCTTTGACATACATGTATATGTACTACAAAATGCTCATAAACAATAAATTATATGAAAAAATCCATCCCATCTAAAGGAGCAAGGGATGAAAATATAAAACATTGAAATTATTGGCAAAAACAAATACTAGTATTGAGTTATTTTAGTCCATGAATCCTCTGCAGCTTATTTTCAAGGCTGAGTTCTTGAACAATACCATAATGGCACGTACATGCACAACTTCAAAACATGTGCAATCTATCTGTGAAATTTAAAGGTCTTGGTTGAAAACTGTAGGATGAGTTATTTAAACAACATTACAAAAGTCTGAAATGGCCAGGTAATGGCCGGGTTGCAAAGCAAGTGCTAAACAAGAAAAGATATGGTTGTAACCATATCGGGGAAACTCAATTAAAGTAATTGGAGGATTAAAACAAGAAGTCAGTTTGTATTGTTATATCTGATAAATGTCCTATAATGAAAATAGAAATTGTGTAATTAATACTATAACCAACAATAACAGTAAAGAATAAAAAGCTTCGCCGAGCGCAGCATGATACGACCGCAACATGTTGAACCTCAGTCCGAGAATCCTCTGCCGTCCAACGCTTTTATTATTTTTTTTTTTGCGTCCCACGCAAAAAAAAAAAAAATAATAAAAGCGTTGGACGGCAGAGGATTCTCGGACTAGTTGAACCTGTACGTTTGAGGCCCAATATGGAAAGTCAATTGCTTTTGACATATGCAGCCTTATAGCGGACTTAGTTAACATTTTTGGACATTTGAATTATTTAAAGTAAAAGAAAGATACAGGAAATTGAGACCTGTAATAAAAAAATTTAATTAAATAATTTTATTTCTATATGATGCGACAACAACAAAATAACTGGCAAATTAAAAAGTGCATAAAACCAATAATAAGACAATGCTAAAGTAGAAATGTTTTCATCATTTAAATGTTCGACAGGAATTACAGATTCCTAATACTTCCCTCATCAAGTCGGTGTGCAATCTTTGTCCCAAATTATTAACATTCATGACATTAATTTGTACCGTTTGTTAAATCTGCAATCCCAATTGAGCTAAAGGACTGGTTATCGTTTGTTTTAAAAATATTCGAAATTCTTAATACATTGATTTATGTGTTATTTTTATTTTGCACAGATGTACATGTGAAAATCTTGTTTACTGTAATTCATCATGATGATCTGCTGGAGCAGCACAGGCACCCATGGAATATTAACGGTTTACATCACGAAAATTGTTTAATACACCATTAAAACAGTAGCAAGAAATTTATTATTGTTGGACATATTTACAATGCGTTAATTATATAATTAAATTCAGATGAGAGCAGATTTAATGTGCATTTATGATAATAGTACGAACTATTTATTTGTTCAACACATTTACAATAAATGGTTATGACACATAATCACATAATGTAATGAATACAACAATGTGATCATTCACCTAGCCAGCTTCATCGCGTAAGAATATACGAACAGAATTATATTTTAATTCAAATGCAAATAACAAAAGTATTACATTTCGAAATACAAAACATACTGTTTTTCACCTGAAAAATAATCAAAACAATATTACGGATAGAAAGTACTTACTTCGGTAAATGCAAACATTGAACTATATTATCGCGCAATAGCTCAGTAAACCGTACCTGAAATTAGTTATAACGCCACGTGTGATACAATGCAATGATTTGAGTTATGAAAATAGGGAATGGTTTACAATTTGTTGCAAGAAGGTTTTGGGTTTGTGCAAAAAATGTAGGAGGAATTGAATACACAAAATAGGCACCATCTTCTGAAAATGTTCTTAAAAATGGCTCAGTTCCAAAGTCTGGAAAATTAGGATAAAATCCTCAAACAATTCCATAATAGCAGGGGCACAACTTCAATACATGAGCAATCTTTCTGTGAAGTTTCAGAGATCTGGGTTAAAAACTGTAGGAGGAGTTAATTACTTAAAACAGATATCCTATTTTCCCTGCCTGCCAAACTCCACCATAATATAACCCAAAATTCCATTGATGTACTACACACACAAACATAATGGCCCAATTCAGTCATTTAATTGCAAAAAAACAATCAGTTACAGGAAAAATATTAACACAGATCATTTATTTCAAATCAACTCTAATAAAATCTCATTAAAACTACATACAAATTTAATATATTTTTTTAACAAAGCAAAAATTAAAAGAATATATGACAGAGGAATATGATGGCATACTACTGAAAGCATATATCATTAGGAACATTATTTTTAAAAACGCAACAGAATAAGTCTTAATAAGTCTTTAAAAAAAACAACTTTTTTTTACAAAACTGTGTGGGGCCAAGATACTTATTAATTCCACACAACAGTCTTTTATTGGTAAAATGTGAAAAGAATCCGACTCCATAAAATGTAGAGCCCAGAAATGAAGCTGTCTACAAACAAATGAAAACAACAGGCTCGAAACATTAGATGAACACACAAATTTTGTGCAATAAATATGTTGGATACTTAGCCTGCTTGTTGCAAGCTAAAAGATGCAGTAAAAAAATTCAAGCCCACTTTAGCCCAGGAAACCTCTATCAGTAGAATGTACTTAAATTTTAATCTAAGACTGTAGGTTTAATATATGTAAGAACACAAGAAATTGATATAAACCCAGTATATTGTAAGCTCTGGAAATTTGTTTATAGTTGTTATGTTGTACCAAAAATTGTTTGAAATAAACCTATTACA
This sequence comes from Limnoperna fortunei, assembly GCA_944474755.1. Classification (NCBI taxonomy): domain Eukaryota; kingdom Metazoa; phylum Mollusca; class Bivalvia; order Mytilida; family Modiolidae; genus Limnoperna; species Limnoperna fortunei. Next base: position 55,277,227 of record OX104113.1, read on the forward strand.
TAAGTACATGTATAATAATGTCAATATTCAACTGAAATGTCAGAAAATCACATATATCAGTAGTATCTTTTTCCACCAGATGGTTTTATTCTTCATTTTAACCTTTTGGTCAATGCAATCCCAAGTCCAACCAAACCACCAACAACTAAAGCTGTTCCTCCAACTATTGCCATACCCAGAAGTCCCTCTGAAAAAGAAAAAAAAAATAGGAATGGTTGTGATATAAACAAGTGGTTTTATTCTTGAAAGCCATTGTGGCAGCAACGGAAACATGGGGGCTATATTTGACAAGGCATAAATTTGCAATAGATATTACTTTTATAACTTTAAAACAGTAACAGTTATTATAGTACACATATAGCTTGTCAAAACATTCAATTCAAGACCAAAGTCATATTATTGTGGTCAGCCATTGTCAAAATGTCTGCCATCACTAACTGTTTTTCTAAAATAACATAAAAACCATATAAGTTTTAAGTAGAAAATAAATAGGAAAATATGTTGAACTTTATAATGTACAAATGTTTTCAAATGAAAAGCAAAACCATTAGTTGTCCACATGTGTCCACGAAACCCTGACAAACTTAGCTAGGAAATTCCCGGGCTAGAAGATTTTCATATGACGTCAAATCTTCAAAATATCAACCAATGAAATTGATTGAAAGAAGGTAGTGTTTGGCAGTAGTCATTCTAACTCATTCTGGAGTGGGAAGTAAACGTAACGCAACTTATAAATAATGTGGTAATAAACTATTAACAATAGTGTACAAAATACACTGATTTTCACATAGTCTATGCAACACATCCCTTTGGTTTATTTACAATCGACATTGGGATATCCACTAACCAAGTCATGAATGAAAGCGAGCTTTTGATTGGCTACATGCAGGTATGATGTAGCCAATCAAATTAGTGACTTCTTGCCTGTGAATTTCCTAGCTAAGTTGGTCAGGGTTTCATGGACACAGAAACCCTGACTTGTGAGGATGTTGCTGCAAGAAATCTAAACCTTCTTGCTTTTTCTTTTATTATTAAGGTCTTTCACATTTTCTTATTGTTTTTCTTCAGATTGTTCTTTTTCTTTTCTGACACTTTTTTGAAGCCATGCAGTAAAAATAGTATACAACATGTAATCTTGATGTTTCGTGACAAGTTTTCGGTACCCAGACAAAATGACACCAAAGGATTTATGTTTCCAGAGTTATCTCCCCCAACATAGAAAACCTTGTTATGGGAATAGGTAAAAAATGACCAGAGACACAAGAAAAGTGGGAAATGTTAAGGAACTTTTGAGACAACTGTATTAAATACTTTGGCTACAATATTTTGACAAGCAGCAGAGGCGAGTGATATTCCTTGAATATTACAAGCACTCGGGTTATCACCAACTCTTACAAAGGGTATTAAAGTTGAAAATACCAACATTGGTCATCCTGTTCCCTAAAGATGGTCTCAAGGTCAAAGTTCTGTAATGATCTCCACCTTAGACCTCCAATCTTGTTATCATTATAACTCAAGAACTGTGTAAGAGAGAAGCAGACAATAAAAGGGAAAGTTCCTACACACCACCGAGTCCTTCATTTGGTATTACGAATCCAGAATTGTTTAATGAACTGTTTTAGAGTAATAGTCTTTGATGCGTTTCAATTAATCAGTCCTGATTTAAATCTTTCACAATGTATTTTTGTTGATTTAAATTACTCTGCATTGTTTGTTTACTGTGGACGTCATCAAGGTAGCATGTGCTCATTATGGCTACCGGTTTCATGCAAAGAATGATTCTATGTCATATGTAACAGTTTGAACCAATGGATATTTAGGATATCAATTCAATACATACAAAATGTAAATATTTGGTATTATGAGTCCAGAATTGTTTGATTAACAGTTTTTGAGTAACAGTCTTTGATGCGTTTCAGTTTATCAAATTTTGGCAAATAACTTGAGAACAGTTAAAGATAATATAGTAAAGATATAGGTTTAATATAGGTTACCAAGTCAATGCCTTCAATTTAATTCCAACATAAAAGGTCATTCCACAGCAACTAAGTAACCATTATAAATACTCCCCAGCAACCATATTTTAGAATCAGGATGATGTACCTTACTTAAATGTTACTTTACAAGCATAAGTGGCATATTTTGTCCCTGGCAATGGACACAAATGGCCTTAACATACATATATTTTTTGAGCACAAAAAAGCCTATTCTGCCTAAAAAGTGGGCTCAGCAACCTATGTTGTAAAGTTCAAAACAAAAGAGGAAGAAAAAATACTTCCTACAGGAATCTGGGAAAGATCTTCTAATTGTTCATGAAAAATTAACCATTGGGATTTAAGATGGCTGCGGAACAGTCAAAAGCTTGAAAAGTAGCAGAGCAGTTTTTTTGCAGTTTTTCATGGTGTTAATGAATTCCTTGTGTAATGAAAATTGTTCTGATGGTTCCTTAAAGTGTTTCTTACTTGTGGATATAACTTGTGGATGAAAACATTCCTTTTTGCGATTGCACAAGACAATTTATTATTTTTCTATACGGATATTTACTTTTATAACTGTGACAAAATGCCTGGAGGTAATAAAACTCTTACCAATCTAAACCTAGACAATCTACTAGTATACTAGTAGTCAGACAAAAGTTTTGAATACAGTTAAAGACACTACACAACGTTGGATTCAACAAAGGAAATACCAGCAAGAAAGGAAAGTTGTCTAATGACTCTCATGATGATTCCAATAAATTTATCAATACTTTTGTTTTACACCTTTCAGGATTTGAAAATTTACAAATGGATACTCAGTATATCAAATCCAACCTTCAAGGGTTAACTAAGATTAGTGACCTCAACAAAGCCACAAAGGATCTAATAAGAAGTAGTGAATTGGAATCTGTGGTAGTGAATATTGTTAAAAAACTGCTCAGTAACTATGAAAGGAAAATTGAAGAGAAATTTGACATAGAAATTGCCAAAGTAAAAACTGAGATGCAAGAAAAGATTGATGCACTTTAACAGGAAAATGAAACTATGAAGCAACCATTAGAAATAGTAAAACAGCAGAATTAACAAGAAAATAAGAATAAGCTCCAATTGAGTGGAAAAACATGACCAGTGACGCATTAACAAGTACAAATTACAACAAACAATTCTGACAAAAAAACAAAATAAAAGATTTCTACAAGAAATGGAAAGAAAGACTAAACATGAGAGAAGACTTTATTTAGTTAGTCTGAAATGATCTGAATGTGGAGTTGAATCCAAGTGACGTTGTGCCTTTCATCACCTTCCATCAAGTAAACCTAGAGATAAACCTGTAATTGTGAATACTGTTTAGTAGCAATGTAAAAAAGAAAGCACTCGTAAGAGAGAAAAAAAGAACTTAAAAAATTGAAGAGTGTGTCCATGGGACACGGATGCCCCCGCTAAATGAAGTCCCAAACAGGAAGTAGTTGTCCGACAGGTCGCTTAGGACGTACAACTTGTGATACTGAACCACTCTGCCAAATTTAAAATTGTTCTCATGTACGGTTTCTGAGAAAAGCTTGACGGAAATTTTCATACTCATGTTAACACATTTTCATATCGGCCCAGTCGCAAACAGGAAGTAGTTGTCCGACAGGTCTGAAAGTCGCTTAGGACGTACAACTTGTGATACTGAACCACCCTGCCAAATTTCAAATTGTTCTGATGTACGGTTTCTGAGAAAAGCTTGACGGAAATTTTCATACTCATGTTAACACATTTTCATATCGGCCCAGTCGCAAACAGGAAGTAGTTGTCCGACAGGTCTGAAAGTCGCTTAGGACGTACAACTTGTGATACTGAACCACCCTGCCAAATTTCAAATTGTTCTCATGTACGGTTTCTGAGAAAAGCTTGACGGAAATTTTCATACTCATGTTAACACATTTTCATATCGGCCCAGTCGCAAACAGGAAGTAGTTGTCCAACAGGTCTGAAAGTCGCTTAGGACGTACAACTTGTGATACTGAACCACCCTGCCAAATTTCAAATTGTTCTGATGTACGGTTTCTGAGAAAAGCTTGACGGAAATTTTCATACTCATGTTAACACATTTTCATATCGGCCCAGTCGCAAACAGGAAGTAGTTGTCCGACAGGTCTGAAAGTCGCTTAGGACGTACAACTTGTGATACTGAACCACCCTGCCAAATTTCAAATTGTTCTCATGTACGGTTTCTGAGAAAAGCTTGACGGAAATTTTCATACTCATGTTAACACATTTTCATATCGGCCCAGTCGCAAACAGGAAGTAGTTGTCCGACAGGTCTGAAAGTCGCTTAGGACGTACAACTTGTGATACTGAACCACCCTGCCAAATTTCAAATTGTTCTGATGTACGGTTTCTGAGAAAAGCTTGACAGAAATTTTCATACTCATGTTAACACATTTTCATATCGGCCCAGTCGCAAACAGGAAGTAGTTGTGCGACAGGTCTGAAAGTCGCTTAGGACGTACAACTTGTGATACTGAACCACACTGCCAAATTTCAAATTGTTCTAATGTGCGGTTTCTGAGAAAAGCTTGACGGAAATTTGTACATACAGACGGACGTATTTACGTACAAATGAAGTCCCAAACAGGAAGTAGTTGTCCGACAGGTCTGAAATTCGCTTAGGACGTACAACTTGTGATACTGAACCACTCTGCCAAATTTAAAATTGTTCTCATGTACGGTTTCTGAGAAAAGCTTGACGGAAATTTGTTCGTACGTACGTACGTACGTACGGACGGACGGACATGAGTAAAACTTAATGCCCCCCGACATGTCGTCGCGGGGGCATAAAAATTGAAGAATGTATCCATGGGACACGGATGCCCCCGCTGAAGGAAGTCCCAAACAGGAAGTAGTTGTCCAACAGGTCTGAAAGTCGCTTAGGATGTACAACTTGTGATACTTAACCACCCTGCCAAATTTCAAATTGTTCTAATGTACGGTTTCTGAGTAAAGCTTGACGGAAATTTTCATACTCCTGTTGAAACATTTTCAAATCGGCCCAGTCGAAAACAGGAAGTAGTTTTCCGACAGGTCTGAAAGTCGCTTAGGACGTACAACTTGAGATACTGAACCACCCTGCCAAATTTCAAATTGTTCTTGTGTACGGTTTCTGAGAAAAGCTTGACGGAAATTTTCATACTCATGTTAACACATTTTCATATTGGCCCAGTCGCAAACAGGAAGTAGTTGTCCGACAGGTCTGAAAGTCTCTTAGGACGTACAACAATTGATACTGAACCACCCTGCCAAATTTCAAATTGTTCTTGTGTACGGTTTCTGAGAAAAGCTTGACTGAAATTTTCATACTCATGTTAACACATTTTCATATCGGCCAAATCGCAAACAGGAAGTGGTTGTCCCACAGGTCTGAAAGTTGCTTAGGACGTACAACTTGTGATACTGAACCACCCTGCCAAATTTCAAATTGATCTCATGTACGGTTTCTGAGAAAAGCTTGACGGAAATTTTCATACTCATGTCAACACATTTTCATATCGGCCCAGTCGCAAACAGGAAGTAGTTGTCCGACAGGTCTGAAAGTCGCTTAGGACGTACAACTTGTGATACTGAACCACCCTGCCAAATTTCAAATTGTTCTGATGTACGGTTTCTGAGAAAAGCTTGATGGAAATTTTCATACTCATGTTAACACATTTTCATATCGGCCCAGTCCCAAACAGGAAGTAGTTGTCCGACAGGTCTGAAAGTCGCTTAGGATGTACAACTTGTGATACTGAACCACCCTGCCAAATTTCAAATTGTTTTGATGTACGGTTTCTGAGAAAAGCTTGACGGAAATTCGTACAGACGTACAGACGGACGGATGGACATAAGTAAAACTTAATGCCCCCCGACATGTCGTCGCGGGGGCATAAAAATAGAGTAGTGTTCATTGACCATATTATCAAACAGAATTATAAACTTATGAAGAGGCTTCGAGAATCTATTGAGTCTGAGAATATATATATATTTTTTTTTCACCTGCTTACATGTAAATCTTCGCAATTATAATGAAATTTTGCTAAAGTCTGCAATGGACAAGTGATTGCAGATCAGATATTTGATATTTTATTGTCAAGATTTTCAGAAAATATTGTATTATCACCACACAATATAGCACTTCCAATTGAAAATTTACTATCAATGATTTTTATGGGAATACTTATTACCCATGCCATTTCTTTTTTCTGTCTATACACTCTCTTCTTCCACTAGACTTTTTTTCTGTTTTGTATTGGTATTATCTGGTGAACTGACCTCGATTGTTTTCGTACACATAGAAGAAAACTTATGGGTGGCATTTGTAAAGAAACTCATAAGACAACTTTATTTTCATATTCAAAAAATTTTAGGGAGAGGGTATAAAAGCAACTCACCTTGGAATATTTTAGGATTCTATTAATTGTCAAAACTCATAAACCGTAAGTAGTAAACACCTTTAAAGGTCTTCACCAATAGTCATCTAAAGGTTTTACTATGAAAATGTCACTTCTGGTTGACAAAAGTATGAAGCAACCATGTTTTCAGATTCCAGACAACATTTTGTGTATAAAAACATTCACTTCAGGTTTTGAAACAGCAGTTTTCAAAAAGTCACTTCAGGTTGATAAAGGAATTATATGTTTTCAGGTATAGGACAAGATTGTTGAAAGATCTGAAACATCACTTTCTGTTGAATTACTTTTTTCAGAGAATGAGGGAAAGTCCTTCTATTTGTTCTTTAACAATCAGCCCTATCTTTGTAACACTTTAATCAATATCAACAAAATGTGTAATAATACTTCTGAGGGATCAATCCAGATAGGTGCTATGAATACAACTAAAATACTAGAATTTGTTCCTCAAAAATATGATTATGCACAACAACAATTTTTATCAACCATGAAATGGTGTTAAAACTAATTAATTAGGTCTTGTATAAATATTAATTAAGCACCAGAGAAATTTAAAAATAAACCGTAAAGTCAATTTTAAAGTGGATATGTATAAATCCCCTGGGTGTTGATCATTTCCAGATTGCTTTATTACAAGTAAGGGGTGCTTTTTGTAGCTCTGCAAAGATTGTGAAAAGAGCTACATTATAGTTGCTAGTTAATCAGTAGTAAAAATACATAAAATTTATTCACAAATTTTAATGTATTTTAATTGATATGAGAAACTTCCAACATATTTCTAACATCCAACATATTTATATTGCATATTATGCTAAATAATTATTCTCAATCTGCTTAATTTAACCTCTTTGATTTTTTTGTTTGAATGATGTTTAGTGCCACTGTTTCAGCAATTTAGTTATATCCAGTTTTTATAAGGGCAACCAAGCAGATGTACCCAGAGAAGTACCTTTGGTAGTAAAACTGACATTGCTTGTCAACTAGATATCAGTAAGATGGTATCCATCACTGTGAGCCCCGCCGACCTTGAGGTCAAGGTCAAAGGTCAATAACAACAGTATGTGACACATCACCTTGATATTATCTAACCACATTCCAAATATCAAAAGCCTACCTCAAAAGATAAAAAAGTTACAGACTCAACAAATTAAGAAAGCAATGTGACCGTAAGGTCAGAGTTCAAGGTCAAAGGACAACAACCATGGTATGCGACACATCGTCTTGATATTATCTACCCACATTCCAAATATCAAAAGCTTACCTTAAAAGATAAAAAAGTAACAGCTCAGATATGAATTTGTCATTCAGAAAACCATAATGTGACTTTAAGGTCAAAGGTCAACAACCATGGTATGCCACACGTTGCCTTAATATTATCTACCCACATTTCAAATATCAAAAGCCTACCTCAAAAGATAACCAGAGGCTCTGAAGAGCCTGTATTGCTCACCTGATTTGATAGGCAATGAAGATGGCATTTCCCTGAAGTTAAACTAGGTCCTGTAATTTTCAATAAATTTTTAAGGGGACCATCCAAACAATATTGCTAGAAAGTTTTGTTTCCATTTGTAAACTGGTTTCAGAGAAGATGCCATTTAAAACTTTTTCCCATATGGTCCTATGTTAAACTAAGTGCTGCGGTGGTGGCAATTTTGCCTTTGTGATTGGCATTAAAACATAAACCTTATGGAGGACCATCCAAACAATATTGCTAGTAAGTTTTGTTTCCATTGGTTAACTGGTTTCAGAGAAGATGCCATTTAAAACCTTTTCCAATAGGGTCCTATGTTAAACTAAGTTCTGCATTGGTGGCCATTTTGAATTTGCCATTGGCATAAAAACCATAAACTTTATAGAGGACCATCCAAACAATATTACTAGTAAGTTTTGTTTCCATTGGTTACCCAGTTTCAGAGAAGAAGCCTTTTAAAACTTTTTCCAATAGGGTCCTATGTTAAACTAAGTCCTGCGGTGGTGGCCATTTTGATTTTCCGATTGGCATAAAAAACATAAATTTATAGAGGACCATCCAATCATCATTGGTAGTAAGTTTTGTTTTGAAAGGTTAACTGGTTTCAGAAAAGAGCCTTTTATAATGTTTAACTAAGTCCTGTGGTGGTGGCCATTTTGAATTTCCAATTGGCATAAAAAACATTAACGTTATAGAGGAACATCCAAACAATATTGGTAATAAGTTTTGTTTCCATTGGTTAACCGGTTTCAGAAAAGAAGGCTTTTAAAACTTTTTCCCATAGGGTCCTATGTTAAACTAAGTCCTACTGTGGTGGCCATTTTGAATTTCCAATTGGCATAGAAAACATAAACTTTGGTTCAGGTGAGCTAAGAGTTACAGCCTGGACATGATTAGTTTCCGACAGACGGACAGACGGACTGATCACATAGTGGCGGGGCCCTAATTAAGATTGGTGTCCAGTGAGACTCCAATAAATCTCAGTGTTAACAGACCTTTTTGACATTGTCGCCCATTGACCTTATTCCAAATCTCGATATACCAGGATCACTATCATCTATATATATGTTTGATTTAAATTGAATCCAATTCAAATTATCAAATTAACTGATTGAGATTTATAAATTTTAAGATTTTTATATGCAAAACGACCTTTTTTTTAAACAAATCTACAACAATCATAGTTTTAAATCTGCAATACAGTATTTTTTTAAATCTTTAGAAGCTATGACAAAATCGTAGAGGTAAACACCACTTGTGTTGCAATAAATCAACAAATTCTAATGCATTTATCAAATGCATAAGTCCAATTGATCAAACATTAAACACCTCAGGCTCTCAAGTACTTAAAATCATAATTGCTAATACCTTTTTTCATTTTATGTTCAATTAAATTCTTTAAACTCTGCGCTTGATTATTTTCTGGCTCAACTTTCAACAAGGCATTCACGTATTTCAAAGCATCTTCATATTCCTAAAAAGATACATAGAAAAGTTTAGATATTAAAACAAATTTTATATAACTTACAAAAAATAGCATTATGTGGAGATTACTGACATCCAACATTCTATTTTGATAACATGTTAAATGACAATGACTCTGTACATGTACTATGAATAGGAACAGGAAAATAGTTATTATTTTGACATTTGGTTGTGCTGAACTAAGTGATGGCAAAAGTTATCAACAATTTTATGTCCTAGGGAAAGAAAGTACAGATCAATGTTAGAAAGTTATGTTTGTTTGTTTGTTTGAATGGTGTTTTTTAACGTCACTTTCAGCAATTTTTCAGCTATATCATGGCATCCAGATTTTATTGGGGAGGAAGCCGGAGTACCCATAGAGACCCCCAACCTTCATAAAAAGTTATGCAAATAGAAAACCTGTGCTACCTATATATCGGATTTGATATCTGGAGAACTTTGTTTTTTAAAGTACATAAAAATAACTTCTTAAAACAAACCAAAACCTAAGGATCTAAAGAGATTGTAACTTTCACCCAACTTTTCAAAAACACTTTTTAAAAGACATGAAGTTTCTTGAAAAGTGTAATATTGCTTGAGACAGTTTCTTAAAAGAAGCTGTTTATATATATATTTTCCATACTGTCATCCTTTGTTAATTTACGTTTCCATGTGGTGACCAATGTGGATTTTGACTTGGCACCAAAACCGCAAAATTTATAGAGTACAGTATCAATATCAATACATGTATCACAATTTTTCCTTCTAAATGGTTTGTAAGATAACGGCTGTCCAAATTTCAGCAATCAGAACACATTAGCAGCCCTGGCAGCCATGTTGACTTTCGACAATTCTCAAAGCAATAAATGAAATATGTCATGTCTGCATATTTGTGTAAAAGCTTCTGAGAAAAAGCCATTTGTATGTTTACATATTAGGGTTGAGCTATGTTCGATAGTGGTGGCCATATTCAATTTTGAGTCGGCACAAAAAAACTAAAAACTTTCTAGAGGATCATCTGTGGAACATTTCAGCAATCTGCTAATGTCGTTTCTAAGATTTTTTAAATTCAGCCAATCAGCATTTATGGCCCTGGCAGCTATGCTGAATATTTAAAAGCATCAAACACTTAAACATTATAGAGAACTGCAAAATAAAAATTCCTGCGAAGTCTGGTTCAAAATGAACAAGTGGTTTTGGAGACAAAAATTGAAATGTAAAAAGTGTATGGCTATGACAAATTACTCCAAGTTGCCAAAAAGATTGTGAATGTATTGGACTAATATTTTTTCTCCATACTTACTACAATAAATTTTAAATGTGATAGTGTTTCCTGAATGCTTGTGCAACAACAAAGTGATGCAGTGTACGCACAGAGTTGACAATACTGTTTATGAACAACATTTGTAAAGTTTTCAATATTTTCTGACTTCCTAAGTTTAAAAAAAATCTTGCCATTCTCTTTTATGATAAAATGATCAAATTGATTCCAACAGACTGGTAAATGTTGTAAGAGCAACCAACATCTGATCAATATAGGTTAACCACTGCCAACAGGACTTTTATCGCTCCAATATGGCACAGGGGCAAAGGTTCGAGAGTGCTGTTAGGTTTAATTCCAACATCTGTAAGGCAAAGGTTACTTGAAAATAAAACCATTGATAGCAGATCCAAGTATTCTTGAGACTTGAATACAATTGAACATGCCTGGGAAAAATTACAAAAAGCCATTTCTGCACATGTGGTGCCTACAACAAACCATCAGGAGCTTAGTGTTAAACTGCCACATTGATGGAAGAATGGATGAGATTATCTCAATATTCTTTAGGACACTTATCCATAGCATGCAGAGATGTTATCATGCAGTAATTCTTGTTTTTGGAAGTCATACTGCATATTGAAGACACCAGATGGATAAAGTGTGAACTTAGCACTCTGATTATGTGTTTTTTAATTTGGAAGCGATTGTTTGTTTGTTTAAATGGGGCGTACATCACTTTTCTCAATTTTTCAACTGCATACATATCATGGTGTTCAGTTTTTATTTGGGGTGGAAGTAGGAGTACCCAGTGAAAACTATGACACATGATAGGAAAACTGGCAAGCTTTGTCAATTAAGATTGGAGTTGAGAACACCCTGTCTGCAGTGCGACTTGAACCCACAACTTCAGTATTTACAGGCACATAATCAATAGTAAGTTATTAACTACCTTAACCACTCAATTACGAAGACCAATATTTTTATTTGAAGGGGTGTCTGACAATGAAGGCTGTCACTCCTTAAGGCTTTCATGTTTTTATGATAAACACAGTTTAATTGCTTCATCATTGTATATAATTGTTGAAAATTATTAATTATTAAAATTAGAATTTAACAATTTATAAAATATAATCCTGAACTTTTTTGTCCAGTATATGTTTTTTTACCATAATAAAATGGAAGAAGATAGAATGTCTTGAATTGAGTACATAAATAAACCATAGGCATTCAAGAGCCTATATCACTCACCTTATATAGGCAATAAAGTACATGTAGGTATTTCCCTTGTGTTAAACTAAGTCCTGTAATTTCCAATTTTCTACTGGCATAAATAACATTCATCTTTGTTGAGACCATCCAATGAATCTTGCTGTTTAACTTGTTCAATAGTAATAGATAGGAAGCTATTTTAACATTTTCCTGTATGCTTCTATGTAAAATTTATTCCCACAACCGCAGCCACCATGGGTTTGTAATCGAATCAGCAAATATAAACTTTTCAGAGAACCATTTTGATAAACATTTGCTTAACTCTGCTTTGCAGTTTCAGAAAAAATTGGCATTTGAAAATAGAGTCATCTGTTAAATTTAGTCTGAAATGGTAATGGTGGCTTCTTTTACTGTCATACTGGCATAAAAAATTTTAAAGAGGACCATCTGAAAAATATTTATAGTAACATTGATTTCAATCGTTTAACTGGTTTCAGAGCAGAAGTCTTTTAAAAATTATTCCTATTAGGTCTTCTGTTAAACCAAGTCCTGTTGTGGCAGTCATTTAAAATTCTGATTGACACTAAAAAAAAATGTTATAAAGGACCATCAGATGAATACTGGTGAAAAGTTTTGTTTCAATAAGTTAAGCTGTTTCACAGAAGAAGCCTTTTTAAACCTTTTGCACATACAGTACCATGTTAAATTTAGTAATGAGGTGGCGGCTATTTTGAACTGTCAGTTAGCAAAAAAAAACATTAACTTTATAAAGGATCATCCACTTCATACTGGTGGAAATTTTTTTTTTGATGTGTAAGCTGGTTTCTGACAAGAAGCCTTTGAAAACTTTTTCCTATGTTAAAATAAGTCCTACAGTGAATTTTCGATAGGCATAAAAACATAAACTTTATATAGGACCATCCAAGCAATATTGCTTTTGTTTCGACTGGTTTTTAGGATTCAAAGAAGAAGCCATTTTTAATTGCCAATTGGCAAAACAACATGATAGAGAACCATCCCATAAATACTGGTGACAAGTTTTCTTCGATTGGTTAACTGGTTTAAGACAAGAAGCCTTTTAAAACTTTTTCCATTAGAGTCCTATATATTAAACTATGTTTAGCAGTGCGGCTGTTTTGAATTTCAATTGGCTTAAAAAACATAAACTTTATAGAGAACCATCCAAACAATACAAAAGTTTTGTGTCCATTAATTAACCGGTTACAGGGAAGCCTTTCAAAACTTTTCCCCATAGGGTCCTATCTTAAACTATGTCCTGTGGTGGTGGCCATTTTGAATTTATGATTGGCATAAACAAGTGTGACCACAGAAATATATCTCACCTGCATTCCACATCAGTAGCGAAAAAAAATTATGTCATGACCATTGCGTAATAGCATTATAAATTGTTGACAATTGCGTAATAGCATTATAAATTGTTATCATTTAAAATATTCAATGCATGGTTACAGAAAAACGGACCTACCGCAATCGAAAAACTTTACTGTAGTTATAGGACCATGAAATTGAGATCATGGTCAGGTGACACCTGCCAGACAGTCATGTACTATTCATCAGCAACCTATTTACAAAATATTGTCATCCTACCATGCATGGTTACAGAGGAACTGCCCTAATCCAAAAACATAGTTGCTGGACTGTGAAATTGAGGTCAAGGTCAGATGAAACCTACCAGATAGTAATGTACTATTCATCAGCAACCTATATGAAACCATGAAATTGACATCAAGGTCAGGTGAAGGTGATTGATCATCAGTCTTTATCATTTGATGAACCATAAGGGCTTAAGCTACAGATATAAAGCAAATGTCAAGTGTTTATGCCGCCGTCTAATTCCCATATATATATATCCCGCCTCCAGCGACTATAATTGTGAATGAGACAAAAACAAACTTTATAGATGCCCATCCAAATAATATTGGTAGTAAGTTTTGTTTTGATTGAATAACCAGTTTCAAGAGAAGAAGAATGTTTTCAACTTTTTTCCCTCAGGGTCATATGTTAAACTAAGTCCCACATTGTAGGCCACATTAGTTTCCAATCAGAATAAAAAACACAAAATCTGTAAAGGTCAATCTAAGGAACATTCTGAATAAGCTTGGTTTCGTTTCAATTGGCCACATGGTTTCAGAGAAAATGATGAATTTGTAAAAGTTTACAGATGACGACGCTTACGAAGATGATGTCAACGCACATTGTAGCCATCAATGGTTTTCCAACAACTACTGTGGTTTCATTGATTTTTGTGGGTATTAATTTTCGTGCTTTCTTAAATTCATGGTTTGTAATATGGGAAAGAAATAAAAAAATAAAACATGATGGAAATGCTTATAATTTTTGGTATTCACAAACAGTGTTACTCTGTACATTTCTAATTGACAGCTTTGTTTTTAAAGAAACCATAGTAAAAAAGAGGTTGTTTTAACTGTATATGTCACATAATAAATAAACATGTTATTTGATTAAAACTAACCTAAAGGAACACTTCATAGCATATGCGTTGCAAATTCCCAGGGGCAAAAATAAAGTTTGTTTGACAATAAAACAATATCCCAAGTTGGAAATAAGTATAAAAGGTGTTAACAAATTGCTTTATTGATGGTTATTTCAACTGCTATAATGATTTTGATATTTATGTATAAATAAACACTTTATAATGAAAAGGACCACAGGAAGAACTTTCATAACTGACGGAATACACATTTAAAACCAACAACAAGCAATTTTTTTTATCAATTTATCAAATTTCAATTTAGTGTCATAAACAAATAAAAGTTGTTCAAAATGCAAAATTGTCTCATCTCATTCAAAAACCAGGATTGATAAAAGATTGTCCTTTGAAAATTAACGTAAATCGACATTAGGTCGTCACAGTCTTAAAGTCGTCGGATTTCTTTATCGCAAGATTCTCATTTATTGCTTCGTCAGACAAAGTTAGGAGACGGTCTATGTTAAAGCAGAAACATTTTTCCCTAAAAGTAATTCCTAGCACTATTTGTGAAATAATCTTATTATAAGATTCTAGTGTTTGTTGAAAGGACCAGGAAAACTATGTCTTTTTTCTCTCCTGGCGATGATATGTTTGATAATACCATGCACTGGCGATATGCACTTAGGAACTAATCGAGCTAAGGAAATTAATCCATTGATATGTACCATGTATCATAAGTGTAATATGTAATGACCAATCGATTATTTCCACTCTATCGTGTGTATTTATTGGTGTGAAGGGCATTGAAAGTGATTGACGACTTAAGGGCACTATCGACCCCCTACGGTTCTGGCAGTTATTAACATAAGTATAAATTCTGCATTAGTTCATCATGTTGATTTGATATGGAATTTGAAGTCACAACATGTATTAAGCGAACATTACACCCATATTGATCAATTTGCCCTTTCTAGCCACATTCGTGTAGATTGTTGAAAAGTTTAACGTATCTATTCTATAGCAATCTTGAATAATGCTTATATCCCATGAGGGGCATTGGTGGCCGAGTGGTTAAAGGAGTTAGTCACAACTAATGACTTTGCCTTTCATCACCGTGGTTGTGGTTTCGAGTCTCGCTGCAGACAGGGTGTACTGAGGTATGATAAAATAAGTTGACGACATTACATCCGACTAGATGACGACTTTCAGACAGTGGTGTCCTGGAGCCGTCAGAACAACCCTTCTGTCTATTTTCGTTTATTTAATCATATAAGATAAACATCTAGAATTCCGAATAATGTGTCATTTGGAGGACAAATGTTTTTTCGTGTTTTGCAATACAAACGTGTATGCCTAAATGTCGTCATCTAGTTAAAAAGATACAATTAATTCAAGAACTGACGACTTAATGTCGATTTACGTTAGTTGCCATTATTCAATTAAACAACTGTCCCATAGCAGTTTCTCTCATTGTAGATTGTAAGCAGGTCAGTATTTGTTGAATTCTTAATTTCATGGTGGGTACTCACCCACTAAAACGAAGAAAATTGGAACCACACGAAAAATATTAAACCACAGTAAGCAAGCATAATGACCTAGCAGAGACTGCTTACCCACAGACTCCAGAATGGAAGATAAAAGCAGGGAAGACCAAAGGAAACTTTGAGTCATACCATCAAAGCCCAGTTTAAACAAAAGGTACCACCTGGAGAGAACTAGTAAATAAGGTGCTTAACAGAGACGAAAGGAGATCCCTAGTCCTTGCCCTGTTTCTCTGGGCATAACAAGGACCAGGCAGGTAGGTAAGCAAGCATAAACTTCTAAGAGATCCATCCAATAACATTCACATACAATATCCCTTGGATCAGCTTTGATATTTTTAACAAGGATGGCATTTAAAAAATATATTTATTAAAGTTAGCTAAAAGCATGTACACAGGTAGCAAGTGTTTTTGTTTACAAATATAAACACGTGGATTCAGTTGGGTTGTTTGTATATTTATACATTATTTGCATATGGATTCTTATTGGTTTAAATACAGTAACATGATTTTGTTTACGGGTAGATGAGTAGTCTCGTGCATTTCATTTA
Source organism: Limnoperna fortunei (assembly GCA_944474755.1). Taxonomy (NCBI): domain Eukaryota; kingdom Metazoa; phylum Mollusca; class Bivalvia; order Mytilida; family Modiolidae; genus Limnoperna; species Limnoperna fortunei. The sequence goes on from OX104113.1 coordinate 55,293,585, forward strand.
CTTTTTGGCGGGACGAATCGTATTTATACGGGTTTAGATGAGTTGCATATTTATTCGAAGTTTGCCATTCTACCAGTTTAGCAGCTTTCATGTTTGAGATACCCGCCCACCGACCCATTATGATGATTTACTTATGATTGTATATATATTTAATTCAATTAAATTTTCTTTTGTAGATAATTGCTGATGTTTTTGTAATGTCATTGATGCTAATGGTGTATAGTGTTTATGAAAGACATTGTTGTTTTGCGTTATTTTGAAAATGTATAAAATAAAAGCTGCTACACCAGATGGCATACTTAATCCTATACATGTGTTAAGTTTTATTTAATAAATAATTTATATTCGTTTGAGCTTGGCGAATAAGAATATAATTATTCCCATAGAGTATTATGTTAAGCCTAGTCTGTAATGGTAATGGTGACCATTTTTACAGTCTTCCTGTAATGAAAACATTTATAATTGACCATCTGAGAAATATTCCTCATAACTTTTGTTTCTGAGGAGAAGCCTTTTTAAAAATATTTCAGATAGAGCCCTGTGTTAAACTTAGTCCTGTGGTGGCAGCCATTTTTAATTTTCAATTTGCAAAAAAAAAAAAAAAACAAATCTTATAGGGAATCATCCTATGAATACTGGTAATAAGTTTTGTTTCAATTTGTTAAGTGGTTTCAGAAAAACAGACTTTTAAAATTGTTTTCCCATAAGTCCTATATTAAATTTGTCCTGCAGTAGCAACCATTTTGAATATCCGATTGGCAAGAAAAAACATTAATTTTTAAGAGGGCCACCTAATGAATAATGGTGACAAGTTTTGTTTTGATTGGTTAACCAGTTTTCCACCCTGGTCCTATGAAATTTATATCCTGCCATGGCAACCATGTTAAATTTTTTGATTGGCGTAAAAATCATAAAATTTATTGCAGATTATCTAAACAATATTGCTAGTAACTTTTGTTCCATTGGTTTACCGGTTTCAGAGAAAAAGCCTGTTTTAAAATGTTTCCTTATAAGGTTCTGTATTAAACTAAGTCCTGCGTTGGTGGCCATATTGGTTTTCCAAATAGAATAAAAACACAGACATTGTAAAGGACCATTCAATGAACATTCTGACCAAATTTGGTTTCAATCTACTCAGTGGTTTCAGAGAAGAAGATTGAAATGTAAAAAGTTTACAGCCATCAATGTCGATGCTGACGACAAGGACTGATGCAAATTGATGACAATAGCTCACATGACCATTCTGGTCAGTTGAGATAAAGAAATGTAAATAACCTATAAATCATACTCACTTCATTAAGTTGTAAGATATACATGTATTTAATGCATATATACCTTTAATCTTGTGTATCCAATAGATATATAAAATAGATAATCCCTTTTTCCTTCATCATCCTTAATTCTTCTAAATAAATCTGAAATATATCAACATAATAGGATCACAGTTTATTGTAATGCTTACCAAACACGTTGTGTTGAATGTATATATGATATGACATAAGATTTGCTAAGTCTAGCTATAAATAATAATTACTTTTTAAGTTTGATGTATATTTTAACTTCTTTTAAGGAAAATTTACTGCTAAAATTTACAGAGACACTGTCCTAATACAAAAACTTTAACATAGACGCTGGACCATGAAATTGAGGTCAAGGTCAGGTGACACTTACCAGACAGTCATGTGCTATTCATCAGCAACCTATATACGAAATATTGTCATCCTACCATGCATGGTTACAAAGCAACAGCCGTAACCAAAAAACTTTAATGTAGTCGCGCGTATAAATGGACCATGAAATTGTGATCAAGGTCAGGTGGCACCTACCAGACAGTCATGTACTATTCATCAGCAACCTTTATACCAAATATTGTCATCCTACCATGCATAGTCACGGAGAAACTGCCATAACCCAAAAACTTTAACGTAGTTGCTGGACCGTGAAATTGAGGTCAAGGTTAGGCGACACCTACCAGTCATGTACTAGTCATCAGCAACCTATATACCAAATATTGTCATCCTACCATGCGTAGTTATAGGAACTGCCGTAACCCAAAATCTTTAACGTAGTCGCTGCACCGTGAAATTGAGGTCAAGGTCAGGTGCCTGACTGGCAGGTACTCATCATAAGCTATCTCTGGACCAAATTTGATGGACCTAGGGCTTGGGCTTACAAATATATGAAGCAAGATGTCCAAATGTTTACACCTCCACAGCCACCGGATTCACATACATATGTCTCGCCTTCAGCGACTTTGGTCGCAGGCGAGACAAAAACTATGTGCATATATAGATAAGTATATGCCTTTTGAGAAAAACTATGTGCATATATAGATAAGTATATGCTTATAGAGAAAAACTATGTGCATATAGAGAAAAAGTATGTGCATATTGAGAAAAGCAGGTACACATAAGGCAGTTTACTGTGTTCCATAATTATTGAATCATGCAACACTGATCATGATGAGATTCTACATGGAATTATTTTTTCACACATGGACCCAGTAGTTATCATTTGTTACCGGTATTACACATGCATATAGGAAAAGTTTGTTATTGCAAACTTTCCAGAAAAAAAAAAAAGCTCTTGTTTATGCCCACTCCCTGCTGTTCATTGGCATAAAAATAAAATTTTAAGGACATGCATCTGAAATTGGTTTTTATGTTTACCTTCTAATAGTGAAATTCCTTTCTTTGTTTCTGTTGGCAACCGTCTCCGTACAAGACACCAGGCATACTCAAATTGTGTTTTTTCATCTACAGTACCTCGTTTTATTTGCTCTAAATACAATATTTGAAATTTCTGAAAATATAGACGAGACAACTGTTATATGAATTGATCGACAACTGTTTGAATATTGACCCCCCGCCCCAAAGTATCCAACCCAAAATGAACAAGCAGTATACCTCAAGCCAAGCAAATACTTGCTACAATCATAACCCAAGGTATTTAAACACTCCTTTAACATACTGATGAAGTTGGAATAGGTTAGAACACAAGTCATACCACACAACATGTACAAAAATGCAAAGGATGGGTAAGAAAGGAGGGCACTTGTGTAAAATTTAAAAGTAAAGTCCTCGATGGACAAAAGAGGGAATCAGGAATTCTTGGCATGTAAAGAGCTCTCTTTTATCAAACTGAATAGTTTTAGTAATGCATAGGTTAAAAAAGCCCCCTCTGATGAAAACAGATGTTTTCTAAACACAAATGTTGGGTGGGGTCAACAAACTCTACAGACGATGGATACAAATTTTATTTCCTTAACTAGAGTCTCCCAGGAGCCTGTAATCGCTCACCTGGAAAACAAATTACTTCAACTATATTAAAAGTTTTTGAATTTGGAGTTTCAGTCTAGTTGTATATTTTTCTTCAAAATGTTTGGTAAGTACAATAACTCCTATAAGGTCATGGAGGTGTCATTAAACAATTTCTCAAAATTTCATGATTTATAGGCCTTATCCTTTAGGATAATTTAGTAATTTACAGTTTTACTGTAGGTGTTATAGACTGTAATTTATGACACAAAAACTGATTATTTGTCCAAATTCATAATCAAAGGGCAATTATTCCTATAAAGATTCATCTTGCAATTTTGGACTAAGCAATGATTTGTATGCCTTACTTTGATCATTTGATCAATGTACAGCTTCAATTTAGCTGTTATGTTACAGGGCAAAAACTACAAATTCCACCAAAAATTTTCACCAAAAGGCAATATGAGGAGTCATCTGATAATTTCAGACCAACAAAGGGAATTCTAGATAATTGCTGATAATATTTGCCATTTACAGTTATACTCTAGTTGTTATAGTTTTTAAATTACAGGTCAAAAATGGAAAATTTCATTAAAAAAACTGCCGTTTAAAGGGCAATAACTCATATAAAGAGTCATCTGACAATTTCAGACTAATACAGAGAATTGTAAGGCTTGTACTGCTGATAATTTCTGCTATTTACAGTTTCACTGTAGCTGTAATAGTTTTAAAGTAACAGGACAAAAACAATTGCCATTTAAGGGTTATAACTCATATAAGGAGTCATCTGACCAATTAGGTGAATTGTAGGCCTTGTATTGCTGATCATTTTTGCAATTTACAGTTTCACTCTAGCTGTGAGTTTTAAAGTTCCAGCACAAAAACGGAAAATTACAATAGTAGCACTTAATGTAGATCTTAATGTGCTGATCAATTTATGTTTTTTTCAATAGCTATTATCATTTTTGCAATCTAATTAAAATTTTATCTTCACTTGGCTCCCCCTTTTTACTATTGTCGCCGTGAAGATCTAACAACATTCCATTACATGTCATCTCAGACTGAACTTCTGTATTGACCAATCAAAAACTGTCTTCCCCAACCTTTAATGTTGGGGAATCCTCTGTCATTGTTCGGAATCTCTCTGGCATTATTGTATCTTTTTCATAACTAAACCCCAAGTTAAGATAAATTGTACATGTATTTATTCTGTATAAAATGGAACAGAAACTATTGAGACTATATAAAAGAGGGAGATCTGTTTACATTTAAAATTGTAATATTTAGCACGTATTTGGCATATTGCAATGTAATTTTACAAGGTGTTTACATAAGAATTTAGTTAATGAATAAGTATGAAAGTATAACCTTGAATTCAATATATTATTTTTTCACAGTTTTGAATAAATAAATAAAAATAAAGTAATAAAATAAAATGAAATAAAAATAAAAAATAAATAAAACAATAAAATAAACTCATTAAAACTATAACAGACATAATGATGTTAAGTTGAAATGTCCAGGTTGACACTTAGTGAGCACAGTTCCAAGCTAACACATTGAAGTTATTGTATCATTTTCAATATGGTTAATGCACAGTTGAATATACCAGTAAGTTTGTCCGGAACCGACACAGCAACGTAAATCTAGTTTACAACAACTTTAAATTCAGAGTGAAGACTCAGCGAGGTGACAGATGCTACTGGAGATGTGTAAAGTCTGTACAGATACAACTTAATGTGGATAAAGCACTCCAAAGAATGTAAGATAGATGTCTAACCGAGAGCACACCAATACCAACCCTATGTGACAATGAGTTAGTGTGCCTATGCAACCGAGAATAGGAACACAGAAACTTGTACAGAGTATGCCTACTTTCATTACATGTAAGACCTTTGTATAACAAACGTGGAAAGAATATCTTAACTACCAGCTATGACAGAATTAATTTAGAAGATTGTTTATATAATAATGCAAATTTGTTTTTTCAACAATTTGAATCTTTTTCTCTAATGCCAACAAAATTTTACAGGTAAATTTTCGGTACAAGAATGTTGGCATTAAAAAAATAAACCGGGAAGACATCCTTTTGAATTTAAGTGTTCAAAATGTGAAACAACCAATGCAGTGGAAGGAATTCTGAGCCAATCCATATGGTTTAATAATAATCTTAAAATAAATAATAAAATAAATATTTGGTGTGAAGCAGGAATTTTCTTCATTAACGATTTAGTTGAAGTCAATAATAAATTAGTAAGTCATGAAGATCTAGTAACCCAATACAACCTAAAATTAAACATTTTACAATATTTTGGAAGTTTGGAAAGATGTGATAAGGATAGGATAGAATATATGGTGTAAAACTTGAAAATGTTTCAACAGAAAACTATGACTCAAAACACATAAGAAATCTTGTCAATTTTTATATAAAAAATATATTTTAAAATATTCCAAGAACCCACAACATTAGCCGGCTAAGTGGAAGTCTGAACTAGGCATTGAAATTCAAAATTTACCCTTTCAAGTTTAAAAAAATTATAAGTTTATAAAATTCCAGTACATATTTATGCACACAATATTATGTACTAACTCCTGTCTATACAAATGCAGACTAAAACAAACCCACTAATGTAGTTTTTGCAATGAAACAAAAGAAACCATTACTCATCTTTTTGGGGACTGCTCAATTTAAAAAAAATTTTGGATAGAAATATCTGAAAAAATTAAAAATTCTGTGCAATATAATAGTACCAAAAACAGCCAAAGACATTATCTTCAGTTAAGAGAAGAATGATCCCATTGTAAATTATCTTATTATTATTTTAAAATACTACATGTGTTCTTGTAAACTATCAGGTACAACAACATCCATACAAGGTGCCATTAGCATGCTTAAATATACATACAAAATTTCAGTCTAGTTATAGCTTTTAAGTTACTGTGCAAAAACTAACAATTTCTTCAAAAATTTAACAATTTCTTCAAAACTTTTGGTTAAGTACAATTACTCTTACAAGGTGCCATCAGACAATTTCTAAAAATTAAATGATTTGTAGGTCTTGTTCTTTAGCCTAGGGCAATTTAGTAATTTAAAGTTTTACTTAAGCTGTTACAGACTCATTTATAACACAAAAACTGAGTTGTCCACATTTGCAATTAAAAGGCTATAACTCCTATAAAGGTTCATCTTCCAATTTTGGACTAAGCAATGATTTGTAGGCCTTGCCTTGCTGATCATTTGTGCAATTTAAAGTTTCAATCTAGTTGTTATGGCATTTAATTTACAGGGCAAAAACTACAAATTCCAAAGGGTTATAACTCTTATAAGGAGTAATCTGACAATTTCAGATCAATTAGTGAATTGTAGAACTTATATTGCTGATCATTTTTACCATCCATAGTTTCACTCTACCTGTTATAGTTTTTAAATTACAAGTCAAAAACGGAAAATTTCAAAAAAAAAATTGTCATTTAAGGGAAACAACTCATACTAGGAGTCATTCGACAATTTAAGACCAATAAAGCCAATTGTAGGACTTGTATTGCTGATCATTTTTGCCATTTGCAGTTTCACTCTAGCTCTTATAGTTTTCAATTTATATTGTACATACTGAAAATTTTGTCAAAAATCCTCATTAAAGGGTAATAACTCCTACCGGAAGCCATTACACAACTTCACAATAATAGCAACTATTGTAGACCTTAATGTTCTGATCAATTTGAAGTAATGGTTTTCTCTATAGCTATTATCATAACTGAGATATTGTTGATACCCATGTTCTACTTTTAGTAACAATGGTCACCTTTGTCTGTTGAGGTGTAGGACCACCAAATACTGGGAACCAGTCCTGAGGTTGAACGTAAAAGTAGTGCTATTTAAAAATAGCTGCTCACTGTTATAATTATAACTTTTGGACCATAATAGATATTGAAACAAACTTGGTATTTTTGGAAAGCTGAATAATTCAGAAACCAAGAGGATAAAATTGAACTGATGTGTACTAAAGATAAAAATTATGTGAGTCATTGGATGACATGCACTATTTTGGGACAGAACTTGAAAGTGAAAGTAGATTTTTTCAGTGCGTTGACTTCCGGTTGGTCATACTTTCTTATATGCCATGAAAGTGGTGCTGAAATTTTGAGAGAATACTTGGGCGTTACATGTTGTCATGTGACAGGAATATTTCTTTATTTGAAACAAAGGTAAAATATTCAGAAAAATTCAAAATCAACTAATTTTATATAGCCGAAGAGGCGATAAACAATGGTGGTCCTACCCCTTGATCAACACCCTTGATTTAAATTTGAAACTAGGAACCATAAGGATAATTGTAGCCAAGATTGAAAATTGTTGTGTTTTATAGTATTTGCAATTAATTTGTTAAGATCACTTATTCTATGTATTGTCTGCTTTGTTTAGCTGCCTGTGCAAAGCCCATTTCATTTCTGGACTAGCACTATTTAAGGAGTGTTTGCATTTCCATGGGTACCCGTTTGGGTTTTCTAAATTTGCAACAAAATTATCTGACATGACACCCATATTTAATGTAATATAGTTGTTTTGATGGGTCTCTTATTACTCAACGATACTAGGTGCTTAGCAAAAACAAATAATGTTGTTTTGATGGGTCTCTTATTACTCAATGATACTAGGTGCCTTAGCAAAAACAAATAATGTTAACATTCTCCCCTATACACAAATAATTAATTGTGTTGAAGTTTCTGAGAAGAAACTGTTTTTACTAGTATGTTTTGCTGGTATGTTAGTATGTTAAGCTGTTCCATGCATGGTGGTAGCCATCTTGGATATTTGAGTGTTCAAACACCCACACTGAAGAGAACCATCTAAGATACATTCTGCAATATTTGAAATCAATTTACTGTTACCAAGCTTTTTGCGAGAAGATGATTTTTGAAATTCAGCCAAGATTGAAATGTGATGCCAACAATGGATGCAAATTGAAGAGAACAGCTCACATGACCCCTTTCAGTCGAGCTACAAGAGAATAAAGTGAAAACTTTGCTTTATATTGGGAAAATTTTTTGAGCCAGACAAATTTGCAGTGTCAAGACTTTATGAAACCTTTATTTACAAATATTAAAGCCACTGTAAACTATCCCAAATTTCAAATTGGACAATCCTGTGACAAATTTTAATTACCGGTAGGTAAAAAATAATTCAATGGAAATTGTAACTGTTTGGTATATTTTACTGCCAATCTTATCCTTCCTTCTACAGGACTAAGTGACCAGGGGATTTCCAAAAAGCCAATATTATTGGATGGCCATATACCATACACCTTGGCTTACATATCGAACACAATACAGCCTGAATGACTTCAACTGAAAAATTTAATATGGAATTCTCCCAATAAAAATGAAAAAACCACCACATTCCGAAATGCTGATTACCTCAACGAAATTATTGCTAATTTCAAAATATACCTTTTTTGATCTACAAAAGGAGCAACCATGCCCAGTAAGATTTCATTTCAAAACCCTCACTAAAACAAGGTGACTTGCAGTTAAGGTAAAGGTATCGAGTCCCCGATTCCCACTTGCATCGGAGGTGTTACGACCTGATACCTGTTCGCACTGGGTCCATTTGCCCTAATTCCTGTTAACCCTGAGTCATTTCGCATGATAAAATATATAATGTTATATAATGATACATATATTTTCATTGGTATTTTGTTCTTTATGGTGTGTGGATAATATTGGACTGACAGGTGAGCACAATCAGCTATAACTATTTGCTTGTTATTAAAAAAGATTACTAACAATGGCATACATGTTTATTGTCAAAATTTATGGTAATAATAATTAATACACAAGACTGTGTAATCAGATAGCAATATCTGCCATTTTTGATGTCTAAGCATAGAATGATTAAGAAATAATTCATGGAGGCTGTGGTTTATCAGTGTTTTACCTCGGGGTGACCATTTATGTCGTATTATTTTATCCAGAGCGATAGCAAGGGATAAAATAACAACATAAATGGTCATCCCGTGGTAAAACAATGATAAATCACAGCCTCCGTGAATTATTTCTATTCTAATAAGACAATTAGAGTACATTTATAATATTTTCGTACCTATAGAAAACATCATTTCTGCCATAAACTGGCTGTTCCGTCAATGTAACACACAATATATTGCAATGGATAATTATAGCGCGTGCCGCTATTTATAAGATTTATATGTCATATGCAATAGCATTCCGGTGGGAGTTACAGTTTTGTAATTGGAACAGCCATTTAAACACGCCATTTTCAGCGCGTGTTGCTCATAGATAAATCATTTTTTTACCACAGTTGTGGTCTCAAAGCCTTTAAAGCACGTCATATTAGAATTTGCAATTTTATATGCAATATTGTTGTTGCAATACCTTAAGAAAACACAAGCTATAATAGTGTTATGTTACGAGCTGTAAACTGTACTAATATACCAAGCTGAGAAGCCTGATAATTCATCCTTAGTTAAAAATAATTGTTGACAAACTGTTTTATCCATGATTTCTTTTTTTTATTTTTTTCTGTATATTTTTTAATATTTTATCTTTTAAATATAAAAAATATCTTAAATATGCATACATTATACTTATGCATAAAACTTAAATGTGTTTAATTATTTAAGAAATAATTCACACAGGCTTTGGTTTATCATTGTTTTACAACTGGGTGACCATTTATGTCGTATTATTTTATCCCGAGCGACAGCGAGTGATAAAACAAAGACATAAATGGTCATCCGGTTGTAAAACAATAATAAATCACAGCCTCCATGAATTATTTCTATTCTAATAAAACAATTACGGTACATTTATAATATTTTTGTACCTATAGAAAACATCATTTCCCCCATAAAGTGGCTGTTCCGTCAATGTAACACACAATATATTGCAATGGATAATTATAGCGGGTGTCGCTATTTATAAGATGCATACTGCATACGCAATAGCTTTCTGGTGGGATTTACAGTTTTGTATTTGGAACAGCCTTTTAAAACACGCCCTCCTCAGCGCGTGTTGCTCATAGATAAATCATTTTTTTACCACAGTTGTGGTCTCAAAGCCTTTAAAGCATGGCATATTAGAATATAATATTATAATTTAATTTGCTTTGTAAGCTGAAATCTGATTGGTCAATTCAAATCGGGCAACCCATATTATAAGAAATAACTTGCGTGACCTATGAGCTATTCTAACGCCGTTAAAATTCAAATAGTTCCACGACGTCATCGACGCTTTTACCGCAAAAATTGATAAGATTTATAGTTAAAATTAAATTATAAGGAATATTTCAAATTTCTGAACAGATTATACGATATAATTTGGTTTGGGTCTGTTTACACCTTTCATAATACGCTTTGCGGTTTATTAGGCGTAAACAGACCCAAACCATATTATATCGTATAATCTGTTCAGAAATTTGAAGTATTCCTTAAATAATGTCAAGTTTGTGAGGAAGTCACAGAGATTACACATTAATAATTTCCTTAAAGAACAGTGGTAAACCTTACATTTGTAATAAATTGTCATTTTATAGCAGAAAAACAAGCACATCTAGACCTCAAAATGTATCTTGGCCGACAGTGTTAGAATATATATATATAAAACATGGTACCAATGGAATCTTGGTTCTGTAGATATTAATAGAAAAATTAACAATAAATAAACCCAATTTTTTATTGATATTATATTTTATTAAAATCTCAATCAATAAAATTAAAAATCATTGCTACAGACAAAACACTGGTCCCTCTCCTTTTATGATATGCTGGAGGACCAGTTTGATTACCTTGGATACTGAAGTAGCAAATGATGTAATTTATAAGTGTGTTTATCCAATCAAAACACTTGTTATAAAATTGGTTTGTTCCTGTGTTCATCAACAACCATATTGAAAACTAAACATTTGATAGTTAGTATTTTTGCCACTGAAAAAGATTTATTGAACACAATATGTTCATTCTTGGTAAGTGAAACTAGAGAGCCTGTACCACTCACCTGAACCTGAAACAATTTGAACAATTATGCAATTTTTTTATACAGCTTTTCTTTCCTATACTTCTGCAAAAATCATTAATTTTGAATCAAATCTATAAGGAGTTGTCCAACACATCAATAATCATTTTGCAGGTCTTGATTAGCTGAATAATTTTGTATGGAAAAGATTTTCTCTAGCTCTCAATCAAGTTACTAAGGAAAAATGAAAAATAGAGTCTTGTAGAGCTTTTGATACTTAGGAGTAGGGTTCACTTCAAATTTTCTGTTAGACTTTTTTACCAATCAGCCGAAAACTATCTTGAAATCAACCCCCCTCCCCCTTATATTTTAAGCCAAGGTAGCCATGCTGGTGGTCAGCTGTCATGATTTGCACAGTTTGGTAGAGGATATCCTAAAGATGATGTGTGCAATGTTTCATTAAAAAGCAGTCCATTCATTGGTTTAAGACAAGAAGATATTTAAAGACGACGACAATAGACGACAACGGACGCAAAGTGATGGGTCAGCTTATAAAAAATAAAACAAGTGTGTAGCTGACATAGCTCCGTCTTATGTCAAATTTGGAAGTTGTGTGCACGTACGAAAATGGCTGACTGAAAAAATTTGCAGAGCAGATTTTAACAGAATTATCTGCAACTACACATTAAAAATTGCACATAAATACATTCAAATATCAGAACCTATTTCATTGAACCCGCTTATTATCACTGCTTCCAGTTTTCATAAACCAATTTGACTATTCCTGCAAAATTTCATAGTTTTTCTCTAAGAACATGTGGTGAACATGACCCCAAAAGTTAGAAACGTTTGTATAGACTGTGAAAATGAAGTCAATTGTAGTGATAAAGCCCAACAATGTTGTATATGCGACAAATGGTTTCATTCAAAACGTCAAAGCATAACCAATTCAGATTATGACCTGTTTATTGGATTGGATGACAGTTTTCAATTGTATTGCAAGTCTTGTAGAGGTGCTTCTCAGAAACTGTTCAAAATGATAACTTTACTCAGTAAAAAAACATAATGAAATGGAAAATAAAGTTGAAGGTCTAAAAAATCTATAAATGAACTTGTAAGCTTGAAAAAGGGCATGGATGAGATCAATGATAACCCACCAAATTTAGTCTAAGAAAAGTTAACTGATAGGTTTGAAACTAGAGTTGACGAAGAGAAAAGGGAATCTAACCTAATATTTTTCAATGAACCCGAGAACATTGAAAGTGATAATCCTTTGGGATTGTTGGTGCTTTTGAGATTGATGAAGTAAAGAGGTTAAGGGAAAAACCTATAAATGTCAATGATAAGCAAAGGCTTCTATTAAGTATAAGTCAAAGATGCCCAAGTGAGATATTAAAAAGTTTATACATGTATAATCTTAAGGATGCTCTAGTTATACACAAGAGAGTTAGAATTAGTAAGAACTTCCCAAGGCTCAAAAAGATAGAATTAGAAAATTAAGGTCTGAAAATCAAAAGAAGAAAGTATTCCTGTAAGTAGCCTTCTGTCTGATATTTCAATTCTGACTGTTTGTTTTCTAGTTTGTTTTCAAGTACAAGATTTTGTTCTAGAGATTTCCAAATGACAGTTTTGATTTAAGTTCAATTTCAAGTATAAGTAATACTGATGTAAGTGATATAAACAGTAACCATGATCATGCTAATAAGTTCCGAGTTATATTTTAAAATGTTGACTCTATGTCTAATAAGCAATATGAGCTGCTAGCATACCTTGCATTAAAGTACCCAATTATTATTGTTTATGCCAAATTTTTGCTTGATCAATTCCAAAAATAGATAACAGCTGTTTAGAAAACTGCTTCAATCTGTTTTCTTTAAAGCTCTCAATCAGAAAGAGCTGGACATTTAAACTGCAGCTATTCATGCATCACTAAGGTACCTTTAACTTCTAATCTTGAAGATTGTCATAGTGTACAAAGCAGGTAAAACAAGAAGTTTTAAGTAACCCGAGTCACACATACATGTAAGTAGCTGCAATTGAAATGTCCAAGCTATCACTGATGGAGAGCTTTAAAGAAAACAGAATGATTGTTTTTGTGTGAATGGTGATTTAACGCCACTTTCAGCAATTTTTCAGCTATATCATGGCGTCCAGTTTATATTGGGGAGAAAGCCAGAGTACCCTAAGAGAAACCCCGATCTGCGGTAGAAAAAGAGATCAGAATGAAGCAGTTTTCTAAACAGCTGTTGTCAGTATTAAGAATTGGTTGACCAATAGGTAAAAAAAATACCTGACAGGTCATAGTATTTTGACTATAACTGGTTCCTCCAAGGAACTGATTGAAAATGGTTCAGACAAATTACTACTTACTAGTATTATGTATAGAATATATGCATCATCACATAGAAATAATGACAATCTGTTGAATACCCTCAACCAAGATATTAATTTGAATTATAGTCACTATCTGATTTTTGGAGATTTAACCACAAGGAGACAAACTGGGTAAATGGAAAAACAAATGTAAGTGAAGTTCACCCTGCTACTATAAATGCACTTACTGACAATTACAAATATCAAAAAATTCATGTTGACAATAAACTCATACACAATAGACACATATATATATAGATGTATACACATATACACATTTAGTATTTATATCTAAACATATAAAATAGGTAGGTATTTTTAATCTTTAATTGTATAATTATTAGTGCTCTGGGGATTTTTTGGCATAAAAAGGAGACTAACAGAAGCTTTATTGGAAGAATGAGGTGATGGAGGGGAATCATTTGTCACATATTTGTTTTCAAAAAGTTGTTACCAAAAGAGATGCATATTCTACTAGTATACAGACATGTACTGTTGAAGATCAGCTAGCTAAGTGTGTCAGGGATTTGTGGACACATGAGGACACAGAAACCCTGACTTGTGAGGATGGCCTCTTATCTCCCTTTTAATATAGGACTCAGTATACCACATTTCCACTCATCTGATAAAACACATTTTGATAAAGATTTATTAAATAATATAAAATAGTTATGGATGACAAACAATTAACTTTGTTTCAGAAAAAAACTTTAGGATGGATATTGTCTGTATCTGCTGATTTGTTAGAACGAATAATCGTACCCTCGCTTTTTTTTTTGTTTTTTGTTTTTTTTGGCGAGGGTACGAATTTAGTCCCATTACTCGTAATGTGGCAGAGCGGGAGTGAATCACTCCCCGCACATCAATGTCCAAAAGAAGTTGAATATACAATCAGACGTGGTTGATCTTGATATCTTTCGACAGTTTCACCATTTTTTCATCGGTTTGGTGTTTAAAATCGATCATTATTGATACTTAATGATAGTTATTGCCATTTTTAATAACCGCTGTGCTTTGTGTATTAATCGACATTCGTGTCTCTTCGAGAAACCCGAAAATGAATGGCCAGTTGCATCTTGGGTAATACATATGTAAATTACTGGATTCTTACTACGGAATGGTTGTTATAGTATGCAAATTAACACGTTTATATAATACAAAACAAAATTAGGTCACATATCCATATACGGAAAAATGATCAACATAGCATTTTCCACGTGCATCTTCCAAGACGAAAAAAGAAATTTCTTCAATAAAGATCGTTTCCCGTTAGTTTTGCAATGTCTAAAGCTTTAATAACGTAAAGAAGATGAATAATATGGTTGAATTTTGTATAGACTGAAGTTAGAATTTTTTATTTGCTACATTACGAGCAATAGGACTGAATTCTGCCGTTAATCCGACAAATCACAAAACTAACTTCCGATTATAACGGCAGTAAAATTCGGCCTACTGATTTGTCTGAATGCAGATTGCTACATCCTCTTCACTGACCCTAATATCTAATAATAGATTGTCCATTTCTTTTACATTTGGAAGCTCATTCAAATTGTCTGCTTGAGTAAGATCACTACTGAAAAAGTCATTTACTACTAGATTTTTACTTTCTTCTACTTTCTAATTGACTTCTGCTTTCTTTTAATCTTTATCCATCAGATTTCAAAAGGTTTCCTATGCCCTGTCTGGTCTTAAGCTTGGAATTGACATTATTTTCAAAAACGACTTACAATTTGACTTTGTTTCCATCGCTACTTCCCTTAATAAATCTTCTTATCATTACATATAATATTCCAGAAAGAAAATGAAACTATTAATGAAAAGCAAGAAGAAATTTTGAAGGAAGTAAAACAATTTTATACGGAGCTTTACTCTTTCTCTGTAAAAAAAGGTTTAAAAAGTGCTCATGTCTTTCAGTTCTGTACCCCACGAGCTACTGCTAATCTCAGTTTACAAGGAAAGATTTAAGAATAGATTAAATGCTTTCTGTCAAACAAAACCCAATGTGTTCGTTTAAACAGCATTAAATCCACATACACTGAAGTGATCAGGCATACCCCAAGGCAGCGTACTTGGATCGGTCTTATTTCTATCTTTTATTAATGATTTGCCATACTGTTAAAGGACTAATAAAAATATTTGCCAAATATTGTTAAATCTTATTCTGTTCTTCTAAGATGATCAACATTATCAAAATCCACAGTATGACATTGATAGTGTGACTGCTCTAGAACATGGAAGCTTTCATTCAATGTTTTCAAGTGCCAAGTACTTCATTTCGGAAATAATAATGACAGACCATCATAGATACACTATGCTTGATAACCATAACAACTGTACTCAAATTGAGCCAGTTCATCAAAAGAACGATCTTGGTATTACCTGTGAACTTTGAAAGTCATATTACTAACTGTGTCAGTAAAGCTCGAAGAGTTTTATCCCTTATTAAAAGATTGCTTGAATAGTATTATATAAATCATTAGTCCATCCACTGCTTGAATACTCCACAGCAGTGTGGTCCCCATACCTTAAGAAAGACCTTAGGAAATTAGAAGAAATAAAGTGTCATGCTTCCAACTTGTTCCTACTATACGTGATTTGAGTTATGAAGACAGGTTAAGAACTTGGGGCTTACAGAAATTTGAATATCATCGAGACAGTTACGCTATGATTCATGTTTTCAAAGCTTTACATGGAGTTGATGATATTAAGTGGCATAATGTTTTCCTGATTATAAAATGCTACTCATGGTCATACTTCCAAACCGCAAAACAAAAGATGTCATATGACCCAGTGTTTCAACTCTTTTTCATTGTGTGTAGTTGATAAATGGAACAATTTATCTACAAAAACTGTATAATAACTGTATAATGATAAAAGGAAACTAAAGAGTGCAAAATGTTGATCTTTAGTTTTAAAGGAGCAACTTTGTCACATTAACAGGAAAAGGATTTGAAGTCATCTTATAGGAGTTATCTCCCATTATATATGTAATTTATTGGTTTTTCACATGTAACTCATTAACTATTAATAATACAGGGAAACCAAAGAGTAAAAAATGTTAACCCCTTAATGTGTCAACTTTGTCACATTTACAGGAAAAGGATTTGAAGTCATCTTATAGAAGTTATCTCCCATTATATATATAACTATTGGTTTTTCACTTGTAACTCATTGACTATCAATGATAGATGGAAGCCAAAGAGTGCAAAATGTTGATCTCTTAAAGGAGCAACCTTGTCACATTTACAGGAAAAGGATTTGAAGTCATCTTATAGAAGTTTTATCCCATTATATATGTAACTTATTGGTTTTTCACATGTAACTCATTGACTATCAATGATAGATGGAAGCCAAAGAGTGCGAAATGTTGATCTCTTAAAGGAGCAACCTTGTCACATTTACAGGAAAAGGATTTGAAGTCATCTTATAGGAGTTATCTCCCATTATATATGTAACTTATTGGTTTTTCACATGTAACTCATTAACTATTAATGACCTTGAAACCTTGAAAACTTGCATGGGTCAAGGTCATGCACTAGTTTTTGACCTTTGCTATTTTCCAAGATATTGAAATGACTTTCTTCCTAAAATGTTCTATTAATAATTACGAGTAAATTAAGACATGCCGTGAAAAGTTGTATCAAAATTTTATAAGAGTTATCTCTCTTAGAATGTCAATCTGTAGCATATAATACAAAATAATTTCTTTTTAAAATATTTATAGTAAAATTATAACATTTTGCAAAAAGTTGATTATTTTGAATGTCATCACGTAAAACAAAATTAAAATTATAGTGGAAAGACCCTCAAATGTTCAACAGAACAGATCATCTTTAGTTATTATTATTATTATTATTTTCTCTTTTCTTCCGCCAACTTATTTCGATGTCTGTTTTTTTCACTTCGCGACATGTTGCTTTGATATTTTATATCTGATTTCGGTTACCCATTGCGCTTTCGCAGTTCACCATGACTGACCGCACCCTTTTCCTTTAAGGACTACTGTATCTACCATTTTACTAAAAAGCTTGTTCCTGCTACTCCTCCTAAACCAAAAAAGATTGCAATACCAAACCTTTACCAAAATGTGTCCTATATCCTTGCGCAACTTTGGGACATATTGATTGAAGGGTTCTGACGACATCTTATAGGAGTTATCTCCTTTTAAATAAAAGTAGTAAGTGATATTCAAACAAATCTCAACAAATAAAAGAGATAGAGGCCTGGGGTCTTCACCATAGATCATCTTGACCTTTTACATTGAACATGGACACAAGGTCAAAGGTCAAGGTCACATTCTAAATTTTGACATTTGCTTGTGTTCGCTACTCCTTGGAAACGGTAAACAATAGATAAACACTTATTAAGAGTAAAATGTTCGTCTTATTAAGACGCAACTTTGTTGCATTTGGAGCAAAGTAATTTGACTTCATTTTATAGGACCTTGACAACTTGCATGGGTCAAGGTCACGTACTAGTTTTTGACCTTTGCTATTTTCAAAGATATTGAAATGATTTTCTTCCTAAAATGTTCTATTAATAATTACGAGTAAATTTAGACATGCTGTGAAAAGTTTTATCCAAATTTTATAAAAGTTATCTGTAGCAAATAATGCAAAATAAATAATTTCTTCTTTAAATATTTATCGCAAAATTATAACATTTCGCAAAAAGTTGATTATTTTGAATGTCATCAAGTAATACAAAATTAAAATTAATGTGGAAAGACCCTAAATGTTCAACCGAACAGTTGATCTTTAATTATGTTTTATTTTTATGATTTCTTATTCTTCACTTTCACAGCGATAATTTAAGTCCATTACTGAATTGTTACTGGGAGTACGCTAAAAACAGACCCGCTCTTAAAGTTGTAATCTCCGTTAAACCACAGTAAAACTATTTTGCAAGGACCAATTTGCTCAAATTTTAATGCCCAAATGCAAGATTACATGCAAAAGTAATATGCATTACTGAAACCTTGAAACCGTTCTTTATAATAGAGAACAATGTATAAAACTGTATATTGTAATCTACCTTAAACGTGTTTTACGTTAAAACAACACCGAAAAATCACACTTCCATGGAGATAATGTGCTTCCGGGAGTGATGATTGGGTGAAATGCAAGACAAAATAAAGGATGGATGGCGAGATTATTCTTTCATAAAGCAACTTTTATTTGAAAAATATATCGTATTCTAGAATACAAAAATTTTAATCGTACATAGAATTCTATCAAAAAAGGGAAACCTATCCTCGAGTAGAACGAATAATCGAAAGTGTAACCATTTTTTTAATCGGTTTTGTGTTTCATTATTGATACTTGATGACAGTTATTGCTGTTAATGGACATTCGTCTTGTTTAATTACGTTTATTAAATGAAAAACATTGAGAAACCCGAAACTGAATGGCGTGTTGCATCTTGGGTAATACATATGTAAATTACTGGATTCTTACTACGGAATTGTTATTGTATGCAAATTAGCCTGTTTATAATAAAATTAGGTCACATTAACTATATATGGATTGGAAAAATTATCAACAAGCATTCTATGTGAACCTTCGAAGACGAAAAAGGAAATTTCTTCAACAAAGTCTTCACGTAAGTTCGCAATGTCTAAAGCTTTAATAACTAAAGAAGATGAATATTATGTTTGAATTTTGTAACATTAGTACAGCAAGAACAACGCCAATACACACCATGACCCTCAAGAATGTTTCAAGATCATAGTAAAATCGTTGGATTACCATTAGTTTGGGTTTTGTTATATATTTTTAATTCCGATAATGATCTCGTTGATGTTTTTTGTTTGTACATCAGCGTCTACCAGTATGTGTTTCTATCAGGTCCGCGCTTTCAAAATAAAATATATGGAGAGCCATGACAGCATTTTCAAAGAGGTTTTTCTGCATTTTTATTTTGCCATTCTTATTATCATGTACAGAGTACCTCCTTTATATGTTAGAAATAAGGCATAACAAATGAAATTCACCAACATCTAACTCCGAAATTTGAGAAGAATATATTGACTTTAACCTGTTTTGATTTATAAAACAATATGAAACAACGATCGTCACATAACATTAATGTTCATAAGTTATACTTGTTCATGGAGTTTTGAATTAAAACGTAACTTTTGCGCATAAAATGAGGGGTAAGGATTAAAAACATTAAAAAATATTTTTGTTCTTTATTTGTTAGATTTAAGGGTAGGAAGAATCATAAAACTACAAATAAAAAACCATAACGGTCTCATCAACAATTTACTTAGTTTTAAAGAATGAAAACAATGAAACAAACACGAATAAATATTTGTTTTACAAAGTCGTCATCATGGTCATCTCAAAGCCATTTAAAGGAAATATGAGTTAGTTTTCTAAAAAAAAAATCAATCTGTTTCACAGTCGAAGATAATTGGCCGGATTTCACGGAGTGAAAATCTGGGTTATGATATGGTGAATGTCGGGCGGGCGGCGGGCAAAATTTTCGTATCAGTTTTCTCAGCAACTACTAATCACATTCTCTTGAGGTTAACCTCTACTAAATAGATTTACATAGTTGACCATTATAACATTTTATAGAATACTGAATTTACCTTAAGTTCACTATTAGTGACAACCTTACTTTCCCAAAATACCATGTCTTCGCTAAAAAAATATCTGACCGACAAAACAATATTAAAGTCCTATAAGAATGTTTTGTAAAGTTAGAAAATGACGTCACAAATAGAGCTAGTTTCAGTTTTCAGATGGATAGAAACTGGTGCCAGTCTGTTAAGTTTCGTAAAAACTAATACTTCCTTGAAATTATTAAATTTGGATTCATTTCACTTCTTAAATATTTGTGCATCATATAAACTTAATTTTAAACAGGTTCATTCAGAATTACAATTTTTATGCAAAGTAAAAGTAGATCTACTTTTGACTACGGCATCAACTGATTGGCTATTTAGTAGAGGTTAACACTGAAAATTGGTATGCAGTATCAGCATGGCCTCCCATAACGTGGGATTCGATTTCAGGTCTGTCGCTCACCTACTTCCAGTTTAACGAACTCCTGCCATTTCTGTCTTTTAAGGATTTTTTAAGAGTAATTGCCTTGGAAAAAAAGTTAATTTTGGCATGTATCTTAAATATGTGGCATGCAGCTACTCGATTTATGTCTTTTATACTCACCTACTACACCGCAATTGATAATAAAGATTTATACTGTATACCTAGGAAATTGTCACGCGTGGGTATTTGTTCCTACATTCTCTATTAAGAAAAATCCGAGAAAATCACTCTGGGGAATAATTCATTAAAAAAGGTTGAATTTGTATAGATATTAACACTTGTTAATAATAAAATATATAAGTTGAATGATAAAAATAAATCATTCTTGTATAAAGTCTTGAAGCTAGCCTTTTAATCTGAACTTTATTTATCCTGCAAAAACTTTGAACATAAGAAACAAATAACTAAATTCCGGATAAGTGCTAATTCCTTAGATATCAGTCTGGCCGTTATAAAAAAAAATACCCAGAGAACCTCGACTAACACACTTCTTCTTCTTAACAGGGCTCACCACACTGGGCGAAGTTGGTCGCCCTACTAGGACTTGAAGTCACCCTAAGGCGCCTCAAAAGCGAAGTAGAAGTGTCATTTCCCTTAAGTCGCCCGATGGTTAATATAAGATACTTGTAAATCTGGTCCAAATACTTCACCCATACTACCAATTTATCAGTAAATGTGTAATTCCAATAAAAAACGGCAAACAATATGCATATTTAACATATTTTCAAACGATTTACATCTTTAAATCCGTATTATGCGCCATTTGTTTATTTGCCGGATGTGACTAATTACCGGAAATGACAGATGAACAAAAGTAATGTACAACGGCCCATAATGAAAAATTGTAATTTTTGGATAAACACTTTCAATTGGTTTCAAACTTCAGTTCTTTCAAAGTGTATTGTACTTTAACAATTTTTTTTGATAAATATATGAGCTGCACTTGAAAGAATAAAGATGTATAGTAATTATTGACATCATAAGTTCTGTAGATGGTGTCTAATGAAGCAATTTGGATCAGCACAACTTTGTCCAAGTGGAAATGTGCTGAACAGAAGAATTGTTTCTGTGTTTAAAGTAATGTTATTCTATCATCTTCGTTGGAAATTTTGCTCAGATAAACATGGCATGTTCATAACAAACTGTTAGGAATTTTATGATATACAAGAACTCATGAATGAAGTTTATGTCTACACATATACAAACATTTTTGTTGATCTTTTTTTATTTGTGAATACCTTGTATGGCTACAAGTACTGAAATAGATAGAAAAATAGTCCCTATATCTGGTGCTTTTTTCATTGATTAATGATAAAGGTTATGTGCGTTTGATATTGCATACCATGAATAATAATGAAAAAGAAAGAAAAAAAACTTAATGTAAGTGTGTTATGGTTTAAAAACATAAGAGAAATAATCCTGGAAATTGATGTAAATAATGAAAAATGTATGTTACTATTGCGAACGGTCTTCTTGACTTCTCCCTAGTGTCTCCCTATCGGGGCCTGACTTCTCCCTGTTTGGCTGCCAGGGAGAAGTCACTTCTCCCTACTTTTTTAGAGTCAATCGAACTGAGGTCAAGGGACTTACGATATGTTATCTGTAGAATTGTTTGTTGTTAAATCTTTAATATACTCTAATCATGGCGTCAAGTTTTGTGGGGGAGTTAGCTGGAGTACCCGGAGAAAACCCCTGACCCTAGCTAGGAAAACTGGCAATCCTTGTCAATTAACATTGGAGTTGAGAACACACTGCCCGCAGTGAGACTCGAACCCGCAATCTCAGTGTTTACAGATCACGTGATCAATATTAGACGAACTTAACCTTAACCACTCTGCTACTGAGGCCACCAAAAACGTTTAAGCACACTGCATTTTCGCAAAATACAGTCATAAAATACCATTCTGTTATAAAATAATCAAGACACAGGCTCTCCGTCGTCTCATCTGGTCGATAAATTATTAATTTTTTAACTGAAATTGGTGTTTTCTGTAAATTGCTAGTTCTCCTTGGAATGTTACCAATACGCACATTATTTCAATATTTTGATAAATGAAAGACCAGTTCATTATTTGGTAAGTAAAAATGTTATGTTCAAAACAATTGCATTTAGTGATCCTTACTGCTTTCAAATTTTTTTGTGATGTACAGCAATAAAAAAACTTTAAACCATGAAATTTTAAACATCAAATTTTATTACGTTGTAAAACATCACTGATAACGTTGCTTTTTCATATTTTCATCTCATTTACTAGTATTTCCAAAAAAGTTTAATATTACATCTACAGTACAGTATATGGACATAATTGTTCGTCACTTGTATAAAAATGACTCAATTCCCGGTTTGGTAGGGCATATACAACAGGTGCGTTCTATAAATAGAAATAAAATTTCCTTACTTAAATTTAACTGTTGGCAAGGGTTAAGGTCTGTAAATGACGTCATTAGCGTCTTTTGTCATCTGCTGTTGTTTTGGTGCCAAAAAGTTATTATTGAAAGTCATGGCTGCTGCTCGTAAAGAATTGTCTATGGATGTTAAAAATGTGATCGTACAGATGCATAAGAAACTGAAAACAAATACCGAAATATCGAAGACTTTAGACATACCTAGGACTACTATTTCCAGCGTCATCAAGAAATATAACGAACATGGAAGTGTTGAAAATCGTGCTGGAAGAGGGAGGAAAAAAGTGTTTACGGACAGAAATTTGAATCGGCTTTCGAGGGAAGTGAAAAAGAATAGGAGACGGACATTGGCAGATTTGACTAGTATATGTAATGAAGGTCACAATCATCGGTTTTGCACAAAAACTATTCAGAGAAAAATTAGAGAACTTGGCTACAAACGTCGCGTTTTAAAGAAGAATGTACTCGTCCGTGAAAAGAACAGAAAAGAGAGAGTTTCGTGGTGTAAAGAAAGGAGATATTGGACTGTTGATGAGCACTGGAGTAAATGGGTGTATAGTGACGAATGTCAGATAGTTATTGGTCAGAATAATAAAATTTATGTGTGGCGGAAGGACGACGAAACTTACAACCCGCAACTGGTTTGTCCCAGACCTCAGCGTAAGGTGAGTTTGGTGATCTGGGGCTGTGTGTGCTATCATGGTATTGGAACTTTATGTGATGTTAAAGGAACTATAAATGCTGCAAAGTATATTGATATCATTGACAATCATCTATGGCCTGTTGTTGCGAGACATTTTGCGGAAAACGAATATGTGTTTATGGTTGACAATGCTCCTGTGCATAGAGCCCGTACTGTTAAAAACTACATGACCGAAAACGATGTAAATGTGACTTCATGGCCAGCACAATCCCCTGATCTTAATATTATCGAAAATATTTGGTTACATTTAAAGACAAAGTTGAAGAACAGGACAGATGTCATCAATACTTACGATGAACTGTTAGCCGCAGTAAGATATATTTGGGAAACAGTGGATTTAGATTTAATTCATGATCTGTATGATACTATCCCATATCGGATAAAGGAAGTTATTAGGATGAAGGGTCATTGACTCATATGACGAAATATTAAAGTAGGGTTTTAAGTATTTACTTTACAAATTATAATCGAAGTATATACATAAATTTTAAAAATTCCCGCCGCCATCTTGAAAGTGACGAACAATTATGTCCAAGTACTGTACATGCCAATTTTATTAATCTTAATTGTATAAGATCTGAACATTATCAACATTAAGAAAGAATTTCAATTTTCACATTTTTGTTTTTCATCCTTCTCTAACTGTACAATGGGCGCTTTAACCGTTGTGCACTTTCATCGCCGAAATTCGAGTGTACCTCATCGTCGGAAACCCAAGTCCGGTTGCGTTCTAGCTTTGCTACCACTTACCGACCGTGGGCACACTTGCAGATATTTTCTCGTTTTCATGAATATTCATTAATTTTAATTAGAAAATAGGAACGACGTTTATTGGATAAAACATTTATTAACCGCAACTATGTACATGTATGTTATGTCTTTTTTGATTAGTTGTCATGCTTAACCGGAAGTAAAAGCGACCAATCAAAATAGGACATTAAATATTCATGAAAACTAGAAAATATCTGCAAGTGTGCCCACTATCGGTAAGTGGTAGCAAAGCGAGAACGCGACCAGATGTGGGTTTCCGACAATGAGTGTACCTGTATTGTATAGCATATATAGTTATAATAGTATAATGTAAATCGCGATTATCCGCCCCTTTATGGGAGGTAACACCACTTAATTTGCAATCGGCGAATTTTTAGCAACCTTTGAACATGCCTTTATACACAACACACCTTTAAATCGTCTTCATCGCATACTTCATTTACGATGAAATCCATAACCTCTTAGCTTAACCTGGTATCCTGGTGCAATATTTTTCATTGACGCAAGCTTCACTTCAAATATAACACCAGGTCAGGACCTCCGATATAAGCATTTTCATTGGTTGATTATATGACGCCATTTAATATCACATGCACATGCCAATCTTTTTTTAAATCTCGGAATACCATTTCTTTATAAATTTTAAATATAAATTATATTTTACCTTTACGTTTAAATTATGAAATCATAATGTAAACTCAGCTGAGAAATGTAAACATTGAACGTCACAAAGAGAATGACGTCATAATACGTTCGTTCTACTTGAACTTATCTATAATACTAATGGTCAGTCTAGAGAATACTCGAACGTCAAATTTCAACGCTGTCACCGTTGAAATCCAATGCTCCTGACCTGACGTTATATCTGACGGCCGCTTAGGCTCATGAGGATATCATCGTCAGGGTACCAGAATACCTCTTAGCTTTGCCCTGCCAAGGGAGTACGCGATAGGAAAGAGGGAGTGAAACGTCGGGTTGGTCTAAAACGTGGAAGGGTGAAAATCCAGAAGGGTAAAACACCTTGTTTTGTTCATAACTTTTGAACGGGTTTACTTAGAATAAAAACTTTAAATGCCTGGAAGGTGTTCAACAGATATATAGTTTAATGCAACTTATTATTAATAAAACACATAAAAATTAAATCACGTATGCAAATTTATTTGCTGTGTTTGTATACTATCTCTCTGGATACTGTCTACTCCTCTTTCGAGTGTTACTGACAGGACGTGGTGCACGTCGGAAGGGTTAGTAAGTTTGTGAAGAAATAAAATCGAGAATGCTACGAAAAATGTTAAAATATTAGTGAGTGCTAGGTTAGAGATTAAAAGTAAAAGAGATAAAAACAAAGACTACATGACTAGTATTGGATCCCAGCCACTGCCTGCTTGAAATGCTCAAGATAGGCAGCATTACAATATTAACTGGCAGTCTGTTCCAAAGGGTAATACAATGAGTTAAAAAAAGAACTTATGGTAATCTTATGTGACCTGAATTTGTCTTAAACAAAGAGGATGCATGTGTCTGGTTTGTCTGTTTGGTTTTTGTATATAGGAAGGTTTATTGCTACGATGTTATGGTATTTTTATAAAACATTATAATTCTGGCATCAAGTCTTCGGTGTTTTAAGGACCTCCATCCCATTTTCTTCTGCATATCTGTCACACTTCAGAGAGGAGAGTAGTCTTGGTTAATCCATCTTATTGCTCGCCTCTGAACCTTTTCCACTTTGTGAATGTTTGTTTTGGTGTATGGGTTCCAGACAGTAGAAGCATACTATACCTGGGGCCGGACTAGGGTCTTATATGCTAGTTCTTTGACTTTTTGGTTATTAGTTGATATGTTCCTTTTGATAAAGCCTAGTGATTATTACCATTAGTTGTTATTCTTGTTATGTGTGTGTTAAAGTTAAACTCTGTGGAGAGATCTAGCCCTAGGTATTTTGCATGTAGCAGGTTCAAGTGCTTGACTGTGAAGATAATGTTTGTTTTTAATGACATGTTTGTTTTTAGTAATGTCCTAGACTTGATACTTTGAGGGGTTGAATTCCATGTCCCATGCCTTTTCCCATACCTGCATCTTGTCAAGATCTTGTTGTAGGGTTAGAAAGTCTGCCAAAGAGTTGATGGCTAGGTAAATGGCAGTGTCATCAGCAAATAGCCGGACTTGGGATTTAGAAGCGGAAGAAGGAAGTTTGTTTATGTAAGCAAGAAAGCAGAGAGGACCAAGGACAGAGCCCTGGGGTACTCCAGAGGTAACAGGGACTTCTGTTGAGCATTCACCGTCTAATACGACCGTTTGGCTTCTGTAGATGAGGAAAGAACGAGTCCGTCTAAGTATTTGAGTAGACACACCATATTCTTGGAGAATGTAGAGAAGTTTTAGGTGGTTTACTTTATCGAAAGCTTTGCTGAAGTCGAGTAAGATTAGGTCAATTTGTTTGCCTGAGGCGATGTTATTGGTTAGATAGTCTGTAAGTTCAAGAAATACAAGAGCGTCTCTCACGAAAGCCATGCTGAAGATCATAAAGTATATTATGAGTAGTCAAGTGAGAGGATAGATGGGATGCTACAATATGCTCAAGAGTTTTACAGAGAATGCAGGTGAGAGAGATAGGGCGGTAGTTTGAGGGGTCACTGGTATCACCCTTTTTATATACTGGGCATACATTGGCCTTGGTCCAGTCCCGGGGAATAGTTCCGGATTCAAGAGATTTCTGGAAAAGAGTTGTTATTATATCAGCAATTTCATGCCGGAGTTCTTTCAAAACAACTGGTTTGATCAGGTCTGGGCGGCTGCTTTATCTGCCTTCAGGTTGGCTAGCAACTTTATTACACCTGCCTTGCTGATGGTAATTTCTGGCATCTGTGGATACTTAGCATGTTGGGAAGGGTTAAGGGATCTGAGCCTTTCTAGGCATGTTTGTTTCAAAGACAGTGGAGAGGTACCAGAAAAAACTGATTGGAATTGTCGGTTAAGAATATTGGCTTTATCAGAGTTCTTTGTTTTTAGTGATCCTGTTATTTGGTCTTTAAGGGGGGACGCATTTTGTGATTCCTGTTTTGAGTTTTTAATAAGTGAGTATAATTTTTTGGTTGAAAACTTACGTTGTGTGTTATCGTTATCTGAGATGTCAAGTATATTTTCTAGGTAGGTGTTATAAGAGCTTTTAATTTTATTTTTAATGTCAAGCTTTAGTCTTTTGAATTTTATCATGATTTCATGGTTATGATTACTTTTCTTAGCCTTTTTATAGATGCGGTCTCTTTTATATATTAGCTTTTTTCCGACGCAGTCGGTATATTTTCGAATTGTGACCTTTGAACTAAAAGACGCTTACCCATGGTAACGTACTGTTATAACGTAAGACGAGCTTGCATTCTGATTGGACAAAATTAGTAAAACATTCTGCGTTCGAACAATCTACTATAGTCCCAGATAGCAACACTACGTTGGCCCAACGTTGGCCATTTGTTGGCATGGTTGGTAAATGGTTGGCGTTGGCGTTCTAACATCAGCCCAACGTTGGCCCATCGTAATGTGACCAACTGTTGGCTTTCCAACATCGACCCAACGTTGGCCCATCGTAAGGTGACCAACTGTTGGCGTTCCAACGTCAACCCAACATAAAATGTCCACACACAAAAATTAATGCTCAATTAAATTAAACAATGCAAATGGAAATGTATGACATAAAAAGTGCAGTTAATAATCAAATATGAGTGCATTTAGATCAGTACCTTATATAACCTTGCTAATTAATTAATTCAACACATGTGGACATCTGGGATTTATATTTATAGTTAAATCTGATGACCTATAGATTGTTAGAACAATTAGTGTGCAGATTAGAGGCGGGTCATTAGTATCCTATTTCAGATAAATTTCCCGCTAATCCATAGCATCATCTGTGTCAGGAATTCACATCGGTCGCCATTTTGGACAGTTTGGAATATTTTATTTAACACAAAATAGAATGTAAGTACATGAATTTATTAGTTTAAATTCTCAGTTTTTATTATTAACCATGTATTTTTTAAGCTAACAGGTAAGTTTTTAGACTATATATACGTTTTTATGAGCCTTGTTGATGAATCGTTTATATAAAAAAATTACAACAATAACAAAAACAAAATGACAAATAAAAATACAATATTGAAGGTATTTTTATGACAAAAATATATTTTGCATTCTGTTCCATTTTTTTCAGGGTATGTGAGGAAGAAGGGACTAAGTGTTCAGCTAGTGACAGTCATATTGACAATGTATTTAAGGACTGGTTAAAGATCGCAAGAGATATACATGTAGAGTGCAGTTAGAAAAAAAGTCTTTCGTAAAAAAGAGAAGAGAAGCTGCTGATAAAGTTGAATATGTAATAAAGTTGATCATAACTTTAATGTTCTTGTAATTGACAACCAACCAAAATATACCAATTATTTACCAATTAAAACAAATTTCAGTGTTTTATAGCAGAGATCACCGATCCTTTGACTTGATTAAAAGATGATAAGTACAAAACAAGCGATTTTGAGCTATTGACTGAGAAAATCCCACACAAACTTGTTGGTAAGATGTTGGCAAACTGCCTACTTAGCAGGCAAAATCAAGTTGGGCCAACGTTGGCCCAACCTCAATTCACACACAAGCATGTTGGCAAGATGTTGGCAGTGTGCAGTCTAAGTTGGCTATGTCTCGTTGGGCCAACGATGGCCCAACCAGTTGGCCCAACGTAGGGCCGATGAGCAAAATTACGTTGGGCCAACGTAGTCTGCCAACGTTGGCCCAACGAAGTTGCCATCATTAACCCAACGTTGGCCCAACTTGTGATTGCTATCTGGGGTATACTCTGACAAGCATCCCTGTTGGCATTTCCCAAATATTATTCCAGCAGCCTGTTGTTTTTAAACAACTGGTATTCGTAATTAAACTTTAGAGAATTATTTGTATGCCAAAACAATGCCATTCAGAGAAATGCCATTCAGAGCTGATAAATATAGGATCTTACATTGGTACGAGTGGATTAGCTGATTTCTCCAATCGAGATAGTTAAATTATGGAATTTTAAGTCCGAGCCTTGGCGAGGACTTAAAATTACATAATTTAACTATCGAGATTGGAGAAATCCGATAATCCAAGAGTACTAATGTAAGATTCTGTTTCTCTAATTTTAAAAAGTAGTAAATTTGCGAAACGAAGTACAAATTCTCCCAACCCCAATTTTACGTTCATGACTTGAATACGCGGTAAATGGAATGTGTTTTGTTTATGACGTCATGAGTTCTTATTGTGACGTTATTATTTTTAACCAATCAACTGCTGAGAACAACAAATTCACTAGTGACGAGAAATATTTTTTCCACACCGGTCAAGCGGTTGGAATATTACGTCAAAATTAGAGAAATAATAATTACACGATAAAACCATCTGTCGTGTAATTTTTGCGCATTTCGTCTGGGGTAGAATTATATTTGCTTTGTTGACCATCGTTCTGTAAACAATTCTCTCGCCGGTGATGTATGTACACCATATTTTCTTCATTTGACCGCCTGAAACACTTTCTCTCTCACTATCGTGAAATTATTGCCATACAATTGATCCTACACAAAGTTAAGTAGGTCATTGGTAATTATCAGAACAATGACTAGAATGAGACACAGTGTTTCGATAACACATTTTATTTACTATACACACACAGCACATAAAATTAAGAGTAAAAATCACTGATTGTTTCTTTGCAATTATTTATTTGGACCTCAATTACCTATACGGTTTATTTCCCCCCTCCTCCCCCTTTTTGGTATGGCTTACACATTACACATTACCGATTTCAATTCACATTTAATTAGCATTGAATTGACATTTTTTGTGTTCATGTTAATAATTCTAATTGAAATATTTTACTAAGAAGTTTCCATTTCAAAAGATAGTCAAATTATTAAAATAGTGAACTGTAATGAATACAATATGTGAATGAATATTACTTGATGCATGTAAGTACATATTTGCTTATGAAATTTATTTGAAAAATAGATACTGTTTTAAAATTTTTAAATGTTAACTAACTTGTTTTCGAGTTAATTTATACGATACATTACAAGAAAAAATTTACAACTCCGACATATACATAGAAAGGTTTGTTTTTTTATTTACCATTGTGGTCTTTAACTTCTGAAAGAGCTTTTCATTGGGGATATTTAAATATTTTTATTGTTAGCTCTATGATTTTTAAAGCCATTAATGCCTATCTTCTTTCTTTGCGTCCGTCGTCATTCACGTGCAGACATGGAGCTCTAATTGCTAAGTCTCTTTTTGATAATACTCTATTGTTGAAAATTTTTTTTAAAATCCATGAATGTATCAACCTTCTTATATTATATCCTTTTTTTGATTGGATACAGTTCGCAATACGTTAATTTTTTACCCCCCAAACACACATCAATGAAAAAAAAAACGTAAATGTTTCTTGTCTCTTTCTTTCGTTTGCTAATTTTTTTAAAAGTTTTTTTCTTATTGTTGTTTGTTCAGTTTCCGTTCTACCTTACATACATCTCTAAGAGTAAAATGCGTCGAATATCTTTTTTAAAGAAAGTACTTGTTTATTTCTTTTCTTTGGTATGTATTTTGAAATTCCTGTCTCCAGTGAGTTTTTTAATTTATTCCAAAGTTCTTCTACTGATAATGAGCTTGCGTTTTCTAAGATGTTTTCACTGGAAGACTGCATATATTTTTTAAAATCTGGCCAGTTTGCTTTTTTATAAAGGTGGCATGTTCTTGGTTTTTGTTTAAGGTCTATTTGGTCTAGCATTAACTGTTGCAGATATTGCATCATGGTCAGAAATGCCTGCAATTATTTCTACTTTTTTGACGAGTGTAGGATTTGAGATAAGGAAAAGGGCAAGGATGTTATTGTTTCTTGTGTTGTCAGTTACCATTTGGGTCAGATTGTGGTCATCTAATACTTCCAGGAATTTGTCATAGGCAGTATTGGAGCAGCATCCTGGTTTCAATGAGGGATTGTGATCTTGGTCCCAAGATAATTTAGGGAAGTTAAAATCTCCGAATATTAGTTTTGTACCTTTAAGGTTGCGTGCTAGATCCAATGCCTTTTTCCGACGCAGTCGGTATATTTTCGAATTGTGACCTTTGAACTAAAAGACGCTTACCCATGGTAACGTACTGTAATTGAAGACAAGCTTGCATTCTGATTAGACAAAAATAGTAAAAAATTCTGCGTTCGAACAATCTACTATATTATGCTCTGAAAAGCATCCTTATTTGCATTTCCCAAATTATTAGTCCAGCATACCGGTGTTTTTAAACAATTGGTAGTCGTAATTTAACTTTAAAGAATTATTTTTTTATTCCAAAAGAATGCCATGCAGAACTGATCAACAATAATTACATGATATAACCATACGTCTTTTAATTTTTGCGCATTTCGTCTGGGGTAGAATTAATTTGCTTTGTTGACCATCGTATCTGTTAAAAATCTTCACGCCGGTGATGTATTTACACCATATTTTCTTCATTTGACCGCCCGACACAGGCTCTCTCTCTCTCTCTCCCTCTCTCTCTCTCTCTCTCTCTCTCTCTCTCTCTCTCTCCATATATACAGTGAAATTATTGTCATACAAATGATACTACACAAAGGTAAGTAGGTCATTGGTAATTGTCAGACCGATAAAAGACTAGTATGAGACACAGTGGTTCGACAACACATTTTGTTTACTATACATACACAGCACATAGAATTAAGAGTAAATTTCACTGATACTTTCGTTGCACTTATTTATTTGGACCTCAATTACCCCCCCCCCCCCCCAATTTTTGGGATAGCATACACATTACCGATTTCAATTCACATTTAATTAGCATTGAATTGACATTTTGTGGTCATGTTAATACAATGCTAATTAAAATATTTTACTTTCCATTTTAAATAGCCAACTGTAATGAATACATGTGAATGAATATTACTTGATGCATGTAAGTATATATTTGTTTAATATGAAATTTATTTAAAAAATAGGTGCTGTTTTGAAATTTTAAAATGTTAACTATCTTGTTTTCGAGTTAATATATACGATACATCACAAGAAAAAAACTTACAACTTCGACATATACATAAAGGTTAAAGGTTTGTATGTTTTTTATATACCATTGAGGTCTTCAACTTCTGAATTAGCTTTTCATTTGGGATATTTAAATATGTTTATTGTAAGCTCTATGATTTTTAAAGCCATTAATTTCTATCTTCTTTCTTTGCGTCCGTCGTCATTCACGCGCAGACAGGAGATTGAGCTCTAATTGCAAAGTCTATTTTTGATAATACCCTATTGTTTAATAACATTTCTAAAAAGTCCATGAATGTAGCAACCTTCTTATGGTCTTATTTTGATTGGATACAGCTCGCAACACGTAAATTATTCCCCCTCTTCCCCCCCACATACACATCAATGAAAGAAAACGTTAATGTTTCTTGTCTCTTTCTTTCGTTTTTTTTTTTAATTTTTTGAAAAGTTTTTTTTCTTATTGTTTGCTTAGTTTCCGTTCTACTTTACATACATCTCTAGGAGTTAAATGCGTCGAATATCTTTTTTAAAGATAGTACTTGTTTTCGTTAACATAGAGCAATTGCTTGAGTACAACCATTCAATTAAAATTAATTCCATTATAACGTAGACAACAGAGAGAAATATTTGTATACTTGTATCTGTCTGGTCTGCTTAGTCTGGTAGCGTCTCAGTTTCTTTTCTTTAACAAGTTTACACTGTAGCTGTACGTCTCGCGCCTCTTGAAAGAGTAAAGTTTATAAACTTATATTATATATTTTACATATGTGGGGCGAGTCGTTATTGAGTGGGGCGACTCGTTATTGAATGTGGGGCGACTCGTTATTAACATGGGGCGACTCGAGAGTGGTGCGAGTCGTTACGATACCCTTACCAACCTGTGGCAAAGGTAAGAAAAAGCTTTATTAAAAGATGAAATTTAAAATTTAGTTCTTTTGACAACTTAACGAAGACATATCAAAAATCAGGATACATATACCAACACTAGAAACATGCTCAAACATAGAACACCAAATAAATAATATGTATGAAAACTATGAATCAGAGTTTATTAATGGTTTAGACAAACATGCACCTGCCAAAACTCAGAAACCAAGAAAAAAAAAACACTTCCTTTTATTAACAGCGAATTAAGATCTGCCATTCATAAAAAAACCGCAGTATTAACAAGTACCCAAATGATAAAACATGGGAAAAATACAGAAAACAAAGAAACCTGGTCACGAAAATTACGAAAAAATCTACAAAAACTATTCCCTTGAACGTTGTGTTGGTCAACCATAAAACCTTTTTTTTCACTAAAAAATCTGACAAAGGTGAACAGAAAATTGTATTGTGTGAAAACAACAAAATTATCATCCTCACAAGTCAGGGTTTCTGTGTCCATATGTGTCACGAAACCCTGACAAACTTAGCTAGGAAATTCCCGGGGTAGAAGATTTTCGTATGACGTCAATCCTTCTAAATATCAACGAATGAAATTGCTGGAAAGAAGCAAGTGTTTAGCAGTAGTCATTCTTACTCATTCTTGAGTTGCAATCGAAGGAAACGTAACGCAACTAATAAATAACGCGGTAATAACAAACTATTAACACTACTGTACAAAATACAATGATTTTCACATGGTCTATGAAACACATCCGTTTGGTTTATTTACAATCGACATCGGGATATCCCCTAACCAAGTCGTGAATGAAAGCGAGCTTTTGATTAGCTACATAAAGGTATGATGTTTTGTATAGTTCAGATAGTCATCCAAGTATTTTAGATATAAAAAAACAATGGAGTTTAACCAGAAAAAAACTTTTATTTTTCAAAAGGTTACAGAAAACAATATCGTAAAAATTGAAAACAATATTAATATTAAGAAAGCAACAGGTGTGCATGGTAACCCAGCTAAAATTGTAAGAAATTGTAAAGAGGTTATTGTACCAAAAACTAACAACACTGATTAATGTATCTGTATAAAGTAGTATTTTTCCTGAATAATAATCCATTAGAAAATCTAATTATAGACTAGTCAGTGTATTACCTATTTTTTTCTAAAATTTGTGAACAAGTAATGGAAATCTAACTTGCAGATTATTTTGATGTTACATGTATATGTAATCCATATTTATGTGCTTTTAGAAAGGGACATGGGTGCCAGACCACCTTGCTGAGATGGATTGAAGATTGGCGCACTGCTCTAGACAATAATCAATATGTTACAGCAGTTCTTTTGGATCTCGCAAAGGCCTTTGACACTAAATTCTGCTTGACAAATTGTCAGCATATGGTGTTTTACTAAATTCGGTCTCCCTCCTCAAATCATACTTAACAAACCGGAAACAGCAAATTAAGCTGAACAGCATTCTCAGCAGCAGCTGGGCTGACATCCAGAAAGGAGTACCACAAGGTTCCATTCTAGGTCCTCTATTGTTAATGTATTCATTAATGATATTTTTCAGTTGTGAAATATGGTACCCTGTGCAATTATGCTGACGAAAACACTCAGTCTTTTTGTAACCCAAATTATGATAACTTAATAAGTGCCTTGCAAAGTGATTCAATTAAGCTTATTAAATTGTTTAAGATAAACAAAATGCAGATAAATTCCAAATTTCCAAGCAATTGGTAAAAAAACATTTTCTAGAGATCTACGTATAGACATTCAAGGCTTAAATATCTCGCGTGAATCTACTGTAAAATTACTAGGTATAGATATTGATTATCAATTAAATTTTGATGTACACATTAGTTACATCTGCAGGAAGGCATCACAGCAATTAAATATTTTAAAGCGTTTGGGATTTTATTTGGATAGCTTCAGTAAACTTACTATTTTCCATACTTTTATATTCAGCAACTTTAACTTTTGACCTTTGGCTTGGCACTTCTGCACATAGAAAAATTCTAAACAAATTGAAAAAGTGCAGGAACGAGCACTCCGTTTTGTCATGATGACTATTCCAGCACATACGAAATGTTACTAGAGAAAGCCCTGATGCCATCCTTACAGATAAGACGCCAAAAGAACTATGGCGCTAGAAACATATAAGATTGTAAACTAAATTAATTCTCATTTCAAAAGCCTCATTCAGTCCTGGAATGGATCTGATTGTCACTGTTCTGCTTGTAGGTAATTTTTTATCTCTGTTTTAAACTGCTAAGTTACTTGTTGTTGCTTTTAGCTATGCTTAACTCTCTATATATGCTGCGTTTGCATGAGCTAGTGCTTGATATATTTATGCTTTTAACTGTGTGCTGCTTAATTAATTTGCTTGACCCAGTAGTACTTTCATTAATATTATTTATTCAACTGTATTTGTGATGAGTGGGGAAACACCATATACATTATGGTACGCGAAAAGCACTGCACAAAATCCATCCAGAGAGGTGCAGAGAAGTTCATAGAAGTAATAAAATGGTTTCTTTGATTTAAATTGAGGTTTATTTTAATATATACATTTGTTTTATTTTGTAGAAATAAACATAAATAAGACCATATTTTTACATAATATGTCTTTAAGCAGGGACAGTCTATACTATAGTATAGACTGTCCCTGCTTTAAGTGGACAATATCAAAAGCAGTTTGATAATGTAATGGCCTACTGTGGAGAGAAATACGAGAGATACATAATGGTTTATTTTTCTTGAAAAAATTATCCATAAAGTTAGAGCATACGCAATTCATTGTGTTTAAACCTTTAACATAAACGGACTTAGGATTTATAATAACCGACTTTATTTCATCCAAATTTGTTCGATGTAAATTAAAATCAACAAAACTGAAAAGTAAAATCCGGGTGGTTTTCGGGGTGGATCTGTGTAAAGTACGGCATGACGCAGTTTCTTATATATTTTGTTATAGTATTCTGGGACTATTATAAACTATGATTTATATGTTCCTGTTGTATTGTATAAAATATTTGAAAAATTGAATCAAACATACGATTATATTATCAAAAATGCAAAAGTAAAATTGGGTCAGAGGTTTCAGTCAGATATTTTGGCTTTCCTTGTGGTTTTATAAGGATTTTCTAGAAATTATTTAAATTGACCCATTTCTAGTTGTACATAATTTATCTCCTTATTTAGTTCCAGTTAAAAAAACTAAGGCTATCATCCGTAAAAGACTATGATATTGAAATAAAAATGTTGCATTGTTTTTGTATTGTTTGTTGATGCCAATTAAATTATCATCTAATTAACCTCATTAGTAGATGTTACTATAGCCGGTTTATTCACGTTTCTCCAACTTTTGATAATGAACTATAACAACATCCAATTAGGGGTGGGGATTAGGGGGCCATCATAAGGATAGCTACCTGTTCAGTAGTATACATATATAAGATAATATCTGATAATTTCTGTGTAAAGTTCTTTTTATTTTATTTTCATAAATAGTATTTTTGTTTCTCATCATAAAATGTTCATATATTTTTTTTGTAATTATAATATAATTTTATTAAGTATTTATTTTTGTACTAGTATTCCATAACAAGATATTTATATTTACATAACAATATAAGGAAATAAAAAGCATTGGAAAGCACTGTCTATTACATGTATTAGCACTGAATACATTTCACTGCAAAGTTACTGGCGAAGCTCCATGTCATCTGTTGGTCAAGGAATCTGTGCTTGAGTGTGCTGAGTCTTGTGTCGATGTCTCTGTACTTCTTCTGTTTTGGTCTGGTTGTTGCTCCCGATGATACTTGAATGTCGTTTGCCACTGTGTTCGCCTGCGTATTCTTCAGAATCTCTATCAGCTGGAATATGTTGGGGTGAGCGTGTCTTACAAGTTTCTTTAGTTTGCTGTGCCATCCTTCTAGGTGGTTGTTGGTGCGTAGTCCTTCGTTGGTGAAATGATTCTAACCTGACTCTGCCGAACTTGTTTGGCACAAAGTTCACTGCAAGCATTGCGTTCGCCATTGTGTGTACTAAGTTAACTGACCTCCATTTCAAGTTTCGTGGTTTATAAAGCATTTATGAGTGATGTTCAGTGTGTCAGATCACATTTTTGATACTTAATCATTTGTAATTTCACAGCTTCTGTTTGACCAAGCTTACTTTGATGCATAAATTACTTAATCATTTGGAAATTCACAGCTTTTTTTTGGCCAAGCTAATATAAATACTTAGACAAGCTGCCAAATCTGCATTTAAATTAGGAAATAATTAGAAAAAAAATTAAGAAAGTTATTGAATTTTAAATATTTTTTATTTAATAATTTTCAAATATTTTATTCATCTCTTACATTTATGCAAATGAAACTAAATGATTATAAAATAAAAATATCTGCTTATTTAACATATAAGAATACTAGTTTTATTAACATCAATATATTCTTAAATTATATTCACATTCTCTTATGCTACTTAAAAACGTATTTTTTCCTACATACTTTACAGGTAAAAATCTTAGCAATCCTTTTGATGGCCCCCTAATCCCCACCCCTAATTGGATGTTGTTATAGTTAATTATCAAAAGTTGGAGAAACGTGAACACACCCTATAGCCATAGGCAAGCAGGGGTATTCCGTGGTATTCTTGAGTATTTCTATTGTCTGGGCAACAGGTGAGTTTAAATATTGGAAAAAGGATGTCACTGGTAAAACAGCTGGGTTCTACCTTAGATTACCATCAGGTAAACGGGGTAATAAACATTGGTTAATTAATTAACAATCATGTTTACACTGCAGATCCTCACTCAGATTTTGACACCTGTCATTAACATGAAGCGTTAAAATTTATCAAAGACAATTGTCCATTTCAAAAGCTTTCTACAGGACAAACTTCGGCTGTAGACACAGTTTTTAGTAGCAGAAGTGGACACTAGGTGACGTTTTTTTAAATTGGAAAGTCGCCAATTCTGCTTTCAAATTGCTTTTTAATGTAAATAATTATAGTGCTACATTTATTTTTTTTTCGGTAAATATTTGACATATTTAGTGCCAAACCTTTTTTGTTCATGTATTAAGTACTTTTTTATATTAAAAATGTGTATTTGACATTTAGCAAAATATCTATCCATATGTTGTTTGTAAAACCGACTGCTCTTATGACAAGGCCATTGCATGTGATACATGCAATAGGTGGTTTCACTATTTCTGTGAGAACTTATCTCACCGGGAATTTTTGTTCTTATAAGATAACCCTGTTTTACATTTGTCAATATTGTCTTTATGGCGATGTTGTGGCGTGGGGCTCTTCTATAACATATTTTATTCATTGTATATAATAGATGTCCAATATGAACTGCCAATCCGAAACTAAACCGGTTATCGACGTTTAATAATATGCACATTTGTTTACATAATGTACGACATCCTCACAAGTCAGGGTTTCTGTGTCCACATGTGTCCACGAAACACGTGAGGACACAGAAACCCTGACTTGTGAGGATGAATGTACGATTGATTGATTGATTAATGGTGTTTAACGCCCGAGCAGCAATATTTCAGCTATATTCAGGCGATGAACATGAAATGGATGATAAAATGAACATGAAATGATGATGAATGAAAATGGGATGGGACACAAGGAAAAATAGGGGTAACGGATTTTAGATTGCCACTGGCAAATGGGAGGATGGATAGGGTCGGGCAATTTAGCCTCCTGTAGCGGGATCGAAATCCCTACTCATAGCGAATACTACAGCAGCGTTCTTTAACGTGCGAGGAACGTGGCATTTTTCCCAACACGGTGCTCTAATATGGTTTGCGGTCAGGTTTTCCGTATTATGGCCTGACAACCCCAGCTTGCCAGGGGTACCCCATTCAACCACCTGAGGTACACATCCTCTGTCGGTCTTTAGGCAAACCGACCTGACACGCCGGTCAGGGTACTGGGCGCTATTTAGTCGCCTTTTACGACAAGCTAGCGCGACTGCGGTCTATTCTTTTAGCCACCCGGATCCCGCACGGGGCGATGAATGTACGACAGTGTACATCTGAATACTTTCTATGAACTCACTCTTTTTATGTGTGGTCGGTATTTCGGGTATCCGGAACCAGAACCCAAGACAAGATCCCCGAGACCGAAATCGACTTTAATCTTACTTAGTTATTTGACAAAATTGTCACAAAATATTTGAAAGATATAATATATGGAGTAAACATTGCCTAAATGCGAGCACAGACAATATAGTCCTTTATTATTAATATATAATGTGCTTTTCATAATTGACGTTATTTTCCGAAACACCCTTATTCTAGTGGTCACGTGACGTCTTTCTGTGAAATGGTGACGTCACATGAAATGTAATATGAAGATCGATTTAGAGATTGAAAAAAAAATAGTATGAAATTTTTGTTGTTATTTTTGAATATAACGATGTCAACTTTATTTTTAAGGCTTTCTTTAAAATAAATTTTAGTGCTCTTCTTCATTCACTTTGTTACAGTTTTTTGACGATATCAACTTCCAGACGAAAAAAAATCAATATCAGCATTAGGTTCAAAGATTTTGATCACGTGATTTCATTTTGATCACATGACAATTGCTGTAGAGCTCGCTCTTCGCGGGCTGCGAGCCGCGCTCGATAATAAGATTCTGATATTGAATTATGACGTTTAAGTAAAAAAAGTAATAAAACGTATATTTATGAAAATATTGCACGTTTTTGTCACGTAGGTCGGTATTTCGGGTATGCCGAGATGTGAAGGGAGGTAACTCAGGTCAGGTAACTCATGGTGATAAGTAGTAACTAAACGAAAAGAGTTATAATAATAAAAAAAAATATAATAATAATAATAATAATAATATGATACGTTTATGATAATTACCTTAACATTCATTTTATTGTTATTTTTTGTTTGGAGTTTTACATATCTGTTTTTATTTTATATGTTGGTAGAGCTTGTGTTTGTCTGATTTTTTCAAAAAAGCTTTTGTTGTCTTTAATTTTCTTTTGTAAATCTAAAAAAATACCCGAAACGTTTAGGTTTCATAAAGATTGCAAACATTAAATCTTAACAATTAAATCTAATGCACCCATAACAGATCTGTGTAATAAGTAAATTAATGTTAATATTTTAACACTTTTTGATGCATGACTATGGAACACGACAGCTGCCTTATGATCCACAAACATATATCATCAAGGCAACAAGCATGCTATTTAGCCATTATTCTACGCCATTAAGACATTTAGTTATACCATATTGAACTGCAGGCAGGGTGTACTCGACTCCAATCTTAATTGACAAGGATTGCCAGTTTTCCTACCGTAAGTCGGGGGTTCTCTCCGGGTACTCCGGCTTCCTCCCCAATAAAAACTGGACGCCATGAAATAGCTGAAAAATTGCTGAAAGTGGCGTTAAAACACCATTCAAACAAACAAACAAAAAAATATACCATATTGACACTAACCCACATAAATAAGCAACATTTTAAACTATAAAGACGTAGAAATACACCATAATGATAATCTTTTACACTATTTAACTATTATGCTATAACAAAAAGATTAATAGGTTCTTCCATACGTTTTTGGGAAAGACCGGTTGATCTTTAACGAGTGAGAGAAATTTTATGTCTTTTCGCGAGTGGAACTTTCACATTGCTATATCCTATAGACTCTCCATTGTTTTATACTCCATTGTCTCTGACATCCAATCAGAACGCCAGAAACAAGAACGTCATAGAAGAACGTTGTTATGCTTCCATAACAACGTTGTTGTTTCTGGCGTTTTGATTGGATGACGCAGCAAGTACAGATGTGTGCGCGTGAGCTCATCTGTACTGGGTCATCTGTACCAGAAATCGGCCATTTACGGAAGAAACTTCTTTATATAATGATGATCATATACTATACCACGTAGACACTTAACTATACTATGACGTCATCTCATTTTACCATAAAGACACTTTACTATATCATTAAGACATCTTAATATACTATGACGATGCTTGAGTATATCAAGAAGACATCTTAGAATACCATGACGGTACTTTATTATATCATGAAGGCATCTAACTGTACCATGAAGACTTTTTAATATATTACAAAGACATCTTACTAC
Organism: Limnoperna fortunei; assembly: GCA_944474755.1. Lineage (NCBI taxonomy): Eukaryota > Metazoa > Mollusca > Bivalvia > Mytilida > Modiolidae > Limnoperna > Limnoperna fortunei. The sequence goes on from OX104113.1 coordinate 55,335,202, forward strand.
ATTAAGAAGATCACATGTTGAACTAGAAAGACATTTTAATATATCACTAAGCCATGTATAAGTACCATTATAGCATTTTACTTTTCTATAACGTCACACTTCTTCCGTAAATGGCCGATAATCTGGTACAGATGACCCAGTACAGATGAGCTCACGCGCACACATCTGTACTTGCTGCGTCATCCAATCAAAACGCCAGAAACAAGAACGTTGTTATGGAAGCATAACAACGTTCTTGTGTGACGTTCTTGTTTCTGGCGTTTTGATTGGACATCAGAGACAATGGAGTCTAAAACAATGGAGAGTCTATAGGATATAGCGATGTGAAAGTTGTTGGTTTACGGAAGAAATAGGTACTTTCATGCGCTTTTGGGAAAGCCTGTGTGATCTTTCACTCGTGATAGAAATTTTTATGTCTTTTGGCTCGTTTCGCTGCGCTCCACTCGCGAAAAGAAATAAAATTTCTATCACTCGTGAAAGATCAACCGGTCTTTCCCAAAAACGTATGAAAGAACCTATTATTCTCTGTCATAAAGACAAGCTTCCATAATAAATTCACATGTCAATATAATATTTAGCAGCTTCTGTGTACTATAACTGCATTTCGTTGCACTAGGATACTATTTTGTCGTTATAGTGTGAATATGAATTCCGAAAGGTACCACGGAGGTACAGTTTCCTGCACTGCCAAGAAAAGCTACGAATTTATATTGTATCAACCGCAGATTAATATCGAGATTCCATAACTAGCATTTTTGACTATCTATGTATGAATCAGTGCATCATATCATCTTTGAGGTGTTTGAAAAATTACTGTATTTAATATTTTTATTCATTTTAGCTTATTGATTTCAATACTTTTCAACTTTTAAATGTTAATAACACCAGTTTTAAAAGGCATTAATCTTAAATATATCTGCAAGTTTTAATGAAGTAAACATTTTATCTGTGTCTTGTCCATATTGTTATCATGTGTCTTGTTTTTATGTCAATTGTGTGTTTATATTCGGTCAAAAGCTCTTCAGAGCTTGTGTTACTTTGTATTTATTTATGCCGAATTCAAATAAAATTTTACTTACTTACTTACTTACCCATAATTGAAGTCACCGTTTAATTTTATTTTTAGACCAAGAAATGCAGCTTTATTTAATCAATATATCACTAATTAATGATGCAAATAAAATATATTGTTTTACTTTGAGTCAAAGTTAACAGTTTTGAGGAAAAAAGTTAGTTGCTCAAATAGTAGTTCCGATGTTTGCCGAACATTACCGAAGTCTGCTCCATTGACAAAACCACGGACATCCGGGACACCAAATATGATCACGTGGTCAATTATGGGTCGGATACCTTAAATGAACTATGCATACAGACCCGATTATGAACGTAAAACCCCGAGATTTCCGAATTACTCACTATAGGTGAACTCGACTGACATCTACTCATTAAATTAATTGAGGGTCTACAGGAGTGGGTACAATCGTAATGGAACAAGTTATAAACGAGGGTGACAAGGATATCACCGTTGAATCACTCTACAATCTAATGGTTAAAATAGACAGTTGCCTATCCACGATAGAAACAAATATAACAAAAATTGATGAACTTAGTGCAACGATGAACAGTATACTGACTGGATTTTCTCAAATCAAAAAGAAAATAAATGAAATTGAGTCATCGGTCGACAATTTGAAGAAAACAAGCAAGGATCATGAACACTCAATACAAACAATTAAAACAGACTATTCTGTAATAAATAGAGAGTTAAAAATCGTAAAGACATCAGTTGCCTCCCAGAGTAGTGATTTACAGGGAATGAGTAATGTTTTTGATGAACTGAAAGAAAAACATGAGATTAATACCCAGCAAGTAAATCAACTAAAAACATCTTTTGACAAATCAAGGCAAGAGTTAGACGACCACGCTTGCGAAATGCGACTCGAAGTAAAATCAGTTATACGTGATGCACAAGAACAAATAGAAGAGTTGAGAAGCAAAGTGCTAGATCTACAATGTAGATCAATGAAATACAACTTAATATTTACCGGCCACACAGAATATGACAACGAAGACACGGAATATGTCATTCATTCTTTTTTAAAGAGAGAACTCCGAATCACATATGATATACAACTAGGAAACATCCATCGCTTCGGTAGCGGATCCACTCCAGGACGTGGCCATAAAAGAAGACCGAGACCGATCATTGCACGATTTATTTATATGAAAGATCTTGAGGCAGTCCTTTCAAACGCATATAAACTGAAAGGCACTCCATTCGGTATAAATCGTCAATTCCCAGATGAAATCGAACAAGCTAGAAGAAGCTTGTATCCCATAATGAAAGAGAAAAGGGAGCAAGGGTGTAGAGTAAAATTTGTTAGAGACATCCTTTACATCGACGGAGTAATCTACGATGACAACCCAGCCTGTACGAAAACTCATGCACAAACTTATAGTGATGCGACCAAGAGAACACCGGTAAACCGCCCTGGAAATAAGCTAAGGCGAATATCATCCATTCCTCAGAAAGATCAACACTAGGAAACCCAAGGAGATGAAAGGAAAGACTCTGACAACATTTTAAAAAATAAACTCATAAAACCTAAGTTATTAAATTTAAATTGTGGTGGTATTTAAAAAAAATGAAATACCCGGAATTTGTAAATATGATTAATAATTATGATTTTATTTGTATTACTGAATCTAAAACAGATGACCTAGATGAAATTGTTATCCCCGGTTACAAATTTGTAATGAAAAACAGAAAAAGCTATAGCAAAATTAAATCCGGAGGCATCGCATTTGGCTACAAATCCGAATATGAAGAATTTGTCCACTACTTAGAATCTGAAAGCAGATTAGTCTCTTGGTTTAAAATTTCTAAAACCCTTCTACATTTAAATGAGGACATTATTGTCGGAAATATTTACATTCCCCCAGAAAATTCTGCTTACAAAGCAGAAAATGCTTTTGATGAATTAGAACAAGAATTTCTGAAATTTTCTCAAAATAACAACATAATTCTCCTAAATGGAGATTTTAATAGCAGAACGGGCACTGATAAAGATTTTTTGAAATAGCAGATGAAAACAAAAGTCCATTTGACAATTTAATTAATTATGCAAATATTTTACCTAATTATGAAATGTTGCGAATTAGAAATAGTATGGATAGTGTCAAAACAAATTATGGTAATAAACTGTTGAATTTTTGCAGAAATAATAACTTATTCATTCTTAATGGTAGAGTAGTTGGTGATGTAACAAGTAAATTTACTTGTAGACAGTCAAGTGTTGTTGATTATTTTATTTGTACAGCGGATTTTTTATCTTATGTTGAAAATTTATTTGTCCATGAATTCTCATCATTGTACTCGGACGTTCACTGTCCAATTTCCTTATCTCTTAATATTGCAGCTGAAGATAATGACTCCTCAAAAAAGGGGGGTAATTGTAATAGTTGTACATGTTGTAATAGAAGGAAAATAAGAAAATGGGACAACGAAAAAGCCGAAGAATATAAAGAAAAAATAAATTCCCAAAAAGTCAATAGTATAATACAAAATATAAATAAAATAGACTCTGAAAGTATTTCACATAACGTTATTAATGAATTAGTAGATGAAATTAGTAAAGTCCTAACCGAGCCTGCGGAAGAGATTTTTGGCACTTTTACCCCCAGAAATTATCCAGATTCAAAGGTACACAATATCGATAACAAACCTTGGTTTACTAAAACTTGCTGGCAAAAGAGAAAAGCATTCCGCATGGCAAAAAGGCGTCACAAAAATAAAAAATCCGACGAAAGTCGAAACGACCTTCGGACCAGAGAAAAAGATTATAAACAAGAAATGAATAAAGCTATTCTAGAACATCAGAGGCAAATGAGAAAGAAGCTAAAATCACTAAGAAGTAGTAATAATAAAGACTATTGGGATATTATAAATACAAAACGCTCAACTAAAAATAAGCACGATTTATCTATTGATACTTTTTTCGAATTTTTCAAAGAATTAAATAAGGGGGATGATGACGAAGATTCTAGTCCCAACGATCATAATGTTAACCAGCCGTCCAATATCATGATAAATGATGAGATTTCAGAAGACGAAATTATGAAATGTATTCAAAATTTGAAAAACGGGAAATGTTGTGGTGATGATAAAATCATTAATGAATATATAAAAAATACTTGCCATACACTTATGCCGATTTATTATAAGCTCTTTAATTTAATTTTTAATTCGGGAATCGTCCCTGAGATTTGGCTCGTCGGAACTATACTTCCCTTTTATAAAAACAAGGGCGAAAAGGCGGACCCAAAAAATTATAGACCTATAACGATTTTAAGTTGTATGGGCAAATTATTTACTTCTATTTTGAATTCAAGGTTAAATGATTTTTTAGAAAACTTCTTCTTGCTGAATGAAAATCAATTTGGTTTTAGACAAGGGTATTCCCCAATAGACAGTATTTTTACACTTCATTTACTACAAGAACTCTTACAGAGAAAGAAGAAAAAACTATACTGTGCATTTATTGACTTTGCAAAAGCGTTTGACACTGTTTGGCGACCTGGTCTATGGTCAAAATTATTAAATTCATCTATTGATGGCAAGATGTATAATATTATTGTTAACATGTATAGTAATATCAAATCCCGTGTCTTTAATGGTAAAGATTACTCTGATTTTTTTTCCATGTAATATTGGTGTAAGGCAAGGAGAGAATCTGTCTCCTGCACTAATTTCTGTGTATGTCAATGACCTTGAAAGTTTTATGATCAGTAATAATATATGTGGTCTATCAAGTATCTCAAACAAAATTAATTCAGAACTTAGTCTGTATGTAAACCTTTTTCTTATTTTGTACGCTGATGATACTGTACTTTTATCAGAATCTGAAGAAGATTTACAAAAACAACTTTATACACTTCATGAATATTGTACATTGTGGAAGCTTAAAGTTAATGTCGATAAAAGTAAAATAGTAGTATTTTCAAAGGGACGTCTGCGAAATGAAATGAGATTTTATTATGATGATAAAGAGATGGAAATAGTCAAAGATTACATATATTTAGGGTTCATTTTTCCAGATCTGGTAGTTTTTCTAATGCAAAAAAATATAATGCCGAAAAAGCTACTCGAGCTATGTACGACGTCTTAAAAAAGGGGAGACTACATAATTTATCTTTGGAATGTATGCTTGACTTATTCGATAAAATTATACAACCTATTTTGCTCTACGGCTGTGAGGTATGGGGTGTCGGTAATAACTCTATTATAGAACGAGTACATCTGAAATTTTGTAAACTTTTGTTGAATGCAAAGAAATCGACTCCCGATTTCATGATTTATGGTGAACTCGGCAGACATTCGCTTGACATCTGTATTAAACTTAGAATGATTAAGTTTTGGGGAAAATTAGTTAGTGGTAAAGAGAGTAAGCTGCCTTTCGTTTTATACAAGTTAGCCTATTCAAACTACGATGACTACTCGTGGCTCTCTTATATTAAATCTATACTAGATGACTGTGGTAAATCAAATCTGTGGCTTTCTCAAAACTTCCCAAGTATTTCATGGTTACATAGCGCAATTAAACAAACACTGTCAGATCATTTTAAACAGCAGTGGCTTTCCAACCTACACGAGAGCCCTAAAGCTATTAATTACAGAATGTACAAAGAAGATTTAGAGTTCGAAAATTATTTTAATATACTCAATGATAAAAACTATATTACCTTTTTTCGTTTTAGAACCACGAATCATAAATTACCTGTAGAATCCGGTAGATGGCACAATATACAAAGACAAAATCGAATATGTATTTTGTGTCAATCGCAGGATATAGGAGATGAATTTCATTATATCTTGGTAGGCAAATCACTTTGTAAAGAGAGAAAACAGTTTGTTAAATCGAAATTCTATACGAGCCCAAACGTTATAAAATTTAAGGAATTGATGAATTGCCAACATTTACCAGATCTTATCAAACTTTGTAAATTTATTCGAACTATAAACAAAAAACTAGAATCTCCTGGGTTGAGTGAAATTGAAATTTCTTACTAATCTTTAATTATGTATTTTATCTGTATCTCTGTACCTTTTTTCATTATATTATTCATCTTGTACATATTTTTTTTGCATATGATATTATATGTCGTACTTTTGTATTTATTTCTCTGTACCTGATTTTGGTTTTGGAGAATAAAGATATATATACATCTAACTGTACCATGAAGACTTTTTAATATATTACAAAGACATCTTACTACATTAAGAAGATTACATGTTGAACTAGAAAGACATTTTAATATATCACTAAGCCATGTATAAGTACCATTATAGCATTTTACTTTTCTATAACGTCACACTTCTCTGTCATAAAGACAAGCTTCCATAATAAATTCACATGTCAATATAATAGTGAGCAGCTTCTGTGTACTATAACTGCATTTCGTTGCACTAGGATACTAGTTTGTCGTTATAGTGAAAGAAAGATGGACCAGCCACAACGATAATTCAGTATAACACAATGAAACATATACCTAATGCTGTTAATATATGCTCGAATGGCGCTCTACGAAGGGATTTAGAAATAAAACAAGGCGGATGAAATGCAAACAATTCTTGAAAAAAAAATTGTTTGGGACATTTACAGGAGAAATTGAAAGCGGAGAAAATATCTGCAAATATTCTTTGCCGTGCAGTTATCTATGCACGAGATTGAGGAATTAGGTGTCCATAACAGTACATTTTGCGACTTTTTGATCCTTTTTGTGTTTTCTGTGGTTTTCAATGGGTCGGAATTATTGGCCAAAGTTTGTTGTGACTGGTTTCAGGCGGAACATGACTGGCTTCATGAACATCAGATCTTACAGGGCCATCTGAAAACGAAAGATACGGGAAGTCAATGTAATTACTGAGTTCGATTTTTGGTGTGTAAAATTTTTTTTTTCTTGGAGACCGGTGAAGTTTTGCTGGTTTTGCTGGTATTTCGCTTTTTCATAATTGAAGTTGGAATTATTTCATCCGCAGTTATACAGATTATAAAGGAATTCTTGACATTGGAGCTGGAACACATGGTCTAGGTTGCTTTCTACCCTCTCTCTTATTTGGCTGTTTTCTGTCATTTTTCCTAAGTTGCGACAAAATGCGTTTTTCGTCAGAACCGTGAGCCCGATGCTCAATTGGCAGCAATTATGTGGTAAAATGTACCTATGACGGACATTGACATTTTTCTTGAGGTTACACACAGTGATCACAAGTGGAGGAAAAGATACAGCGTCATTAGGAACCGGAATTTCTTATTTTCTCATTTCATCTGTCCTGTTATTTATTTATTTATTGAATTTTTACATAATTATAATAGTTTTTTATTATTATATTATTTAATAATAATAATAATAATAATAATAATTATAATAATAATAATAATAATAATTTTATATATATTTGTTCATTTAGTTAAGTTACTGGTAACCAGTCATTGTTACCTCCCTTCACATCTCAGCATACCCGAAATATTATATACTCATATACAAATCTTTATTTTGATTCGCTTAGACGCCGTCACATGTGATATTTCGCTGGGTCAACCGGTAACCGTTGGGTTAGTCTGGGATCCTGACTAAATATTCTCAATACCGTAAGCGGACTTGAAAGTGAAGCTTGCGTAAATATAGTCTCGATCATCCAGACGCTTAATTGCATTTGTGCGTCTGGATTCATCTCTATATTGAACTCGTTACCATTACGCCCAAAACTGGGCGTAATTTTTGATTGGATGATATTTTTATTGTCTAAAAAATTACTTCCGTTCATATCAAGAAGTGTACAAAAATTTTGTAGCAAGTTTACATTTGAATATTTTTATAAAATATTACTTTATCAATTAATTAAACAAATATTATTGTTATGCACAATCAAGAGAGAATCTTACTGTGACGTCATTTTATAAGTAAAGACCTGTTTGCATGGTTTTCCTGATCTAAAAATAGGGCCCTAAAAATAGAATGATTGTTTTGTCTCCACCTATTGGTAGCGAAATTACCACAAGGTGATCCCAGACGCTATTATATATGCGTCTGGGTGATCGAGACTAGCGTAAATAAAAAATATTTCACCAGGGGACCAGGTTAACCGTTGGGTCGCATGGTGATGTCACCCTCGCGTGAGATTTTGCACGTGAGCCCCATTTTTTTTTCTTATTGTTTATCTCCCTTCATTTCAATTCAACATGGCTTAATTCCGATAGCAGTGCGTCACGACAGTCGATGAAGCAGAAATTGAACGTTTATTATTAGACAAGGATTTGTTGAATATTGTTATTTTGTTTGTTTATTAAAGCTTTAAAACACTTTTTTTATATTCATTCAGTATGCTTACTATATGTGTATCTAAAAAATCATGTTTGCCATGACTTGGTATCCATCAATCTTCAAGTGCATAAAAGAGGGGGTGGACAGGGGGGTACCTTTCTCCTTTCTCCCTCCCCACAGCTCCTTTCTCCCTCCCCTCAGCTCCTTTCTCCCTCCCCTCTACTCCTTTCTCCCTCCCCTCGGCTCCTTTCTCCCTCCCCTTTTTACACTCCTCCCTCTTTAAAACCCTATATAGCAATAGAAAAGATCACTAAATTTTGACTCAAAACTGATATAAATTTGGGATATGAAGCATATAAACGACTTTTACAAACAAAGCATGACTCATGACACATTATCAAATGAATTTAATTGGTGTATCGTACCCTTTGGTAAAAAAGTATGAGGATCATAAACTGTGACCGGTAGATTTATGAAATCATGACACTGAAATCTAATAGCAATCATACAGCCAGACCTGTAGTCCACATAGACCCATAGTCCACCCAAACTTGTAGTCCACACAGATCTCTAGTCCATACAACCTATAGTCCATACAACCTATACATGCTATAGTCCACACAGAACTTTGGTCCATACAGACTTATTTTCCACATAGATTTATAATCCACTTACATTTCTAGTACACCAATACCCGTAGTCCACACAGACCTAAATGTTCAGAAAATAATATAGTGTATTCATAACTTCAATTCATCGTTGTTTTTATGGTCTCTTGTTAACTGTCTCGTTGTAGTTTGAAAAAGAAACACAAAAGAAATTCTTTTACAATAGGGCAATCTTGTATTTTTAAACTTTTAGAAAACTGTGTTCACTATCATGTAAGATTAGCATTATTCTACATTTAATTTACAGGGAGGATTTAATAGGCTTACATTTAGAGTAAAATTTTGATTAGTTAAAAATTAATTCATGATTAGGTCTAGATTTCTCAAAACAAAACTCAAATCAATTTTCAGACTTTTGAGTTATTTCTTAACTACCACAGCAACATAAAAATTCTCGAAGTTCTGATTGACTTAAAAGGGAATTTAAACTGAAAAAATGGTGCTTATAAACATGATAAATGTAATGAAAAAGGGATTATTTGCTGCTGTAACATAAATTGCCTGATTATTTGTGCTATTTACAGTTTTACTTTTGCTGCTATAGTTTTTTTAATTTAAAAGGAGAAAACTGATATTTCATAAATTGTCATTCAAGGGAAATAACTCTAAAAAAGAAGTCATTTGACAATCTTGGACCAAACGAGTTATTTGTAGCCCTTGTCCAATCTAATTAAAGTTAAATCTTTCACTTGCTCCCCCTTTTTGTTATTGGTAGCTGCGTAGTAACACGCAGCGACCATAGCAAAAGGGGGGGGGGGCAAGTGAAAGATAAACGCAGCGACCAATAACAAAAAGGGGGAGCAAGTGAAAAATTTAATTTTAATTAGAGTGGCCCTTGCCTTACAGATCATTTTTGCAGTTTAGAGTATCACTCTGATTTTGGGCTATAGTATGGTTTAGTAAGGCGGGCATGCGAAATGGGGCATCTATTTTTATCAACTCCTCCTACAGTTTTCAACCCAGATCTCTGAAACTTCACATAACGATTGCACATCTATTGAATTTGTTGCACCTGCTATTATGGAAGTGTTCCAGCATGTTTCCTAATTTTCCAGACCTTGGAACTGGGTCATTTTTGAGCAGATTTACAGAAGACAGTAAATATATTGTGTAATTAACTCCTACAGTTTCAGTCTAGAACTCTAAATTTCACAGAAAGATTGAAAATGTATTGAAGTTGTACACCTGTTATTATTGTTCGAGGATTTTTTTCCTTATTTTCAGACTTGGAAACTTTGCGATTTTGTTAACTGTTGAATTGTTGAATTATGTATTCCTTTATAAAACTTAATGGTAAATATGAGGATAATTCATTGAGAAATTTATCAGTTTAAGTTACAAAGCAAACACTGAAAATTTCAAGAAAAATTATGAGTAAATTACATATAATACTATACTAATAACTGGATAAATTTTTGACAATTGAATTGTTTGTAGGCCATGTCCTTCTGTTTATTTTTGCAATTGACAGTTTTACTCTAGCTCTAAATTTATAAGGCAAGTACTTATATTTTATTAACAAAATTGTTATTAAAGGGTAAAAAGACCTGTAAGGATTCGTCTGACAATTTTGGACCAAATGCGTTTTTTAAAGGCATTATCTTGCAATTTACAGTTTCACTCTGGTCATTATTAAAGGGCAAAAACTCCTTTAAGAATTTGTCAGGCAATTTACACCAACATAGTGAATTGCATTGTCTGGCTGATCATTTTTGCAATTTACTATATCAATCTGCTGTTTTATTTTTCAAGTTCTACTGTCAAAACTGACAAATTTCTATAAAAAAAATCGTAACTTAATGTCCATAACTCCTACAGGCAGTTAAACAACTTCTGAAATGAAAAAAGATTGAATGTGCTGATCATTTTAATGTAACGGGTTTTTTTTCTGTAGCTATATAACATTGTGAGATATTGGCCAAAACATGTGTTGACCCATGTTCTTCAACTTGCGCTTGTGAAAAATAGTTCAGATTAGGGCCGCTCTCAGATACATAAATCAGTGTACTGTATTACTTTTCTATAAATCGTGAATCTTTGGTACTGATCCTAAAACCAAGATGGCCACAACACTGGAACATAGAACTCCAGAGGCACTAAAAATAGCTGGTTTCAGAAACTATTTCACTTATTTAAATCAAATTAGGCAGAACTAATATAAGGGTAATTTTCTGCCATTGTAAAATGCAGGTTGTTGGGTCTTTTTTAGTTTCCGATACTAGTAAATATTTTTTGGTTCGGAGACCTTTAATGGATGACGAAAGTATTTTTAGTTGTGGATCAAAACGAACTATATCCGTCTTTTGGGTAACCAATATACTTGAATAATTAGAAACTAAAAATATTTAACCAAGATTTCCACCATAAATCGTGTTGTAAATTGTAACAAGAAAAGCAAGATCAGGTCATTTGGACATTCAGAGCTTTTAGTTCCTTGTTTTCCTGAAATTTGTCATTAGTGTTAGGTATCCAAAATCTAGTATGGTGACGTAATCATTACTCTGAATTACTGTGAAGAACGGGATATACCTATAAAATATGCTGTATTTTAATGTTTTTTATTTGTATGAAACTGTTAAATTGAAAAACAAACACTCTTTCAAGAATGCGTTTTTCTTAATTTCAAATTTTGCCCCTTTTCAATTGTTTTGATGTATTGTGACAGCGCTATACATTCAACCATGTCTAGTAACGTTTGTTAGGAACACATTTGTGTAATTTTTTTTACCGATTTATAAGACTTTCGACGTATTTGCCGCACTTTAAATTCATACTGAAAAATATAATATCATTTTAGATATGCGTTTTTTTTCTGAATAATTTTTCCATGAATTTTTAGAGTACAACATATATTTTTGTCAGATTTACACGAGTTTATCTATTTCTATAGTCGTTTCGTTAGCGCGACATTTTTTAAACGATGTTATTATAAACAAAGTTGCATGAACATATTATAAATATTCGATAAGGAAAATATTAATGCACAAAACGTATGTGTGCGTATTTAAATACAATTTGAGCAATAAATGGTTATTTATTGTGGACATAGACATACAAATCTAGATATTAAACCCTCTTTTAAGGTGCACGACGTAATATTTAATGTAACGTCAAAAAAGCTCAAATGACGCTACGTTTAGAGGCCCAATAACGTGCGCTACGTCTTATTGAAATTGTTACAATTTTCAATGTAAAAGAATTAACAAAACTTCATTTGTTTTAAAATCTACCGGTATTATGTACTACATGCAATAAAACACTACCAGTGCAAACGGCGCTTTGATTAATATTTGTTTTACATACATGGATCAAACTCATGGATGCAAAGCTAAAACTAGGTACTCTAAGTGGTGTCAGAGGAGAAGATTGTTTATAAAGTTAACAACGGACAGATAACAGATGACAGATGACATGACACCTAGTCAATCAAGTGATCACAATATAGAAAAGGGACAGACTTACGCTTTAGGAAAAACCTTACTGCATACTAGCATAGTAAAAATTCTGATCATTTGGATGCAATTTATCTCTTTACTGGAGTTTTATGAAAATAATTTTAGTCTTTTTAAATTACATCAATGAATTGGCACTTATTAAATGATTTTCAGGTACGAATTAAAGAACATATTTGTAAAAGTACTGCCTCCCTCTTTTTTTTATTTTTTCCTTTCTCCCTCTCCCTCTCTCCCTGTCTCCCACTACCCTGTCCACCCTCTCATAAAATAATGAAACATTTTTAAAATTTAGATGTTTGGATAAATGTACATGTACGTAATAAAACATTCAAACAAAACAGTAGTATATGTTAACATATTTCTGAGTGTCTACATTGTATGATCTGGATTTTTCCCTGTGGAAAAAGGTTAAAATGTCCAAAATATGTTGCAAATATTGAATTGTTTTCATTTAAATATTCGATTTAATATAACAGTAATCACCCTAGATGATATGTGATCCGGCATTTCTTTCCCCTCGAAAAGTAATGTCACCCTCGGGTTGTACCTTACTTTCTCGAAGAAAGTTCTAAATCACCGGGTCACACACCAACTAGGGTGATAATTGTATAATACCGACCTACCCGACATAAAATTGCAATATTTTCGTAAAAATATGAAACTAACAAACTGTCTGACCTCCCCCCCCCCCTTTTTTATATAAAAAAAGCTCTATTTTCCCGGCTCTTATAAACTTTCCTCAAATATAGAAGATTTTCAATCATTATGTTTCTATTTTTAAATTTTGCTATTTTTAGAACCCAAACATCCAATCAGATGCATCCGTGTGTTTTCTTCTGATTACTATCTTGGGGTTCAAAAACTTCCCGGTGTAATGTAAACAAATATTTGGTTTATTGTAACCATATATAAGAATCCTTTACTTCTCTCCACTTCTCTGCGTTTAGTAGAACAAACTATTATTATTGTTTCCATTCAACTCTTCCATATTTTGCTGTTTATCAAATATAATAACATATATATTAATTTGTAGAAAATAATAAGGCAATTACGAGGGTTACAAGTCAGATCGGCACTTGGTCAAAACGGCACCTGGTTAAATCGGCACTTAGTATAGTCAATTCGGCACTCAGTATGGTTAATTCGGCACCTGATATAGTCAATTCGGCACCTATATTTTTTTCTGAATTTATTACAACAAAAACGACTGAAAGATAACATGTTTATTTTATTTCATTAAAAATCTAGCACATATAAACGCAACCAGCACAATATAATCAAAGAACAGTTCAAAATGATAAAGTAATATATTAAATGATTTAAAAATCATTTCAATTCATCATATTAAAGTTACAGTTAATGTCAGCATTATGATCGTTATGTGCAGGAGGTCCGTAAACCGATGTGCATTTCCTTAGTAAATAGCTGGCACTGATGGTGTTGTTCTTATATTGCTGCCACCAACTGAAAATCATTTGCTGAACCTTACGGTTCTGTTTTCTTTGATGGCGTCTTCATTTTTCCTCTGCAACAAGCCATAGCTGTAAGGGAATATCTTCTGCTTCTGCAAACACTGCAGAGCTTCCTGTCTTGGACGAACTATGATAGTATCTCATTTAATATTTTCCATTTTTCTCAAATTTCTTACTTATTAAACAGCTTGGGCTTCACCCTTTTAATCTCAATTTAAACATCATTTAGTTAACAATCATGAAACACTTTCAGGGTCATTATTACAACAACAAACCATATAATTACACAAACAAAAAATTAATTTGTTACTTTTTCAAAGGAATTTAAATGTCTAATCATTGATGTTATTATAACAGTAATACTATTTATCAAACTTAACAGTTGTAAATTTCAAAGAATCCCCCAATCAACATAAATAATTAGTAATTATTTTATTTTAAATTATAATTTTCAACATTTCATGTATTAAAATTTGCCCTTTAAACAATTTTATTGTAATAAGTATAAATCATTTATCAGGTGCCGAAATCCTATGCCGATTTGACTATACATAAGTGTCGAATTGACTACTTTTCGGTGCCGATTTGACTTTTTCTTTAGGTGCCGATCCGACTTAGTGCCGATTTGACTTGCACCCATTACGAGGCCCTATTCAAAATGTTACCGGATTTTCAGGTTTTTGAGAAAATATAGTTCAAAGTTGCAAATTCGAACTTTTATTGCAAGGCAGGATTCCGGTAAACTTTTCTATACATTCCTTTCATTTATATTTTATTAACTATAATCATTTTGAAGCTAGCTAAGTAAATAATTTTTATGAAACACCTACAGTTATTGGACCGGAGTGATGTATTTTGGAGAAATCAGGGTTCCAATATGAAAATTTGAATAAAGCACACTCGTAAAGATGAATCTTCCGGTCAACTTTTAGGTATTTTATTAATAATTAATTACATTGAACTATACATATTCATAAAGATTATTGAATACCTTTCAGTGGCATTAAATTTTTTTATTCTACGTTAATCCGTTCAAAAGTTATGAACAAAAATATACGCTTGTACTCTTCCGGCTTTTCATCCTTCCGTCTTTTAGACCAACCCCTCCCTCTCTTCCTTTATAATCTCCCCTGGAATGGCAAAATGTTTATGCTGTTTAAAAATTTGGAATGAAAATTCTAGACATATTCCATTACAAGAAGTTTCCGCGGTACAACTAGATACAGATTTTATGGGTAAGAAGAGTCTATACTGGGCATGTGTTAAGCTTAAAAGACGTTTTTCCATCGTTTCAAAATTTAAGAATCCCCTGGTTAAAATAACCAAATATTTAACATGCATATGGCCTATGGGGCATCTGCAATTAAGATTTTATGTGTGAAAATCCTCTCAATTACCCCCCTTTCCGAAATGGAAGTTGAATAGCTAAATTTGATTATTATCCAGAGACATATATTTATAGAGATTGGCAACTTGGCAACTCGTCGTAAAAATAAATGAAATGCGGTTGTATTTATGATGCCGTCGTTACTTTCTCCGTTTTTTAAATTAAAATATCTATAATATATATGGATTCTGAGAATATATAGTGCTATGATAATTTATTAAATGGAAAGAAAATTGAGCAAAATTATATAAATGAAAAATAAGAACTAAACAGGTTGTGACATTTTTTGTCCCTGCAAAGTCTGGTTTTCTTTGTTGACACATTTTAAACAGGCAAAATTTGCTTGCACTTTTCACTTTCTTTAGATGAACAAATGATTGAAGAACATGTTTTTGTCTAATTAACTACAATCGAAGATGGGGGATGCAATTGTGTCAGTAGATTATAGAGCGGGGGGAATTTGTTAGCAGTAAAAGGTGGGTCGTACCAGAAATAGTCTTTTCCGTATGAAACGAAGTGTAGACATTACTGTACAGGCCCCACGAATTTTAATTTCTCCACCTATCGCGGTGGGGGTGGAGAGAGTTTCCTCCACTGTTATTCAACTCTCCTTGGTGGAGTGCAGATCGTATAATCACGGTGGATAGCCGGCCAAAAGATAAACACCACAACAACAATGTCTACAATGCTGTTTTCATCAATAAATGAAATTGAAATTTTGGTCATATGCTTGAGTGTGTATACAACAAACTCTATACCTTTTGTTATAAAATTAATATTCCCTTTAAAATTAATTGCCTAATACATAATAAATGACAATTCCTGACCATTTTTGATTACACAATTATGGAAACACAGGTAATGCTGTCATATTATTAACCAATTAGCGTTTAATGTCTTGAATTACCTTTGATCATTTAACAGTCTGAACTACAGACTACAGTTCAAAAACAAACTCACAAGCTGAATTATATTTGAACAGTATCAAAGCTGTCTGTTTTAAATTAATAACAGTGTTTTTTTTTAATTTTTATAAAAATTGTAGAATCTTGGTACCAAAATGTCTACGGAGAAACATACATTCACAACTCCAAGAGAAAACGAAAATCTTATGCCAATAATGAAGCTTCTTAGTTTAAAAGATATTTTATTTGAAATCTTGCAATTGCAAATACATATCACAATACAAATTATAACACAAAAGGATTTGGAAACAAGCTGAAACAGCTTATATAAATCCATCTCCTAAATAAATATATATCACATAAAGTAAAAGCTCATAACAGTTATTTGCATGCTTGTGATTTCAACATACATTAGTAATAAAAATCACAAGGTATTATATACATGCTATATATAATGTAGAAGAAAACCAGAATTATGACAACATTAATAGTAAAACAAAAACATTAGGGTGTTCGATGAAATGTATGCAACTTTTAAAATTATTTTTCTAGAGAAGTGACAAATCGTTTGCTTTTTAAAATAAACTTCTGGACTTTTAAAAAGATTTCTTTATTTTGGATTGTATTTCGTAAATTTGACCCCAAAAGTAAAAGGTGGGAATCAATTGGAATTGAAAATGGGATTGATAATATTAGTTCCTCCCTAATGGTATCATATTTTGTATAATTTAAGAGGAAATGTGAGGAGGTTTCAGCTTGTCCACATGTGCAGTTAGGAGAGTCCACCAGATTTCGTACGTAGAGGTGTTTATTTAGCGAGCTACTCCCCAGTCGCAATCTGGTGTGTAATACCTGTCCAAGTCGGGTTTCTACGTAGTAATAATCTGGAGGCTTTATGACATGTTTACTTATTCGTTGTTTTAAGATATTTAACGATGTAGAATTTCGAATATACAGGGGTAATCTGTTCCATAATTTTATGGTCGAAGGCAGAAAATATTCAGAGTAAAAATTTGTTCTTGTGCGGACCTCAATAATATTTTGTGATTGGCGGGTATAATGTGTATGCGTATTGCCAATTGATGAAGGTACTAATTCCGGCAAATAATCTGGGGTTTCGAAGTTAATCATTTTGTAAAATAATATAAGTTTGTGGGTCTCTCGTCTGTCTGAAAGCGATTCCCATCCTGTTTCTTTATATAATTTTTCAATAGAAGTTAATTTAGTACCTCCCATTACAATTCTCATAGCTTCTATTTGAACATTTTCTATTTTATTAACTAAACTTTTATTTGTGTTGTCCCATAATGAAGCTTCTTGGTAATCCATCTTTCTTTACCTACGACTACGTTTCGAAGGTATTTAAAAATATCCAGTATCGATCCAATGAATAAAAATCATTGTTGAATTCTATTTATAGCTTGTTTGTTTATGTCACCAAAAACGTTGGTATAACTTTGTATCTCACGAGATAAAATAGTGGTGGAATAAATAAAGATATACTTCCTGTCATTTCATTTTCATTGTTTTTTTATAATTATAACCACTTCACAGGTATATCTTTGTGTACACTACTTGCACATGCTA
Organism: Limnoperna fortunei; assembly: GCA_944474755.1. Classification (NCBI taxonomy): domain Eukaryota; kingdom Metazoa; phylum Mollusca; class Bivalvia; order Mytilida; family Modiolidae; genus Limnoperna; species Limnoperna fortunei. The sequence continues at coordinate 55,352,998 of OX104113.1, forward strand.
TTGTACAAGCGGTAAATTGATTCGAGAAGCAGTTGATACCTCAATTATCGGCACATGTTCTACTGTCATATATTTTCTTCAAACATCAACAAAACAAGATCGTCTATATTGCCGTTTATGTCAAAAAATGTAAGTGAAATTGTTGTCGTATGCTCAAGTGTGTATAAAACAAACTCTATATTTTTTGTTGTAAAAATAATCCTTGCTTCAAATTTATTGCATAATACCTTGTAAATTAAGCACAATGACACTTTCAGACAATTTTTCATTACATAATTAGTGGTAATGCTGTCAGATGATAACCAATAAGAGTTGATTAGGTCGTACATGTAGTACTTTTAGACTCGTATAAAAAGTACTTAGGGTGTGATACCTCTTTCCCCATGACAAGACATAATGACTAGTATTCACATAAATGGGTACTTAGGGAACAATACATCTTTCCCCAATACACAACAGAATGACTAGTATTCACATAAATGAGTACTTCGGGTGCAATACATCTTTCCCTAAGACAAGACATAATGACTAGCAGTCACATAAATGGGTACTAGGGTACAATACCTCTTTCCCCACGACAAAACATAATGACTTGCATTCAAATAAATGGGCAGTTGGGGCCCCTAAGTTTATTTTCATTAATAATCTTATTTCTGTAACAAACAAAAAAATGCTAAAATTATACTTTTAAGTTATTATGAGATCATAACTTATATTGACTAGACATTTCATTAAGAGAAATAGAACAACATAAATACTGATAAAACCAAATGAAAACAACAATTAAAGTTTCATTATGTACCTCTCCCCTTCCCAGAATGGGGAGACATTGTTTTTCTGTCAAACTTCTTCTTCTACTTCTTCTCATACAAACCATGTCCGGGCCATAACTTTTTAATCCTTTGATAATCAGCTTTAATATTTGGCATGTAGATGTACAAAATGTATCTCCATGAGACGATGTGTTGCATACCAGAATAACCGTCATATTACCTTGACCTTTGACCTCAAGGTCAAATTAATGCTAATTTTACATGCAAAGCATGTCTGGGTCATATCTGTTTTATCATTTGACATAGGCCTTTGATATTTGACATGAGGATATGTCATCAGAGACAATGTGTGCTTGGCCATATCTTTTTTATCCTTTGACATAGGGCTTTGATATTTGACAGGATGTTTCATCATGATATAATGTGCCGTGTACCAGAATGACCTTGACCTTTCACCTCAAGGTCAAATAAATGTTTATTTCATATGCAAAGCATGTACCAGACATAACTTTTTTATCCTTTCACATAGCGCTTTGATATTTCACATGTGAGTGTATCATCATGAGATGATATGTGAAGTGCCAGTAACCTTTGTACGACCTTGTGACCTTGACCTTTGACCCTAGGTCAAATTTATGCTTATTTTACATGCAAAGTGTGTCTTGGCCATATCTTTTTTATCCTTTGACATACATTTAGGGCTTTGATATCTGACATGAGGATGTATCATCATGAGACGATGTGCTGTGTTCCAGAATGACCTTGACCTTTGACCTCAAGGTCAAATAAATGCTTATTTCATATGCAAAGCATGTACCAGCCATAACTTTTTTTCCTTTCACATAAGGCTTTGATATTTCACATGTGAATGTATCATCATGAAATGATATGTGAAGTGCCAGTTACCTTCATATGACCTTGTGACCTTGACCTTTGCCCCGATGTCAAATTTATGCTTATTTTCTGTGTAAACACTACCCCAGTAGGAAATGTAGTACAAAATCTTACAGAAGAGACAGGGTACCATTGGATTGTTTTAGCTGTTGGATTTTAGTAAATTAAGGTACCCTAAAAATCAGATGGCTATTGAGTACATGTATATTTTAGATGAGCAACATACAACATTGCCATTTTGAACTTCATTATGGTGGAAAAAGTAATGCCTCTTTTTTCAAAACAATAATATATTGAAGCAAAATTTTGTAATATATTGGTATAACACCTGCATTTAATCAAGATAAGGTTTTTCTTTTTATAAGTATAAATTATCCTGTCTTATGGTGCTGAATAGATTCACTACACATTCATATTGTTCAGCTCCAATGTGTATATTTATTTGCTCCCATGTAGAAAAATATTCCTAGTACCAGTACTTATATTTGCCCCCACAGATAAAAATATTCACCTCGTTGATACTATGTAAGGGGAGACTTTCGTTTTACTGCGCTAAAACAGTTTCTAGTTTTCCTTCAAGTTGTATTCACCACTTAAACTATGTAATTTACCTACAATAGAAAAGAACAATTAAATTTAGAATGCGTTTCAAACTTCACATCACATCAAAAGCATAGAAAATTTACCATTATTTTTCAGTGTTCAATTCTAATTGTTACTACTGTTTTATATTTCATACCCTTAGGTATGATATTCCAAATTCACAGTTCTTATACATTTTAAATTAATAGGACAAAATTCAATAGTACTGTAGGATACATACCTTACAATCTGTAAAATCCAAACATATATAAAAAGCTACATCAGTTACATCACCTGAAAAAGTTGCATTCTATACAATAAACATAAAATGGAACATCTACTAAAAGTGACAGGCTATGATTCTGGTATAAGAATTAACTGACAATAAATATGAATTGCCTGGTACCCAAAATATCAAGTTAATTAATTTACAAATTGGGCATAAAAGAGAAACTTCACAAAAAAATAAAAATTTAATATATTATTCTTCAAATAAAAAGAAACACTTTTGCCTCTTGATGTTTTATTTTATTTTCAATGGTTTAGTTCCTACATTGAATTTTCAGTGTAGAAATGCACTTATAGAGGTCAGCTATCTTGTCACTATCTCGTCACTAGATGACGGACGATACTAGAGATTACTTGACATCCAAACACCTTAACATTGCCATATGATAATAATGCGAATTGGTCAATAAAAGAAGGCTGTACTATAAGACAAGGTTTTGGCAAGATTATGTTTTGTATTCCTGATCTAAGCAAAAAACCTGACTTGTGTAACGAGTAGTTCTACTTGAGACTATGTCCACAGCAGCAGCAACTTCGTATGCGAAGATCATCTTGCAGAATGTTGCATGGATGATAGTTTAATGGTCGTCCGTTGTAAACTTTTTCAAAAATCTTCTCCTCTAAAACCACTGGGCCACAATCATCCTTAGGGTTCATAGTTTCAAATTTGTACCCATCATTTGTTGATCAACAGAAAAAGATGGCCACTGTTACTAAAAATAGAACATGGGTGTCAACACATGTTTTTGATCATTTTTGAGAAAACCGTCACTTCAAATTGATCAGCGCATTAAGGTCTACAATAGTTGATGTTAGTGTGAAGTTGGGTATTGCCTTCTTGTAGGAGTTATTGCCCTTTAATGACAATTTTTGACAAAATTTTTGGTATTTACAGTATAACTTGAAAACTATAAGAGGTAGAATGAAACTGTAAATAGCAAAAATGATCAGAAATAAAAGCCCTACAATTCACTTTATTTGTCTGAAATTGTCAGATGACTCAGATGAGTAATTGCCCTTGAATTATAATTTTTTATGAAATTTTCTGTATGTGTCCCATAACTAAAAAACTAGAACTGCTAGAGTAAAACTGTAAATAGCAAAAATGATCAGCAATAAAAGGCCTACAATTCACTTAATTGTCTGAAATTGTCAGATGACTACTTATAGGAGTTATTGCCCTTAAATGGCAATTTTTTATGAAATTTTCCATTTTTGTCCTGTAACTTAAAAACTATAACAGCTAGAGTGAAATTATATATAGAAAAAAAGATCAGCAATAAAAGCCCTACAATTCACTTAATTGGTCTGAAATTGTCAGATGACTCCTTATAGGAGTTATTGCCCTTAAATGACAATTTTTTAATGAAATTTTCCATTTTTGTCCTGTAACTTAAAAACCATAACAGCTAGAGTGAAATTATATATAGAAAAAAAATGATCAGCAATAAAAGCCCTACAATTCACTTAATTGGTCTGAAATTGTCAGATGACTCCTTATAGGAGTTATTGCCCTTAAATGACAATTTTTTAATGAAATTTTCCATTTTTGTCCTGTAACTTGAAAACTATAGCAGCTAGATTGAAACTGTAAATTGCACAAATGATTAGCAAAGCAAGGTCTACAAATTATTGCTTAGTCCAAAATTGCAAGATGACTCTTTATAGGAGTTATTGGCCTTTAATTATGAATTTGGACAAATGATCAGTTTTTGTATTATAAATTAGTCTACAGTTGTATAACACACCTAGAGTAAAACTGTAAATTTCTAAATTACCTTTAAGGACAAGGCCTACAAACCATTTAATTTTCAGAAATTGTCTGATTGCACCTTATAGGAGTTATTGTACTTTACTACATTTTTGAAAATTTTTTGAAGAAATGTTTAGTTTTTGCACCGTAACTTAGAAGCTATAACAACTAGACTGAAACTGTAAATTTCAAAAATTTAAATCTAGTTGGTCATTTGGGTTCAAGGTGAGCGATTACAGGCTCCTGGGAGCCTCTAGTATTAATACAAATAGCATTACAATATTGGATGTATTTGGTAATCTTATGTTGTCAGCTGGTCGTTAGTCATTGCCAAAGTTTTTATATTCTTCAAAGAGCAAAGGCAGAAAACATATTTTTAAACTGGATTATTTATCATATTTACTGGATAATGACAGGTTATCATGTCACAACTGCTATCTCGTGGTAAATACTGTCAATATGGCGGCCCCATATACAAAATTTTACCACCTAAAATCCACTCTAGAAGATTAATGGTAAAGAATACAATAAAACATCAAAAGGCAAATATATTTCGTTTTATTAGAAGAATAACATATCATACTTTACATTTTTTTTAATCCAAGCTGCAAAACACAAATACAATTTTAATGACATTTTGTAAAATGTAGTACAACTGCAAACAATATTAAAATAATTATAAATATACAATTGAATGAAATTTGGAAAGTACAAACTATACACATCCAACCAATCCACCTGGTCACCATTCACTGAATTTAGATAAATTTTAATGAAATCTATAAATCAACATTTATACTAAACTAAAATCATTATATACAGATTGAGCATTTGTTAAAATACCATATAATCATGGCAATACTATAAATACATCTACAGAAATTCAGATTACATTTGGCTGTACTAAACATTTTTATTACCTTCTAAAAAATAAATTATTTTTGAAAAATTATTTTCTAGCCACATTCATCAAGATTATTAAAATGAACTACACTGTGACACTGAAATTAACTACAATGACTGAATGAACTGCTCTTACAATGAAAGAAACTACAGTAACACTGAAATTATCTACTATGAAAATCAAATAAAACTACTGAACACTAAAATGCACTACAAATCATTTGCAATTTGCCAGTAGACATTTGTTTCATTCTCTATATCAATATTTTCAGTTATGTCATCTGCTTCTAATTGTTCTGAAAATAAGTTAGTGTCATTAATACATGTAATATCAAGGTTTTCAACTAATATGTGAAATCTCTCAATTGATAAAATGGATGGAATGTTTACACAATTTATACATTGACAACCTGGCCAACAATAGTTTGTATTATTTTTTTTACCGCTACATTTACCCCGCTTTTTTGCAATCGTTGACCAGGAACCTATCAGTCAACGGGACTGGAATCTAACGTTATTGTATACTTTTCCACGTCGCGCCAATATCTAATTTGCGAACAAGTGTCAACACAGATATGACAATATATGCGGCTTTTGTACGATACAATCTGTTCAAGACTCAAGCAAGTTACATGTATATATCAATACATTGACTGGGACCATACTGGGAGGGTTCCCAGTGCTCGACCCACAGAGCAGCCAAGTGCGTCCCCGGGTGGCTGATAGGGGAGACCCTCTCGTTGGGGGGGTTGTCAGGTCATAATACGGAAAGCCTGACCGTGGACCGTAGTGGGTAACGTGTTTGGAGAGTGCCAGGCTCCTTGCACAATAAAGACCCCTTTTGTAGATTTAGAAAAAGAGTAGGCCCCTACCTAAAACTCCATACTTTTCCAGTGTCAGTCAAAATTGTATTCCCTGTGAACCATCCCACCCCCATTTTCTGTTGATTTATTGTTTGTTAACTTGTTCCCGTCCTGAATATAGCTGAAATACTGCAAGCTGGACGTAAAGCAGACATCCAATCAATCAATCAATACATTGATGCATTTAATAACAATAATAAAACAAATTAGAAAAAACACAACACAAAAAAAAAACAGCTGTGTATGAATTTATTTGAATTATGATTTTCACCAATTAGACATTTATATGAGAACACAGGTATTAGCTACCCAGTGTGTACCCTCAGACAACTTTAGACACCGTTGTTTATTCAACCATTTGTTCACCACACCTGTGATTACAATTGCAACAGGTGTACGCCAAATTAAAAGAGAATGGGTTGTAAAAAAAACTTATTCCAATTCTGAAATTTTTTTATCAATTGCATTTAAAATTAAGGAGTTTCTTGCAAAATAGAAGCTGAAAATACGTAACAGGATGGAGATGTCCTCGTGGAAAAAAAGTGTTAGAAAAAAGGTAAAAAAAGTATGCTTATTAATGTATGTTATCAATTATGACTTATTTCTGTGCATTCTTAAAACATCATTCTTTCAGAATGTGAAAGAAAAAGGAATAATGCATTCATAATAAAGGCGTGGATTGGTTTTTTTTAAGGGGACCGTTTAAAAATTTGCGCTGTTTTCACGAAAACGTGCTAATATTTCATGCTATGTAATCCGATAATAACTGGGAATTCCAAAAAAAATATATATGCTGCAACGCGGCAAAAAGACGAATTGGTTGGTCTATACCTTTTAAATGTGTAATTTTGCATTACGATGATATATGGTCGGAAAGTATAAAGTTTGAAAAAATGACATACAAAAATGGCGAATGTTAAAAAGCTCCCGATTTTCACTGATTTCATTATTTTTTTAAATGATAAAACATGGTCACGATAATACAATGAGGCAAATAAAACTTTTAAAATTAACAAAAATAAAAAATATTTACTGTCACAAGATAATTGCACAAATTTTAACTGAAATATTAGTATCGTATTGTACTATAGATGGTGTCATTTCTGCATTCTCGTTTAATCTCGTTCCGGTCTCACGCGACAAGGAAATCATACTTTTTAAACTGAAGACTTAGCGAGTGTCCAATCCCGTTAGTTATACTAGTCCCAGCCCCAACTTACGTGAAGCAGAAGAAAAATTTTATTTCCAGATTAAAGGTCCCTTTAAGAGAATAACATACAAAAATACAAGTGACAAAACATTACAGAATAATTGAGATAAACATAAAGAGAAAGTACAAATAGTTTAATAATATTTAAGTATCTTGAGGAAAGAGTCAGAGGTCAAGGGGAGATAACACATGTAGATTGATTTAAGTTCAAGTTGTGGTCTACGAAGTTTCAAAGCATTCTCAATATAGTCACATAACACAGATAAAAATAGCTGTTATCATTACTGATGATCCATATAAAAAGATCATCCTATCAATATTTAATAATTGTGGGTATTTTTGGGTATGATTCATTATATGTGTATCTTTTCTAAGGCTTTCTTAAATAGGACATTCCAGAAGGAAATTTATTTCATTTTCTATTGAGTCTAAATTACAAAATAAACAAAACCTATCTTGTCATGTTAGGGGTTCTATTTACAGGATACATTGGTAACAAGCTCATGTATCCCAGTTTCAATTTGTAAGCAGTGATTACTGAGTCTATATTTGGTTAAAAAATATCTTTTAGATATCTTTATGTCGAAATAATTTTCAAAAACAAAAGTTGTCTTGAATGGAAGGTATGTATCAAGTTTCCCTTGTTTTTGTTGATATTCATCTTTAATGTTTTCCCATATTTTTGGAAATTAATTTTAATATGTTTTTTCAACATTTTTTTTTAGTTTATTATTCTTACAGAGATTCAAATCAATACCCAATTTTTCATTGAAGAAAAGAATATTTGACAACAATAAGTTTTTACAGACAGATGGAGCTTTGCTCTCAAATATTTTCATCTCACTGTAAGCTTTTTTAAATAAATCTGTTGGAGAATTCTCAAGCCTGTGCCAGTACATCAACAAATGTGTTAGTACAATTATGTATAAGGGGTATCTACCTAGTTCAGACAAAACTGCTACATTTGTGCACATTTTTGAATCACCAAGTACATATTTACAAAATTTAATATTTAACTTTTCAAATTCCTAATCTTTAAAGATATCATACATGGATAATTACTTTCTCTTAGGAGTAATGTTAATGGTGGTCCAGATTTTACAACTACATTTTGTATATAGGTAATAATAGGCTGTATACAATGGTCAAATATATGTAAAAGGGTCTTAATTGGGGGAGTTGATGACTATATGTCTTTAAAAATTTTGAAAGAGGCCTTTAGGCCTTTTTAAAATAATTGCTTTTTGGCTTCATTGAAGTTTCCTGTATTTAGGATAACAATGCCAAGATACTTGTTTGACACATTCTATGGGGTTATTTCCCAAATTAAAATTTTAGCTTAGGAGCCAACCACTTCTGTTGAATTTAGTTATCTTTATTTTCTTCACATTTATATCCATGCACCAAGAACACCCTTTGGTGTACCATTCTACTGTTTTTGCCAAAGTCAGTATCGCAAACAACACTCAATGCATTATCCATAATTTTCCATCCAAAATCTGAAATAGACATAAAATTAGTAATACTCTGTCTTCAGTATATAAAAATACCCAGTAACCATGCAACCAAGGCAGTTTTAGTGCCTCTGGATTGGGCATCGTATCAACTTCTGATACAAGAGTATTTTCTAAAAATATAAAAAGAAGTCTTTTTACCAAATCCCCTAAAATAAGACAAAAAAGTCACATCCACTAAATATGTACACAAGTTGTAGGCATTGTAAAAAATTATCAATATTCTGAAACACAATATCATTTTCAATTGAGCAAATCAGTTTGTTCATGGAAAGAAAACCATATGGTCAATTCTTGAGCTATGCATGCAATACAAACAGTTTTCTGTATAGATTGTACATGTATAAAGGACATCCCTATGAAAAAAACAACAGTGTCAGGGCTATAAATAATTACTCTATAAGAAGTAACTGCTGATGCATGTAACCAAAATTTGGTGTCAGCTTCCTCATGATTACTACTGGCCAAAATATATTCATTTATACAGCCATTTCCAAACACATTGCTCTGTCCTTTCTTTCATCATTAAAACCACCTACAAAAACACATTCATATTATGAAATGATTCACTACATTTTGTTAAAAAAATAAGAAGACAGAAAGTGGACAAGAAGTCTTTTATTGTGTCTGATAGAAATAAGTTTCTCCAATTACTTGGAATTGGAGTATCTAAGTTGATTGCATCAATGACAATCATGACAATTTTTGTCTTCTCTTGTCTTGTTCTTTCCATATCCTTAATTCTTACTCCATGTCTGTTTGGGTGATAAAAAACTATGTGCATTTCTGTTGCCTGATGTTGAATATGTGGTCTAATCACCCCATATTAAATAAAAATCTACCATAATCTGCAGTTATTCTTAAGGTTCAAAGAATATAAATAGAATAAAATTACATTAAACCCAGAAATAATTCTTCTGATAGCACACAATTACTTGCACAAAGCTGTGCTGAAACCACTTAGCTTCATCAGACATCCATCTACAGAAATTATGAGGTCAATAAGGACTAATTAAATTTAATCTTTCATTTGCAGCTTATATGATTATCAAAGAAAATAATTTAAATATAATATTCTTTGAAAGAAATTTGACATTCAAACCCATTAAAAGTGTTTGTTTATTGTTAAGATTTTTCATAATGGGCCATTTCATTTACTTGTTTTCATTGTAAACAGTCTCAGGTAATTAGACATTTTGGGGGAAATAAACAAATGGTGCATAATCCATCTGAAACGTTAAATATGTAAATTCTTTGCAGTTTTTATTGGAGTTTCATATTACATTTAATTGGTAAGATGAGTAAGTCTGCACAAATTAGTTGGACCTGATATGGCGACTATGAGGTAGAGTCTGAAATATCAGTGCTGGCTTTTGAGGAGCCTTAGGACAATTTCGGTACCTATAAGGGCGATACTGTCTCCCACTTGCCCAATGTGGTGAGCCTTGGTGATAGTTATAAACTGTTGAAAGATCTATGGTCACAATGCCATTGTGTACATGTATTAGTTCTGTTTAATTAAAAACTGTCAATTTAGTAAAATCTTAAGTTTGTTTAAAAATATGTGCTAAATTGGCAACAAAACATTTCTGTCAAAAAACTATTTAGGTTTATATGACATAAAATGTATTTGTTTCCTATAAAATTCGTTTGGAAACAAAAATTGCTGACTTATTATGTAAAACTCCCATAGCAAAAGTCAAGGATGATTTGTAACAACTAAACAACAGAGGCATAGTATAAAACATGGACAGGTTATGGTATCTTAATTTTTTTCTACTGGGATTTTCTTAATAAAAAGGTAAAATATGGAATAATAAAAAGATGCAAGCAAAAAAATGTTCCAAGCGGGTGTGGCATTTAGTATAATGTTATCTATAGTGCTGTATATTTATTATATATAAATGAATATCGGGGAAATGTCATTTTCATTGCCTATATAAATCTGGTTAGCTATACATGCTTTTTAGAGTCTTTGGTAAGTTTTTATGCTCTCAACTAAAAAAAGCCTTCATCAATTTTTGGTTGGGTTGCAGGAGGTGTCATTTTTCAGAATATTTGCAGATGTTTGAGAATATTTTCCTAATTTTCAAGACTTGGGAACTTAGTGTTAGAAATTAAAAGTTTGGATCTCATAGACAATAGGTCCAAGATTATACTCAGTAAATGATACAAAAAGTACTTAAAATATTAGTTTTAAAGCTTAGATATAAAAGCTTAGAAATAGGTAAACATATAAAAAAGGCAACATAATTAACTTACTAGTAATCCAGTTACTCTAAGAAGTCAGTATGAAACAACCCACTTATTCACACTACTGGGACGAACAGGTTTAGGAACAAAATGACCTGAAGTATGAACAGGTTTAAGAAAAGGACCCAAGACCACCATGTGTTAGGGCATCTCACAATGACAATTACTGACACTCCTTTGCGACTAGTAATACCAGGTCATTGTAAAAATAGTAACACAATTATCATCATTATTTATGCAAAGGGAGAAGGTAAAGGAAGATAGGTTTCAAATAAAAAAAACTAGGTCAGACGTTTTACGTAGACAACCGGTCTTGATTGATGCAGATTTATATAGACCGATGCATTTTTAAGTAGACTCTGTCTGTCAGTCAGCTGCAAATTTCGAAGACTACTCCTTTGTCTTTCAATCCAGATCACTGAAACTCCACAAAAAGATTGCACACATATTGAAGCTGTGCACGTTATTTTCCCATTTTTAGCACACTTTATACATGATGGTTTCTACATTTTTATACCCCCGCTTTGAAGAAGAGGTATACACTGGTTTACCTCTGTCGGTCCATCCTTCAGTCCGCAACATAACTTTTGTAACAGTTTTCTGAGCAAATACTTATTACAACCATTTGATATTTTATATCAAATGGTTGTAAAACTTTGTCCGACATTCATGACAAATATGTTGTTGTGCCAGCAGATAAGGCCCCTAACAATATCATTTTTATCTGCAAAAAACATTACATAGAGTGTTTAATTAACATGATTAATGAGTTAGGCATTGATAGTTCACTAGGCAATCCTACTTACACATTCACTGCGCTTTCAAAAGAGGAGATTATTGAAAATCACAAATCTGTATCGGCATCCTTTGATCTCAAAATCAGAGTTGAAGATTGTGATCTCCCTTTATTGTATTGGATTCCTAAACTTCACAAAAATCCATACAAACAGCGTTTCACAGCAGGATCGTCTAAGTGTACTACCAAAACACTATCGCAACTCCTGACCACTCTTTTAACAACAGTAAAAACGGGACTTCAAAAATACAGTGACATTTGCTACTCCAGAAGTGGAATAAATGAAATGTGGATATTAAAAAATTCAAAAGACCTGAAAGACATCTTGAGGTCTGGATCTCTTTCCCATTGTAACAGCATTAAAACATTTGATTTTTCGACACTCTATACGGCCATCCCTCATACGCAGCTTAAAACCAGGCTAAAAGATCTTATAAAACGCTGTTTTTTCAAGAAAAACGGAAAGAGACGATATAAATACCTGGTAATTAGTCATGACAGATCTTACTTCGTTATCAATGACTCCAAAGCTAATACTAAATATACTGAAGACCAAATCTGTCACATGTTAGATTTTCTAATTGACAACATATTCGTCATGTTTGGATGACATGATTTTCAACAGACTGTTGGTATTCCAATGGGTATTAATTGTGCTCCTTTCCTCGCCGACCTGTTTTTGTATTCCTATGAGGCTGAGTTCCTAGAAGGCCTACTGAAGAAGAAAGAAAAGACTCTGGCCCAGACCTTTAATTTCACATTCCGCTATATTGATGATGTTTTGTCCCTCAACAATGCTAAATTTGGTGACTATTTACATTCAGTTTACCCTAGCGAGCTTGAAATTAAAGACACCACCAATACACTTAGATCAGCCTCTTACTTAGACCTACTTCTAGAAATAGACTCAGGAAAACTACAAACTAGGCTCTACGACAAGCGTGATGACTTCAACTTTCCAATTGTCAACTTCCCGTTCATCGACAGCAACATTCCAGCAGCTCCAGCGTATGTCGTGTACATTTCACAACTTATACATTATTCTAGATCCTGCGATCGTTATTCAGATTTTCTAGACCGATCCCTGCTGTTGACTGCTAAACTACTCAAACAAGGGTTTGTTGTACCTAAGTTGATGTTATCTCTCCAGAAGTTCTATGGTTGGCACCACGACTTAATTGATTGTTACAGGAAATCAGTGTCTCAAATACAATCTGACATTTTCGCTGAGTCATAGGTAGTGTTTTCTATTCCTGGATTTGACTTTTCCCTAGACAAGACAATGAGTAACTCGACGGGTGTCTAATTAGAGGCAGGCACTGCTTACTCGTTCTTAGCACCTGAGTGCACCCATGGTTTTTATTGGGTTCGGGTTACTCTCTTTCTGTGTTTTATGTTTTTGATTTTTGTGTTGTGTTTGTCTATATCCGGATTTGTAACTGTCCCTTGGTTTTTGGCTCTTGTTGTTCGGTCGGTTTTCTTTGCTACTTTCTTATATGTGACCTTACCATGTGGTCCTATATTGCGAGTACAGATTTCTGGTCTGTGGCATATTTACTTCCTGTTTACAAACTTAGTCAATTTTCAACATTAGTGGTCCTATATTGCAAGAACTGATTTCAGGTCTGTCGCATATCTACTTCCTATTTACTGACTTTTCAATTCAATTATGTGAATAGCCGGGGTATACTGAGTGAGCAGTAGCTCACAGGTTCCTAGTTTACACAGACCCAAAACATTCTTTCAACAAATAAACCGTTCCCTATTTATTAACGCACTTGCTTTGCAACCTGGTCATTTCAGACTTTTGCACTTTTCTTTAAGTTTAAGGGCATTGTTAATATTGATAGGTGTGATTTTACACATTAGTTCTGCATATGTCCATTTTGACAAACTATGCCTCATTAGTGCAGATAGAATTAGCTATTGTCTTTATCTTTTGCGAGCGTTTATGGCACAGTTATTTGTTATAAGAAATCAATATGCGATAGTATAAGAAACCTAATAAAAAATGTCTGAAAAAATTATTCCCCCCCTTCTCTCTCTCTGGATCTCTCATAAAAAATATGCATACATGTCCATTGTCAGTCCAAATCAAATTTCCTGCCCATTTGCCCATGCCTTTTCTAGGTTGAGTTTTTTGTTGTCCTGAACATATACATGTAGCTTAATCATGATTCAGCTGGAAGTTAAGCAATTATTTAATTAAGTACATGGTCAATGAAGCCTGAGTACAATGTGGATTCCTTGTAGTAATCTGTCAACCAGATGAGTGTCTGAATCTGCAGGCTCTCTAAAGTCTGTAATACATGTATTATGTTCCAAGAAACTTTGAAATATTTTGTCACTTCACTTTAAATCATTTTATTTTATTACATGTTGTTTTATAGGTAATGATGTTGTAATAGTAAAGAATGGGAAGAGAATTTGTGGATCAGGAGCAGCTCTTTGTAATGCTCCCATAGCTCAAGATAAAGCATATTTTGAAATTAAGCTACAAAGTACAGGTAATTGTTACTGTATGATGTTTTTTTCAAATGGATTTGACCCTTAAAATGTAGTTGGGAAAAAAAGGGGTGGGGGTGTTGCAAAATATGACTGAAAACAAGAAAGAAAACTCAAGCTATTGAATAAAACGAGTATCCAAAAAAATTATTTTCTGATCCTCTTTACTCTGATTGATCTACATATTCTGGCATTGAATGTGATCACACAATTTTTTGTGTGTCTTTTTTTGATTTGGAAATTTAAACCATGACTGCAGTTTATTAGGGCGGACGCCCTATAGTGATCAGTCTGTCCATCCGTGCATCCGTCCGTACTAATCGTGTCTAGACTGTAACTTTTTTATCTTTTGAGGTAGGCTTTTGATATTTGGAATGTAGGTAGATAATATCAAGGCGATGTGTCGCATACCGTGGTTGATAACCGTTGAACTTGAACTTTGACCTTAAGGTCACATGATTGCTTTCTGTATTACAAATTCATGTCCGGGCTGTAATTTTTTTATCTTTTGAGGTAGGCTTTTGATATTTGGAATGTGGGTAGATAATATCAAGGCGATGTGTCGCATACCATGGTTGATGACCTTTGACCTTGACCTCAAGGTCAGCGGGGCCCACAGAGATGGGTACCATCTCACTGATATCCAGTTTTTTTTAACTTACCGATATTTTATGTTTTGAAAAGCCAATCAAAACAGTTTGGCTGCAATAAAGCTATGACATTTTAACTGATTGAATGATCTAAAGTCTGCAGGAATATTGTTTTTATTTTTGCTTGTCCTATAATTTAATTTTTATTTTACTTTTGGTGTGAAATGACCCTGTATATTTTTTGCATTTTTATAGCAAACTTTGTTCTGTTGTAAATCCTTATCAGTTACACGATTTCATCAACTGAAATGAAGTTTAAACAGCATTCTAATATGACGTGCTGTAAATGCCTTGGAACCACAACTGTAGTAAAAAAATGATTTATAATGTATGAGCACATGCAACCAGTAGGGTGTGTTTTGAAGGGCTGTTCCTGTTACAAAACTGTAACGCCCGCTGGGAAGCTAAATGCGTATGACATATTAATTTTATAAATAGCAAGACACACTGTAATTATGTGTTGCAATATATTGTGTGTTACATGGTGGAAATGATGTTTTCTATAGGTACGTAAATATCAGAAATATACTGTGTCTTATTAGAATAGAAATAATTCATGGAGGCTGGGATTTATCATTGCTTTACAACGGGATGATATATGTCATAACTTAATATAAAGTAATATGACATAAATGGTCACTTCAATTTAAAACAATGATAAACCACAGCCTCCTCGAATTATTTCTTAATGTTATAATACATCCATTTTCTCATGGTCATTTATGCTGATTATCTTGGTCTTGTTTTCTTTGGTGTTTTTAGCTAAAGAAGTTTATAAATATATATTTCCTGGGCTGATGTTCTGTAGTAAAGATAACAGATAATTCAAAAATTCATCAAACAATATGCAGTATAGTTTAACAATTCATTAAATAAAAATAATAATAATAATAATTAAAAGATTCAATTGTTCTTGGAACAATTGAGGGCTTTCCCACACTTTGGGTTCCTTTAGAATTGATTTCAAAATGATCAGATCGATTCCCAGACCGTTGCCAAGCAATGCACACCAACAGGAAAAAAATTAGGACGTGACCTTGACCTTTGACCTTGTGCCTGTTTCAATGTCAAGGGTCATGACTGTGACTGATGAAGACCCCATGCCTCTATCATTAATAATAAACGAGTAACATGTGAAAAACCAATAAGTTACATGTATAATGGGAGATAACTCCTATAAGATGACTTCAAATCCTTTTCCTGTAAATGTGACAAGGTTGCTCCTTTATGAGATGAACATTTTGAACTCTCTACTTTCCATTTATCGTTAATAGTTAATGAGTTACATGTGAAAAACCACTCAGTTACATATATAATGGGAGATAACTCCTATAAAATGAAGTCAAATCCTTTTCCTGTAAATGTGACAAAGTTGCTCCTTTAAGAGACCAACATTTTGCACTCTTAGGTTTCCCTCTATCATTAATAGTTAATGAGTAACATGTGAAAAACCAATAAGTTACATGTATAATGGGAGATAACTCCTTTGAGATGACTTCAAATCCTTTTCTTGTAAATGTGACAAGGTTGCTCCTTTAAGAGATGAACATTTTGCACTCTCTACTTTCCCTTTATCGTTAATAGTTAATGAGTTACATGTGAAAAACCACTCAGTTACATATATAATGGGAGATAACTCCTATAAAATGAAGTCAAATTCTTTTCCTGTAAATGTGACAAAGTTGCTTCTAAAAAGACCAACATTTTGCACTCTTTAGTTTCCCTCTATCATTAATAGTTAATGAGTAACATGTGAAAAACCAATAAGTTACATATATAATGGGAGATAACTCCTTTAAAATGAAGTCAAATCCTTTTCCTGTAATGTGACAAAGTTGCTCCTTTAAGAGACCAACATTTTGCACTCTTTGGTTTCCCTCTATCATTAATAGTTAATGAGTAACATGTGAAAAACCAATAAGTTACATATATAATGGGAGATAACTCCTATAAAGTGAAGTCAAATCCTTTTCCTGTAAATGTGACAAAGTTGCTCCTTTAAGAGACCAACATTTTGCACTCTTTGGTTTCCCTCTATCATTAATAGTTAATGAGTATCATGTGAAAAACCACTAAGTTACATGTATAATGGGAGATAACTCCTATAAGATGACTTCAAATGCTTTTCCTGTAAATGTGACAAGGTTGCTCCTATAAGAGATGAACATTTTGCACTCTCTACTTTCCCTTTATCGTTAATTGTTAATGAGTTACATGTGAAAAACCACTCAGTTACATATATAATGGGAGATAACTCCTATAAAATGAAGTCAAATCCTTTTTCTGTAAAAGTGACAAAGTTGCTCCTTTCAAAGACCAACATTATGCACTCTTTGGTTTCCCTCTATCATTAATAGTTAATGATTATCATGCGAAAAACCACTAAGTTACATGTATAATGGGAGATAACTCCTATAAGATGACTTCAAATCCTTTTCCTGTAAATGTGACAAGGTTGCTCCTTTAAGAGATGAACATTTTGCACTCTCTACTTTCCCTTTATCGTTAATAGTTAATGAGTTACATGTGAAAAACCACTCAGTTACATATATAATGGGAGATAACTCCTATAAAATGAAGTCAAATCCTTTTCCTGTAAATGTGACAAAGTTGCTCCTTTAAGAGACCAACATTTTGCACTCTTTGGTTTCCCTCTATCATTATTAGTTAATGAGTAACATGTGAAAAACCAATAAACTACATATATAATGGGAGATAACTCCTATAAGATGACCTCAAATCCTTTTCCTACAAATGTGTATCTTTTATAGTTTTGGAGGAGTAGTGAACACAAGCAGAGGTCAAAATCTAGAACATGACCTTGACCTTGTGACCATGTTCAAGGTCAAAGGTCATGAGGGTCTATGGTGAAGACCCCAGGTCTGTATCTCTTCTAGTTCCTGAGATTTCTTGGCATTTCTCTTATAACCAATATATAAGGGGAGAAAACTCCCATAAGATGTCGTGAAATTCTATTCGCGACATGTGACAAAGTTGCGCACAGCTTGACTGAATACTTTGGAAAAGGTTGCGAAGCGATATCTTTTACGGTGTCAGAGAAGAAGCGCACACAAGCTTTCCGGTGTAAGGGGAGATAACTCCGTAAGGACAAAGTTTGCGACACACTGCCCATGGCAGAGACCCCTTGCCTCTGTCATTAATAGCTTGTGAGTTACATATGAAAAACCAATAAATTACATATTTAATGGGAGATAACTCTTATAAGATGATTTCAAATCCTTTTCCTACAAATGTGACAAAGTTGCTCTTTTAAGAGATCAACATTTTCCACTCTTTGGTTTTTCTCCATCTTTAGTAGTGAACACAAGCAGAGGTCAAAATCTAGAACGTGACCCTGACCTATGACCTTGTGACCATTTTCAAGGTCAAAGGTCTTAAGGGTCTATGGTGAAGAACCCAGGTCTGAATCGTTAATTGTTTATGAGTAATATGTTAAAAACCAATAATTTACATTTAAAATGGGAGATAACTCCTTAAGATGACTTGAAATCGTTATCCTGTAAATATGACAAAGTTGCTCCTTTAAGAGACCAACATTTTGCACTCTTTGGTTTCCCTCTGTCATTAAAAATAATGAGTAACATGTGAAAAACCAATAATTTACATTTAAAATGGGAGATAACTCCTATCAGATGACTTCAAATCCTTATCCTGTAAAAGTGACAAAGTTGCTCCTTTAAAAGATGAACATTTTGCATTCTTTGGTTTCGATCTATCATTAATAGTTAATGAGGTACCTGTGAATAACCAATAATTTACATTTAAAATGGGAGATAACTCCTATAAGATGACTTTAAATCCTTATCCTGCAAATGTGACAAAGTTGCTCCTTTAAGAGATGAACATTTTGCGCACTTTGGTTTCCCTCTATCATTAATAGTTAATGAGATACATGTGAAAAACCAATAATTTACATTTATAATGGGAGATAACTCCTATAAGATGACTTCAAATCCTTATCCTGTAAATGTGACAAAGTTGCTCCTTTAAGAGACCAACATTTTGCACTCTTACGTTTCCGTCTATCATTAATAGGTAATGAGTAACATGTGAAAAACCAATAAGTTACATGTATAATGGGAGATAACTCCTATAAGATGACCTCAAATCCTTTTCCTACAAATGTTGCGCCTTTAAGAGATCTACATTTTTCATTATTTGGGTTTTCCTCTATCTTTTATAGTTTTGGAGGAGTAGTGAACACAAGCAGAGGTCAAAATCTAGAACATGACCTTGACCTTTGACCATGTTCAAGGTCAAAGGTCATGAGGGTCTATGTTGAAGACCCCAGGTCTGTATCTCTTCTAGTTCCTGAGATTTCTTGGCATTTCTCTTATAACCAATATATAAGGGGAGAAAACTTCCATAAGATGTCGTGAAATTCTATTCGCGACATGTGACAAAGTTGCACACAGTTTGACTGAAGACTTTGGAAAAGGTTGCGAAGTGATATCTTTTACGGTGTCGGAGAAGAAGCGCACACAAGCGTTCCGGTGTAAGGGGAGATAACTCCGTAAGGACAAAGTTTGTGACACACTGCCCATGGCAGAGATCACGGTTTCAATGATCGGTCACATGTACAAAATATCAAAGCGACACGACAAAAAATGAGCCGTCCAGACTTGGCGGAAGAATTTTTTCCGTAAAATAATAATAAGAAAAAGAAAAATTTAAGATCAACTGTTCGGTTGAACATTTGAGGGTCTTTCCATATTAATTTTAATTTTGTATTACATGATGACATTTAAAATAATCATCTTTTTGCAAAATGTTATAACTTTGCTATAAATATTTTAAATAGAAATTATTTTATATTATTTGCTACAGATTGGCATTCTAAGAGAGATAACTCTGATAAAAGTTTTATACAACTTTTAACGCCATGTCTTTATTTACTCGTAATTATTAATAGAACATTTTAAGACGAAAATAATTTCAATATCTTTAAAAATAGCAAAGGTAAAAAACTAGTAAGTGACCTTGACCCATACAAGTTTTCAAAAGGTCAAAGGGCATGAGGGTCTATGGTGAAGACCCCATGCATCTATCATTAATAGTAAATGAGTTACAAGTGAAAAACCAATAAGTTACATATATAATGGGAGATAACTCCTATAAAATGAAGTCAAATCCTTTTCCTGTAAAAGTGAGAAAGTTGTTCCTTTAAGAGATCAACATTTTGCACTCTTTAGTTTCCCTCTATCATTAAAAGTTAATGAGTACCATGTGAAAAACCAATCAGTTACATATATAATGGGAGATAACTCCTATAAAATGAAGTCAAATCCTTTCCCTACAAATGCAACAAAGTTGCTCCTTTAAGAGACCAACATTTTGCACTCTGTCGTTTCCCTTTATCATTAATAGTTAATGAGTAACATGTAAAAAACCAATAAGTTACATATATAATGGGAGATAACTTCTATAAAATGAAGTCAAATCCTTTACTTGTAAATGTAACAAAGTTGCTCCTTTAAGAGATCAACATTTTGCACTCTTTAGTTTCCCTCTATCATTAATAGTTAATGAGTGCCATGCGAAAAACCAATCAGTTATATATATAATGGGAGATAACTCCTATAAAATGAAGTCAAATCCTTTCCCTGTAAATGTAACAAAGTTGCTCCTGTAAAAGACCAACATTTTGCACTCTTTACTTTCCCTTTATCATTAATAGTTAATGAGTTACATGTGAAAAACTAATAAATTACACATATAATGGGAGATAACTCCTATAAAATGAAGTCAAATCCTTTCCCTGTAAAGGTAACATAGTTGCTCCTTTAAGAGATCAACATTTTGCACTCTTTAGTTTACCTCTATCATTAATAGTTAATGAGTACCATGTGAAAAACCAATCAGTTACATATATAATGGGAGATAACTCCTATAAAATGAAGTCAAATCCTTTCCCTACAAATGTAACAAAGTTGCTCCTTTAAGAGACCAACATTTTGCACTCTTTCGTTTCCCTTTATCATTAATAGTTAATGAGTAACATGTAAAAAACCAATAAGTTACATATATAATATGAGATAACTCCTATGAAATGAAGTCAAATCCTTTTCCTGTAAATGTAACAAAGTTGCTCCTATAAGAGATCAACATTTTGCACTCTTTACTTTCCCTCTATCATTAATAATAAATGAGTACCATGTGAAAAACCAATCAGTTAAATATATAATGGGAGATAACTCCTATAAAATGAAGTCAAATCCTTTCCCTATAAATGTAACAAAGTTGCTCCTTTAAGAGATCAACATTTTGCACTCTTTACTTTCCCTCTATCATTAATAATAAATGAGTACCATGTGAAAAACCAATCAGTTAAATATATAATGGGAGATAACTCCTATAAAATGAAGTCAAATCCTTTCCCTATAAATGTAACAAAGTTGCTCCTTTAAGAGATCAACATTTTGCACTCTTTACTTTCCCTCTATCATTAATAATAAATGAGTACCATGTGAAAAACCAATCAGTTAAATATATAATGGGAGATAACTCCTATAAAATGAAGTCAAATCCTTTCCCTATAAATGTAACAAAGTTGCTCCTTTAAAAGACCAACATTTTGCACTCTTTCGTTTCCCTTTATCATTAATAGTTAATGAGTAACATGTAAAAAACCAATAAGTTACATATATAATGGGAGATAACTCCTATAAAATGAAGTCAAACCCTTTATCTGTTTATGTTACAAGTTGCTCCTTTAAAAGATCAACATTTTGCACTCTTTACTTTCCCTCTGTCATTAATAATAAATGAGTACCATGTGAAAAACCAATCAGTTAAATACATATTGGGAGATAACTCCTATAAAATGAAGTCAAATCCTTTCCCTATAAATGTAACAAAGTTGCTCCTTTAAGAGATCAACCTTTTGCACTCTTTTCTTTCCCTCTATCATTAATAATAAATGAGTACCATGTGAAAAACCAATCAGTTAAATATATAATGGGAGATAACTCCTATAAAATGAAGTCAAATCCTTTCCCTATAAATGTAACAAAGTTGCTCCTTTAAGAGACCAACATTTTGCACTCTTTCGTTTCCCTTTATCATTAATAGTTAATGAGTAACATGTAAAAAACCAATAAGTTACATATATAATGGGAGATTACTCCTATAAAATGAAGTCAAATCTTTTATCTGTTAATGTAACAAAGTTGCTCCTTTAAAAGATCAACATTTTGCACTCTTTACTTTCCCTCTATCATTAATAGTTAATGAGTAACATGTAAAAAACCAATTAGTTACATATATAATGGGAGATAACTCCTATAAAATGAAGTCAAATTACTTCCCTCCAAATGTGACAAAGTTGCGTCTTAATAAGACGAACATTTTATTCTCAATAAGTGTTTATCTATCTTTTACCGTTTCAGAGGAGTAGCGCAAACAAGCAAATGTCAAAATTTAGAACGTGACCTTGACCTTTGACCTTGTGTCCATTTTCAAGGTCAAAGGTCAAGATGATCTATGGTGAAGACCCCAGGCCTCTATCTCTTTTAGTTGTTGAGATTTGTTTGAATATCACTTACTACTTTTATTTAAAGGGAGATAACTCCTATAAGATGTCGTCAGAACCCTTCAATCAATCTGTCCCAAAGTTGCGCAAGGATATAGGACACATTTTGGTAAAGGTTTGGTATTGCTATCTTTTTTGGTTTAGGAAGAGTAGCATGAACAAGCTTTTTAGTAAAAGGGGAGATAACTCCTAAAAGGAAAAGGGTGCGGTCAGTCAGGGTGAACTGCGAAAGCGCAATGGGTAACCGATATCAGATATAAAATATCAAAGCGACATGTCGCGAAGTAAAAAAACCAGACACGGAAATAAGTTGGCGGAAGAAAAGAGAAAAGAATAATAATAATAATAATTAAAGATCAACTGTTCGGTTGAACATTTGAGGGTCTTTCCACATTAATTTTAATTTGTATTACATGATGACATTTAAAATAATAATTTTTTTGCAAAATGTTATAACTTTGCTATAAATATTTAAAAAAAATTATTTTGTCTTATTTGCCACAGATTGGCATTCTAAGAGAGATAACTCTTATAAAAGTATTATACAACTTTTCACGCCATGTCTTAATTTACTCGAAATTATTAATAGAACATTTTTGGACGAAAATAATTTCAATATCTTTAAAAATAGCAAGGTCAAAAACTAGTACGTGACCTTGACCCATACAAGTTTTCAAGGTCAAAGGGCATGAGTGTCTATGGTGAAGACCCCATGCCTCTATCATTACTAGTTAATGAGTAACATGTAAAAAACCAATAAGTTACATATATAATGGGAGATAACTCCTATAAAATGAAGTCAAATCCTTTCCCTGTAAATGTAACAAAGTTGCTCCTTTAAGAGACCAACATTTTGCACTCTTTAGTTTCCCTTTATCATTAATAGTTAATGAGTACCATGCGAAAAAACAATCAGTTACATATTTAATGGGAGATAACTCCTATAAAATGACGTCAAATCCTTTCCCTGTAAATGCAACAAAGTTGCTCCTTTAAGAGACCAACATTTTGCACTCTTTAGTTTCCCTTTATCATTAATAGTTTATGTGTAACCTGTAAAAAACCAATCAGTTACATATATAATGGGAGATAACTCCTATAAAATGAAGTCAAATCCTTTCCCTGTAAATGTAACAAAGTTGCTCCTTTAAGAGACCAACATTTTGCACTCTTTAGTTTTCCTTTATCATTAATAGTTAATGAGTAACATGTAAAAAAAAAATAAGTTACATATATAATGGGAGATAACTCCTATAAGATGACTTCAAATCCTTATCCTGTAAATGTGACAAAGTTGCTCCTTTAAGAGACCAACATTTTGCACTCTTTAGTTTCCCTTTATCATTAATAGTGAATGTGTAACCTGTAAAAAACCAATCAGTTACATATATAATGGGAGATAACTCCTATAAAATGAAGTCAAATCCTTTCCCTGTAAATGTAACAAAGTTGCTCCTTTAAGAGACCAACATTTTGCACTCTTTAGTTTCCCTTTATCATTAATAGTTAATGAGTAACATGTAGAAAACCAATAAGTTACATATATAACGGGAGATAACTCCTACCAAATGAAGTCAAATCCTTTCCCTGTAAATGTAACAAAGTTGCTCCTTTAAAAGACCAATATTTTTCACTCTTTAGTTTCCCTTTATCATTAAAAGTTAATGACTAACATGTAAAAAACCAATAAGTTACATATATAATGGGAGATAACTCCTATAAAATGAAGTCAAATCGTTCTCCAGTAAATGTGACAAAGTTGCTCCTTTAAAAGATCAACATTTTGCACTCTTTAGTTTCATTTTATCATTAATAGTTAATGAGTAACATGTAAAAAACCAATAAGTTACATATATAATGGGAGATAACTCCTACAAAATGAAGTCAAATCCTTTATCTGTAAAAGTAACAAAGTTGCTCCTTTAAGAGATCAACATTTTGCACTCTTTAGTTTCCCTCTATCATGAATAGTTAATGAGTAACATGTAAAAAACCAATCAGTTACATATATAATGGGAGATAACTCCTATAAAATGAAGTCAAATCGTTCTCCAGTAAATGTGACAAAGTTGCTCCTTTAAAAGATCAACATTTTGCACTCTTTAGTTTTCCTCTATCATTAATAGTTAATGAGTACCATGTGAAAAACCAATCAGTTACATATATAATGGGAGATAACTCCTATAAAATCAAGTCAAATCGTTCTCCAGTAAATGTGACAAAGTTGCTCCTTTGAAAGATCAACATTTTGCACTCTTTAGTTTCATTTTATCATTAATAGTTAATGAGTAACATGTAAAAAACCAATAAGTTACATATATAATGGGAGATAACTCCTACAAAATGAAGTCAAATCCTTTCTCTGTAAATGTAACAAAGTTGCTCCTTTAAGAGATCAACACTTTGCACTCTTTAGTTTCCCTCTATCATGAATAGTTAATGAGTAACATGTAAAAAACAACTCAGTTACATATATAATGGGAGATAACTCCTATAAAATGAAGTCAAATCCGTTTACTGAAAATGTAAAAAAGTTGCTCCCTTAAAAGTCCAACATTTTGCACTCTTTAGTTTCATTTTATCATTAATAGTTAATGAGTAACATGTAAAAAACCAATTAGTTACATATATAATGGGAGATAACTCCTATAAAATGAAGTCAAATTACTTCCCTCCAAATGTGACAAAGTTGCGTCTTAATAAGACGAACATTTTATTCTCAATAAGTGTTTATCTATCTTTTACCGTTTCAGAGGAGTAGCGCAAACAAGCAAATGTCAAAATTTAGAACGTGACCTTGACCTTTGACCTTGTGTCCATTTTCAAGGTCAAAGGTCAAGATGATCTATGGTGAAGACCCCAGGCCTCTATCTCTTTTAGTTGTTGAGATTTGTTTGAATATCACTTACTACTTTTATTTAAAGGGAGATAACTCCTATAAGATGTCGTCAGAACCCTTCAATCAATCTGTCCCAAAGTTGCGCAAGGATATAGGACACATTTTGGTAAAGGTTTGGTATTGCTATCTTTTTTGGTTTAGGAAGAGTAGCATGAACAAGCTTTTTAGTAAAAGGGGAGATAACTCCTAAAAGGAAAAGGGTGCGGTCAGTCAGGGTGAACTGCGAAAGCGCAATGGGTAACCGATATCAGATATAAAATATCAAAGCGACATGTCGCGAAGTAAAAAAACCAGACACGGAAATAAGTTTGCGGAAGAAAAGAGAAAAGAATAATAATAAATATAAGTTCATTGGTTCTACCGAACAAATGATAGGCTTTCCACTTATCGCAAAAATGACCTTGACATTGACTCTGGTTTATGGAAATTGGCTTTTCTTTTCAAAATAAACAAACGAAAGAAAAAACCATTCGGCTATCTTTCGACATAAAAAAGGTTAAAAAATAGGACGTTAAGTGACATAAATGCCCTTGACCAGCAAGTTTTTGATATTTGCATACTTTATGCTTTAAAAACAAAGCATTTATTAAGATTTTCCATTTTATTTACACGAAAAAGCAGAATTTCCAAAAAATATGTTTTGACCTTGACTTCTCTAAATATGACCTTGACCATGCTTAGGGTCAATAAAGGACAATAAAGGACAAACAGTGAAGATCCTATGTCAATATGTCGTATAATGATGAAGAAATGACTATTTATCATAAATACAAAAATGTATAAGATGACCTTGACCTTTGACCTTGGTTTTATTTTCAAGGTCAAGGGTCATACTGGTCTATAGTGAAGACCCAATGCCTCTACTATCAATAGTTGATAAGTAATTAATGAAAACCTAATTATCAGTGATTGTAATGGGGGATAACTCCTATAAGATTAAGTCGGATCCTTTCCCTTCAAATGTAAAAAAGTTGCGCCTTTATGAGACCAACATTTTATCCATTTTAACTTATAGCCTATCTTTTACGGTTTCAATGAAATAGCGATGACAAGACAATGTCAAAATTTCAAACGTGACCTTGACCTTTGACCTTGTGTCCATTTTCAAGGTCAAGGTCAATGATGACTAATGATATTAGGTTTCATATAAATATCTGTTATAGTAACTGAGATATATTGATGTAATGTAATTCACAATATATTTAATTGGTCTAGGGGAGATAACTCTTATAAAAATGTCAAATAAAAAAAGTGACGATTCAAGATCTTAATATGATACACATTTTGGTAAAGGTTTTAGTTCTCTATCTATTATAGTAAAGGAGGAGATCTGCACACAACAAAGGGTCAAAAATTAGAACATGACCTTGACCTTTGACCTTGTGACCTTTTTCAAGGTCAAGGTCAATGATGACCAACTGTGAAATATCTAGTCTCTGTCACCTCTGGTTCATGAGTTACAATGGTACAAAATGTACTTCCAATAAATAAGGGGAAATAACTCCAACAAGGAGTCGTCAAAATACTTTGCGCGATATGTAACAAATTGTCGCAATCAATAGCTGACCATTTTGCAACAACTTTTATTGCAAAATCTTTTACGGTTTCAAAGTTTATCTGGACACAAGCTTTTTTATGACAAGGGAAATAACTCCGTAAAGAAAAAGTGTTCGGTGTGACATGGTCAACTGCGAAAGCGTAATGTCTCATACATACATAGTACAAAATATCTTTACGACATGTCGCAAAACAAAATTAATAATGGGAAAAGAAACTTGGCGGAAAAAAAAGAATAATAATAATAAATATAGGTTCAATCGTTCTAACGAACGATTAATAGGCTTTCCACTTAAAAGAAACCTAAAATAAATGACCTTGAAACTAAAAAGCTAAGCAAGATCCGCAATTCGACTATAGCAATTAATAGGTTCAAAAATAATTAAAAAAAACCATTTAGATATTTTTAAAAAATAAGAAAGGTCATTAAATAGGACGTTAGAAATCTTGAGTGACCTTGACAACTGATCTTTTAATCTACGTAAATTTTACTTATAGACAATAGCATTTATAAGAATAAGCCATTTAAAATACATAGGACCATGAAAAAAATTAAAAAAGGACTTTGACCTTGACTCTTACACCGTGACCTTGACCATGCTGAAGGTCAACTGTGATCAACATTGAAGATTTTATGCCAATATCTCTTCTAGTTATTGAGATATGACTACTTATAAAATTTACCAATAATTAGCAGATGACCTTGACCTTTGACCTTGTATTTGTGTTCAAGGTCAAGGGTCCTAATGGTCTATAGTGAAGACCCCAAGCCTCTACTATTAATAGTTGATAAGTAATTATTGAAAAACTAATTAACAATGGTTGTAATGGGGGATAACTCCTATAAGATGAAGTCGGATCCTTTACCTCAAAGTAGGAAAAAGTTACGCCTTTATGAGACCAACATTTTATCCATTATAACTTATAGCCTATCTTTTACCGTTTCAAAGTAATAGCGATGACAAGACAATGCCAAAATTTCAAACATGACCTTGACCTTTGACCTTGTGTCCATTTTCAAGGTCAAGGTCAATGATGACCAATGATATAAGGTTTCATATATATATCTGTTATAGTTACTGAGATATAGTGATATAGTGCAATTCACAATACATTTTATTGGTCTAGGGGAGATAACTCTTATAAAAATGTCAAATAAAAAAAGTGACGATTCAAGATCTCAATATGATACACATTTTGGTAAAGGTTTCAGTTCTCTATCTATTATAGTAAAGGAGGAGATCTGCACACAACCAAGGGTCAAAAATTAGAACATGACCTTGACCTTTGACCTTGTGACCTTTTTCAAGGTCAAGGTCAATGATGACCAACTGTGAAATATCTAGTCTATATCACCTCTGGTTCATGAGTTACAATGGTACAAATTGTACTTCCAATAAATAAGGGGAAATAACTCCTACAAGGAGTCGTCAAAATACTTTGCGCGATATGTAACAAATTGTCGCAATCCATAGCTGACCATTTTGCAACAACTTTTATTGCGAAATCTTTTACGGTTTCATAGTTTATCTGCACACAAGCTTTTCTGTAACAGGGGAGATAACTCCGTAAAGAACAAGTGTTCGGTGTGACAGGGTCAACTGCGAAAGCGTAATGTCTTATACATCCATTGTACAAAATGTCTTTACGACATGTTGCGAAACAAAATTTATAATGGGAAAAGAAAACTTGGCGGAAAAAAATAAGAATAATAATAATAAATATAGGTTCAATCGTTCTAACGAACGATTAATAGGCTTTCCACTTAAAAGAAACCTAAAATAAATGACCTTGAAACTAAAAAGCTAAGCAAGATCCGCAATTTGACTATAGCAATTAATAGGTTCAAAAATAATTAAAAAAAACCATTTAGATATTTTTAAAAAATAAGAAAGGTCATTAAATAGGACGTTAGAAAACTTGAGTGACCTTGACAACTGATCTTTTAATCTACGTAAATTTTACTTATAGACAATAGCATTTATAAGAATAAGCCATTTAAAATACATAGGACCATGAAAAAAATTAAAAAAGGACTTTGACCTTGACTCTTACACCGTGACCTTGACCATGCTGAAGGTCAACTGTGATCAACATTGAAGATTTTATGCCAATATCTCTTCTAGTTATTGAGATATGACTACTTATAAAATTTACCAATAATTAGCAGATGACCTTGACCTTTGACCTTGTATTTGTGTTCAAGGTCAAGGGTCCTAATGGTCTATAGTGAAGACCCCAAGCCTCTACTATTAATAGTTGATAAGTAATTATTGAAAAAACTAATTAACAATGGTTGTAATGGGGAATAACTCCTATAAGATGAAGTCGGATCCTTTACCTCAAAATAGAAAAAAGTTACGCCTTTATGAGACCAACATTTTATCCATTATAACTTATAGCCTATCTTTTACCGTTTCAATGGAATAGCGATGACAAGACAATGTCAAAATTTCAAACGTGACCTTGACCTTTGACCTTGTGTCCATTTTCAAGGTCAAGGTCAATGATGACTAATGATATAAGGTTTCATATAAATATCTGTTATAGTAACTGAGATATAGTGATATAATGAAATTCACAATATATTTTATTGGTCATGGGGAGATAACTCTTATAAAAATGTCAAATAAAAAAGTGACGATTCAAGAAATTAATATGATACACATTTTGGTAAAGGTTTCAGTTCTCTATCTATTATAGTAAAGGAGGAGATCTGCACACAACAAAGGGTCAAAAATTAGAACATGACCTTGACCTTTGACCTTGTGACCTTTTTCAAGGTCGAGGTCAATGATGACCAACTGTGAAATATCTAGTCTCTATCAGCTCTGGTTCATGAGTTACAATGGTACAAAATGTACTTCCAATAAATAAGGGGAAATAACTCCTATAAGAAGGTGAAAAATTCTTAATGCGATATGTTATAAAGTGTCGCAATCCTTAGCTGAACATTTTGGAACAACTTTCATTGCGAAATCTTTTACGGTTTCATAGTTTATCTGCACACAAGCTTTTTTATCACAGGGGAAATAACTCCGTAAAGAAAAAGTGTTCGGTGTCCCAGGGTTAACTGCGAAAGCATAATGTCTCATACATCCATAGTACAAAATATCTTTACGACATGTCGCGAAACAAAATTTATAATGGGATAACAAAACTTGGCGGAAAAAAAATAAGAATAAATATAGGTTCAATCGTTCTAAAGAACGATTAATAGGCTTTCCACTTCAAAAGAAGACCTTAAAAAAATGACCTTGAAACCAAAAAGCTAAGAAACATAGTTAATTTGTCTATAGCAATTAATAAGAACAAAAATTATTAGAAAACTATTTAGATATCTTTAAAAATAAGAAAGGTCATTAAATAGGACGTAAGAAAACTTGAATGACCTTGACAACTGATCTTTTAATCTACGTAAATATTACTCATAGGCAATAGCATTAAAAGAAGAAGCCATTCAAAATACATAGTACCATGAAAAACATTTATAAAGGACTTTGACCTTGACTTTTACAGCATGACCTTGACCATGCTGAAGGTCAACAGTGATCAACATTGAAGATTTTATGCCAATATCTCTTAAAGTCATTAAGATATGACTACTTATAATATATACAAAAAATTAGAAAATGACCTTGACCTTTGACCTTGTATTTGTTTTCAAGGTCAAGGGTCCTAATGATCCATAGTGAAGACCCTATGCCTCTACTATCAATAGTTGATAAGTAATTAATGAAAAACTAATTATCAATGGTTGTAATGGGGGATAACTCCTATAAGATGAAGCCGGATCCTTTCCCTCTAAATAGAAAAAAGTTGCGCCTTTATGAGACCAACATTTTATCCATTATAACTTATAGCCTATCTTTTACCGTTTCAAAGTAATAGCGATGACAAGACAATGCCAAAATTTCAAACGTGACCTTGACCTTTGACCTTGTGTCCATTTTCAAGGTCAAGGTCAATGATGACCAATGATATAAGGTTTCATATATATATCTGTTATAGTTACTGAGATATAGTGATATAATGCAATTCACAATACATTTTATTGGTCTAGGGGAGATAACTCTTATAAAAATGTCAAATAAAAAAAGTGACGATTCAAGATCTCAATATGATACACATTTTGGTAAAGGTTTCAGTTCTCTATCTATTATAGTAAAGGAGGAGATCTGCACACAACCAAGGGTCAAAAATTAGAACATGACCTTGACCTTTGACCTTGTGACCTTTTTCAAGGTCAAGGTCAATGATGACCAACTGTGAAATATCTAGTCTATATCACCTCTGGTTCATGAGTTACAATGGTACAAATTTTACTTCCAATAAATAAGGGGAAATAACTCCTACAAGGAGTCGTCAAAATACTTTGCGCGATATGTAACAAATTGTCGCAATCCATAGCTGACCATTTTGCAACAACTTTTATTGCGAAATCTTTTACGGTTTCATAGTTTATCTGCACACAAGCTTTTCTGTAACAGGGGAGATAACTCCGTAAAGAACAAGTGTTCGGTGTGACAGGGTCAACTGCGAAAGCGTAATGTCTTATACATCCATAGTACAAAATGTCTTTACGACAAGTCGCGAAACAAAATTTATAATGGGAAAAGAAAACTTGGCGGAAAAAAATAAGAATAATAAATATAGGTTCAATCGTTCTAAAGAACGATTAATAGGCTTTCCACTTCAAAAGAAGACCTTAAATAAATGACCTTGAAGCCAAAAAGCTAAGAAACATACGTAATTTGTCAATAACAATTAATAAGAACAAAAATTATTAACAAACTATTTAGATATCTTTAAAAATAAGAAAGGTCATTAAATAGGACGTAAGAAAACTTGAGTGACCTTGACAACTGATCTTTTAATCTACGTAAATATTACTTATAGGAAATAGCATTAAAAGAATAAGCCATTCAAAATACATAGTACCATGAAAAACATTTATAAAGGACTTTGACCTTGACTTTCACAGCATGACCTTGACCATGCTGAAGGTCAACAGTTTTCAACATTGAAGATTTTATGCCAATATCTCTTAAAGTCATTAAGATATGACTACTTATAATATATACACAAAATTAGAAAATGACCTTGACCTTTGACCTTGTATTTGTTTTCAAGGTCAAGGGTCCTAATGATCCATAGTGAAGACCACATGCCTCTACTATCAATAGTTGATAAGTAATTAATGAAAAACTAATTATCAATGGTTGTAATAGGGGATAACTCCTATAAGATGAAGCCGGATCCTTTCCCTTTAAATAGAAAAAAGTTGCGCCTTTATGAGACCAACATTTTATCCATTATAACTTATAGCCTATCTTTTACCGTTTCAAAGTAATAGCGATGACAAGACAATGCCAAAATTTCAAACGTGACCTTGACCTTTGACCTTGTGTCCATTTTCAAGGTCAAGGTCAATGATGACCAATGATATAAGGTTTCATATATATATCTGTTATAGTTACTGAGATATAGTGATATAATGCAATTCACAATACATTTTATTGGTCTAGGGGAGATAACTCTTATAAAAATGTCAAATAAAAAAAGTGACGATTCAAGATCTTAATATGATACACATTTTGGTAAAGGTTTCAGCTCTCTATCTATTATAGTAAAGGAGGAGATCTGCACACAACCAAGGGTCAAAAATTAGAACATGACCTTGACCTTTGACCTTGTGACCTTTTTCAAGGTCAAGGTCAATGATGACCAACTGTGAAATATCTAGTCTATATCACCTCTGGTTCATGAGTTACAATGGTACAAATTTTACTTCCAATAAATAAGGGGAAATAACTCCTACAAGGAGTCGTCAAAATACTTTGCGCGATATGTAACAAATTGTCGCAATCCATAGCTGACCATTTTGCAACAACTTTTATTGTGAAATCTTTTACGGTTTCATAGTTTATCTGCACACAAGCTTTTCTGTAACAGGGGAGATAACTCCGTAAGGAAAAAGTGTTCAGTCTGCCAGGGTTAACTGCGAAAGCGTAATGTCTCATACATCCATAGTACAAAATGTCTTTACGACATGTCGCGAAACAAAATTTATAATGGGATAACAAAACTTGGCGGAAAAAAAATAAGAATAATAATAAGAAACAGACTAATAACAGTAAGTCTTTCCACTCGGAAAGTGGAAAGCCTTAATAATAAGAAACAGAAGAATAACAAGAAGGCTTTCCACTCGGAAAGTGGAAAGCCTTAATAAGAAACAGACTAATAACAGTAAGGCATTCCACTCGGAAGTGGAAAGCCTTAATAATATAGGTTCATTTGTGACTTCGCCACAAATAATCATGGCTTACCACTTCCATCGACATTTTTTACACCGCGGCATAAAAAATTTCATTTTTTTTTTCTATATAAAAATCCATAACTGCATAAAATATACGTGAAACGTAGCAAAAAAAAAAATGCAAAAATGACTTGTCACATCCTAGGCTCGAACCGACGATGTCAGTATTGCCAGCCCATCGTTGTTACCACTGGACCACGGAAGCCGATGTTCAGAAAGTCAAATTTTGACGTATATATACCTTCTATGTGTTTTCTACATTTAAAATACAAAGAGATTTTGTAATGTTTTCGTGTATTTGCAAATGAAATAAATAAGAAAGACAGAAAATTCTATGATTTTTATTTATGAAATACATATAGAACGCTTTGATTTGACTGGTTATTTCGTCTTTCGTCACGTGATATCGAGGTATATTATCGCGGACTTAGTATAATATATTCTTTTGGGGGGAGAGACTTTATACTGCGCAGATGCATATTACATATGATCGCGATATACATAAAAATGTCATCAAGATCACGGCTCAGGAGGTCAACAATTATGCAGTTGTGATCAACGTTGGAATATTACGTTCAATGTATCGTAAAAGGCAACGGATTTTCACAAAAAGGAAGGAACAGACGACACATCGCGTGGATTTTATTGTCATTTCAAAATAATTGCTAGTACAAAAAATGTTTGTTTCAGCTAGAACAACTCACGAAGAGACGATACAGATGTAGATTTCAAGGATTACTCAATGCACAAAAATCCAAGCGATGAAATCTAGGGGGTACCGACGGGGTCTCGACATTTGATTTTTTCTGCCGAATTTCGGGTTTGTTGACATTTATGCACATCCGAGATACTTGGTTGGGGGTAAAATCGACATTCTAAATCGATTGGCACCATTTTCGAAAAGCTAGGATTTATGGTTTTTCTGAAAATTGCGATTTTTGCATAAAAAACCTATCCTCAACTTTCATGATCTGGAAATTTTTTTATCCTTCGTCAGAACGATTTCTACTGCAGCGACAATTTAAGGACATCGATCCCCGAACGGTTTGGCGTCCATTTTGTTTCACCATTCTCTGTGGTCTAGGATGAAATCTGCCCACTACATTCTTATGGGGTCCCCTTAGAAACACCCCCCCCTTTATTTTTGCAGGATGCCGGAATACCCTAAAATTCCCCATGTTTTTGCCCATGCCTGGCACCAAATTGTATTGCGACATGTAGCAAGCTAATAATACAAAGCGAATCCAAAGGTACCAAAATTCACATGTCGCTGTACTGAAACACAGGTGACCTTGACCTTTGACCTTGTGACCTTGGGCAAGGTCAAGGTGAAAGTTGACATTTTACCTATTACAAGTTATTGCCTATCTTTTACCGTTTCAAGGGAATAGCGATGGCGAGACAATGTCAAAATTTCAGACGTGACCTTGACCTTTGACCTTGTGTCCATTTTCAAGGTCAAGGTCAATGATGACCAATGATATAAGGTTTCATGTATATAACTGTTATAGTTACTGAGATATAGTGATCTAATGTAACTCACAATGCATATTATTGGTCTAAGGGGAGACAACTCTTATAAAATGTCAAATAAAAAAAGTGACGATTCAAGATCTTAATATGATACACATTTTGGTAAAGGGTTCAGTTCTCTATCTATTATAGTAAAGGAGGAGATCTGCACACAACAAAGGGTCAAAAATTAGAACATGACCTTGACCTTTGACCTTGTGACCTTTTTCAAGGTCAAGGTCAATGATGACCAACTGTGAAATATCTAGTCTTTATCACCTCTGGTTCATGAGTTACTATGGTCAAAAATGTACTTGCAATAAATAAGGGGAAATAACTCCTATAAGAAGGTGAAAAATTCTTCACTGCGATATGTTATAAAGTGTCGCAATCCTTCGCTGAACATTTTGGAACAACTTTCATTGCGACATCTTTTGCGGTTTCAAAGTTTATCTGCACACAAGCTTTTTTATGACAGGGGAAATAACTCCGTAAAGAAGAAGTGTTCGGTCTGCCAGGGTTAACTGCGAATGCGTAATGTCTCATACATTCATAGTACAAAATGTCTTTACGACATGTCGCGAAACAAAATTTATAATGGGATAACAAAACTTGGCGGAAAAAAAATAAGAATAATAAGAAACAGACTAATAACAGTAAGGCATTCCACTCGGAAGTGGAAAGCCTTAAATATAGGTTCAATCGTTCTAAAGAACGATTAATAGGCTTTCCACTTCAAAAGAAGACCTTAAATAAATGACCTTGAAACCAAAAAGCTAAGAAACATACGTAATTTGTCTATAGCAATTAATAAGAACAAAAATTATTAAAAAACTATTTAGATATCTTCAAAAATAAGAAAGGTCATTAAATAGGACGTAAGAAAACTTGAATGACCTTGACAACTGATCTTTTAATCTACGTAAATATTACTTATAGGCAATAGCATTAAAAGAATAAGCCATTCAAAATACATAGTACCATGAAAAACATTTATAAAGGACTTTGACCTTGACTTTTACAGCATGACCTTGACCATGCTGAAGGTCAACAGTGATCAACATTGAAGATTTTATGCCAATATCTCTTAAAGTCATTAAGATATGACTACTTATAATATATACAAAAAAATTAGAAAATGACCTTGACCTTTGACCTTGTATTTGTTTTCAAGGTCAAGGGTCCTAATGATCCATAGTGAAGACCCCTTGCCTCTACTATCAATAGTTGATAAGTAATTAATGAAAAACTAATTATCAATGGTTGTAATGGGGGATAACTCCTATAAGATGAAGCCGGATCCTTTCCCTTTAAATAGAAAAAAGTTGCGCCTTTATGAGACCAACATTTTATCCATTATAATTTATAGCCTATCTTTTACCGTTTCAAAGTAATAGCGATGACAAGACAATGCCAAAATTTCAAACGTGTCCTTGACCTTTGACCTTGTGTCCATTTTCAAGGTCAAGGTCAATGATGACCAATGATATAAGATTTCATATATATATCTGTTATAGTTACTGAGATAAAGTGATATAATGCAACTCACAATATATTTTAGTGGTCTAGGGGAGATAACTCTTATAAAAATGTCAAATAAAAAAGTGACGATTCAAGATCTCAATATGATACACATTTTGGTAAAGGTTTCAGTTCTCTATCTATTATAGTAAAGGAGGAGATCTGCACACAACCAAGTGTCAAAAATTAGAACATGACCTTGACCTTTGACCTTGTGACCTTTTTCAAGGTCAAGGTCAATGATGACCAACTGTGAAATATCTAGTCTATATCACCTCTAGTTCATGAGTTACAATGGTACAAATTGTACTTCCAATAAATAAGGGGAAATAACTCCTACAAGGAGTCGTCAAAATACTTTGCGCGATATGTAACAAATTGTCGCAATCCATAGCTGACCATTTTGCAACAACTTTTATTGCGAAATCTTTTACGGTTTCATAGTTTATCTGCACACAAGCTTTTCTGTAACAGGGGAGATAACTCCGTAAAGAACAAGTGTTCGGTGTGACAGGGTCAACTGCGAAAGCGTAATGTCTTATGCATCCATAGTACAAAATGTCTTTACGACATGTCGCGAAACAAAATTTATAATGGGAAAAGAAAACTTGGCGGAAAAAAATAAGAATAATAATAAGAAACAGAAGAATAACAAGAAGGCTTTCCACTCGGAAAGTGGAAAGCCTTAAATATAGGTTCATTTGTGACTTCGCCACAAATAATCATGGCTTACCACTTCCATCGACATTTTTTTCACCGCGGCGTAAAAAAAATTCAGTTTTTTTTTGCTTTTTTCTATATAAAAATCCATAACTGCATAAAATATACGTGAAACGTAGCAGAAAACAATGCAAAAATCACATGTCACATCCTAGGCTCGAACCGACGATGTCAGTCTTGCGAGCCCATCGTTGTTACCACTGGACCACGGAAGCCGATGTTCAGAAAGTCAAATTTTGAGGTATATATACCTTCTATGTGTTTTCTACATTTAAAATACAAAGACATTTTATAATGTTTTCGTGTATTTACCAATGAAATAAATAAGAAAGACAGAAAATTCTTTGATTTTTATTTATGAAATACAAATAAAACGCATTGATTTGACTGGTGGAAGCGACTGAAGTCACGTGACAATTCTTTATATTATCACGGAGTTGTTTTTTTTTTTTTTTTTTTTTTTTTTTTTGTTGAAAAGATGACTTTTCAGGACGTCAACAGTGATGCTATTTTGACAGTTTAATTCAAAGGAATGTTACTTTCAATTCATTGTAATAGGGAAACCGTTTCTTTGTTCGGTAAAATACTGCAGTCGTGCTTACCGGACGACACTCGATGTCATTTCAAAATAAATGCTCAAGTAGAAAAAATGTTTGTTTCAGCTAGAACAACTCATGAAGACATAATTCAGATGTATATTTTAAGGATTTATCAATGCACAAACATTCAACCGCTGAAATCTAGGGGGTACCGATTGGGTCTCGACATTTGATTTTTTCTGCCGATTTTCGATTTTGTTGACATTTATTCACATCCGAGATACTTGGTTGGGGTAAAATCGACATTCTAAATCGATTGGCACCATTTTCGAAAAGCTAGGATTTATGGTTTTTCTGAAAAATGCGATTTTTGCATAAAAAACCTATCCTCAACTTTCATGACCTGGAAAGTATTTTATCCTTCGTCAGAACGATTTCTACTGCAGCGACAATTTAAGGACATCGATCCCCGAACGGTTTGGCGTCCATTTTGTTTCACCATTCTCTGTGGTCTAGGATGAAATCTGCACACTACATTCTTATGGGGTCCCCTTAGAAACACCCCCCCCCCCTTTATTTTTGCAGGATGCCGGAATACCCTCAAATTCCCCACGTTTTTGCCCATGCCTGGCACCAAATTTTATTGCGACATGTAGCAAGCTAAAAAAACAAAGCGAATCCAAAGGTATAAAAATTCACATGTCGCTGTACTGAAACACAGGTGACCTTGACCTTTGACCTTGTGACCTTGGGCAAGGTCAAGGTGAAAGTTGACATTTTACCTATTACAAGTTATTGCCTATCTTTTACCGTTTCAAGGGAATAGCGATGGCGAGACAATGTCAAAATTGAGAACGTGACCTTGACCTTTGACCTTGTGTCCATTTTCAAGGTCAAGGTCAATGATAACCAATGATATAGGTTTCATGTATATATCTGTTATAGTTACTGAGATATAGTGATCTAATGTAACTCACAATGCATATTATTGGTCTAAGGGGAGACAACTCTTATAAAATGTCAAATAAAAAAAGTGACGATTCAAGATCTTAATATGATACACATTTTGGTAAAGGTTTCAGTTCTCTATCTATTATAGTGAAGGAGGAGATCTGCACACAACAAAGGGTCAAAAATTAGAACATGACCTTGACCTTTGACCTTGTGACCTTTTTCAAGGTCAAGGTCAATGATGACCAACTGTGAAATATCTAGTCTTTATCACCTCTGGTTCATGAGTTACAATGGTACAAAATGTGCTTTCAATAAATAAGGGGAAATAACTCCTACAAGGAGTCGTCAAAATACTTTGCGCGATATGTAACAAATTGTCGCAATCAATAGCTGACCATTTTGCA
Organism: Limnoperna fortunei; assembly: GCA_944474755.1. Lineage (NCBI taxonomy): Eukaryota > Metazoa > Mollusca > Bivalvia > Mytilida > Modiolidae > Limnoperna > Limnoperna fortunei. The sequence goes on from OX104113.1 coordinate 55,391,959, forward strand.
ACAAATTATATTGCGACATCTTTTACGGTTTCAAAGTTTATCTGCACACAATCTTTTTCATGACAGGGGAAATAACTCCGTAAAGAAAAAGTGTTCGGTGTGACAGGGTCAACTGCGAAAGCGTAATGTCTCATACACCCATAGTACAAAAGGTCTTTTCGACATGTCGCGAAACAAAATTTATAATGGGAAAAGAAAACTTGGCGGAAAAAAATAAGAATAATAATAATAAATATAGGTTCAATCGTTCTAAAGAACGATTAATAGGCTTTCCACTTCAAAAGAAGACCTTAAATAAATGACCTTGAAACCAAAAAGCTAAGAAACATACGTAATTTGTCTATAGCAATTAATAAGAACAAAAATTATTAAAAAACTATTTAGATATCTTTAAAAATAAGAAAGGTCATTAAATAGGACGTAAGAAAACTTGAATGACCTTGACAACTGATCTTTTAATCTACGTAAATATTACTTATAGGCAATAGCATTAAAAGAAGAAGCCATTCAAAATACATAGTACCATGAAAAACATTTATAAAGGACTTTGACCTTGACTTCTACAGCATGACCTTGACCATGCTGAAGGTCAACAGTGATCAACATTGAAGATTTTATGCCAATATCTCTTAAAGTCATTAAGATATGACTACTTATAATATATACAAAAAATTAGAAAATGACCTTGACCTTTGACCTTGTATTTGTTTTCAAGGTCAAGGGTCCTAATGATCCATAGTGAAGACCCCATGCCTCTACTATCAATAGTTGATAAGTAATTAATGAAAAACTAATTATCAATGGTTGTAATGGGGGATAACTCCTATAAGATGAAGCCGGATCCTTTCCCTTTAAATAGAAAAAAGTTGCGCCTTTATGAGACCAACATTTTATCCATTATAACTTATAGCCTATCTTTTACCGTTTCAAAGTAATAGCGATGACAAGACAATGCCAAAATTTCAAACGTGACCTTGACCTTTGACCTTGTGTCCATTTTCAAGGTCAAGGTCAATGATGACCAATGATATAAGGTTTCATATATATATCTGTTATAGTTACTGAGATATAGTGATAAAATGCAATTCACAATACATTTTATTGGTCTAGGGGAGATAACTCTTATAAAAATGTCAAATAAAAAAAGTGACGATTCAAGATTTCAATATGATACACATTTTGGTAAAGGTTTCAGTTCTCTATCTATTAAAGTAAAGGAGGAGATCTGCACACAACCAAGGGTCAAAAATTAGAACATGACCTTGACCTTTGACCTTGTGACCTTTTTCAAGGTCAAGGTCAATGATGACCAACTGTGAAACATCTAGTCTATATCACCTCTGGTTCATGAGTTACAATGGTACAAATTGTACTTCCAATAAATAAGGGGAAATAACTCCTACAAGGAGTCGTCAAAATTCTTTGCGCGATATGTAACAAATTGTCGCAATCCATAGCTGACCATTTTGCAACAACTTTTATTGCGAAATCTTTTACGGTTTCATAGTTTATCTGCACACAAGCTTTTCTGTAACAGGGGAGATAACTCCGTAAAGAACAAGTGTTCGGTGTGCCAGGGTCAACTGCGAAAGCGTAATGTCTTATACATCCATAGTACAAAATGTCTTTATGACATGTCGCGAAACAAAATTTATAATGGGAAAAGAAAACTTGGCGGAAAAAAATAAGAATAATAATAATAAGAAACAGAAGAATAACAAGAAGGCTTTCCACTGGAAAGTGGAAAGCCTTAATAATAATAATAATAATAAGAAACAGAAGAATAACAGTAAGGCATTCCACTCGGAAGTGGAAAGCCTTAATAATAATAAGAAACAGAAGAATAACAAGAAGGCTTTCCACTCGGAAAGTGGAAAGCCTTAATAATAATAATAAGAAACAGAAGAATAACAGTAAGGCATTCCACTCGGAAGTGGAAAGCCTTAATAATATAGGTTCATTTGTGACTTCGCCACAAATAATCATGGCTTACCACTTCCATCGACATTTTTTACACCGCGGCATAAAAAAATTTCATTTTTTTTTTTTTTCTATATAAAAATCCATAACTGCATAAAATATACGTGAAACGTAGCAAAAAACCATGCAAAAATTACTTGTCACCTCCTAGGCTCGAACCGACTATGTCAGTATTGCCAGCCCATCGTTGTTACCACTGGACCACGGAAGCCGATGTTCAGAAAGTCAAATTTTGAGGTATATATACCTTCTATGTGTTTTCTACATTTAAAATACAAAGACATTTTATAATGTTTTCGTGTATTTACCAATGAAATAAATAAGAAAGACAGAAAATTCTTTGATTTTTATTTATGAAATACAAATAAAACGCATTGATTTGACTGGTGGAAGCGACTGAAGTCACGTGACAATTCTTTATATTATCACGGAGTTGTTTTTTTTTTTTTTTTTTTTTTTTTTTTTTTTTTTGTTGAAAAGATGACTTTTCAGGACGTCAACAGTGATGCTATTTTGACAGTTTAATTCAAAGGAATGTTACTTTCAATTCATTGTAATAGGGAAACCGTTTCTTTGTTCGGTAAAATACTGCAGTCGTGCTTACCGGACGACACTCGATGTCATTTCAAAATAAATGCTCAAGTAGAAAAAATGTTTGTTTCAGCTAGAACAACTCATGAAGACATAATTCAGATGTATATTTTAAGGATTTATCAATGCACAAACATTCAACCGCTGAAATCTAGGGGGTACCGATTGGGTCTCGACATTTGATTTTTTCTGCCGATTTTCGATTTTGTTGACATTTATTCACATCCGAGATACTTGGTTGGGGTAAAATCGACATTCTAAATCGATTGGCACCATTTTCGAAAAGCTAGGATTTATGGTTTTTCTGAAAAATGCGATTTTTGCATAAAAAACCTATCCTCAACTTTCATGACCTGGAAAGTATTTTATCCTTCGTCAGAACGATTTCTACTGCAGCGACAATTTAAGGACATCGATCCCCGAACGGTTTGGCGTCCATTTTGTTTCACCATTCTCTGTGGTCTAGGATGAAATCTGCACACTACATTCTTATGGGGTCCCCTTAGAAACACCCCCCCCCCTTTATTTTTGCAGGATGCCGGAATACCCTCAAATTCCCCACGTTTTTGCCCATGCCTGGCACCAAATTTTATTGCGACATGTAGCAAGCTAAAAAAACAAAGCGAATCCAAAGGTATAAAAATTCACATGTCGCTGTACTGAAACACAGGTGACCTTGACCTTTGACCTTGTGACCTTGGGCAAGGTCAAGGTGAAAGTTGACATTTTACCTATTACAAGTTATTGCCTATCTTTTACCGTTTCAAGGGAATAGCGATGGCGAGACAATGTCAAAATTGAGAACGTGACCTTGACCTTTGACCTTGTGTCCATTTTCAAGGTCAAGGTCAATGATAACCAATGATATAGGTTTCATGTATATATCTGTTATAGTTACTGAGATATAGTGATCTAATGTAACTCACAATGCATATTATTGGTCTAAGGGGAGACAACTCTTATAAAATGTCAAATAAAAAAAGTGACGATTCAAGATCTTAATATGATACACATTTTGGTAAAGGTTTCAGTTCTCTATCTATTATAGTGAAGGAGGAGATCTGCACACAACAAAGGGTCAAAAATTAGAACATGACCTTGACCTTTGACCTTGTGACCTTTTTCAAGGTCAAGGTCAATGATGACCAACTGTGAAATATCTAGTCTTTATCACCTCTGGTTCATGAGTTACAATGGTACAAAATGTGCTTTCAATAAATAAGGGGAAATAACTCCTACAAGGAGTCGTCAAAATACTTTGCGCGATATGTAACAAATTGTCGCAATCAATAGCTGACCATTTTGCAACAAATTATATTGCGACATCTTTTACGGTTTCAAAGTTTATCTGCACACAATCTTTTTCATGACAGGGGAAATAACTCCGTAAAGAAAAAGTGTTCGGTGTGACAGGGTCAACTGCGAAAGCGTAATGTCTCATACACCCATAGTACAAAAGGTCTTTTCGACATGTCGCGAAACAAAATTTATAATGGGAAAAGAAAACTTGGCGGAAAAAAATAAGAATAATAATAATAATAATAATAATAATAATAAGAAACAGAAGAATAACAGTAAGGCATTCCACTCGGAAGTGGAAAGCCTTAATAAACAGACAAATAACAGGAAGGCTTTCCACTCGGAAAGTGGAAAGCCTTAATAATAATTAAAGATCAACTGTTCGGTTGAACATTTGAGGGTCTTTCCACATTAATTTTAATTTGTATTACATGATGACATTTAAAATAATAATTTTTTTGCAAAATGTTATAACTTTGCTATAAATATTTTAAAAAAATTATTTTGTCTTATTTGCCACAGATTGGCATTCTAAGAGAGATAACTCTTATAAAAGTATTATACAACTTTTCACGCCATGTCTTAATTTACTCGAAATTATTAATAGAACATTTTTGGACGAAAATAATTTCAATATCTTTAAAAATAGCAAGGTCAAAAACTAGTACGTGACCTTGACCCATACAAGTTTTCAAGGTCAAAGGGCATGAGTGTCTATGGTGAAGACCCCATGCCTCTATCATTACTAGTTAATGAGTAACATGTAAAAAACCAATAAGTTACATATATAATGGGAGATAACTCCTATAAAATGAAGTCAAATCCTTTCCCTGTAAATGTAACAAAGTTGCTCCTTTAAGAGACCAACATTTTGCAGTCTTTAGTTTCCCTTTATCATTAATAGTTAATGAGTACCATGCGAAAAAACAATCAGTTACATATTTAATGGGAGATAACTCCTATAAAATGACGTCAAATCCTTTCCCTGTAAATGCAACAAAGTTGCTCCTTTAAGAGACCAACATTTTGCACTCTTTAGTTTCCCTTTATCATTAATAGTTTATGTGTAACCTGTAAAAAACCAATCAGTTACATATATAATGGGAGATAACTCCTATAAAATGAAGTCAAATCCTTTCCCTGTAAATGTAACAAAGTTGCTCCTTTAAGAGACCAACATTTTGCACTCTTTAGTTTTCCTTTATCATTAATAGTTAATGAGTAACATGTAAAAAAAAAATAAGTTACATATATAATGGGAGATAACTCCTATAAGATGACTTCAAATCCTTATCCTGTAAATGTGACAAAGTTGCTCCTTTAAGAAACCAACATTTTGCACTCTTTAGTTTCCCTTTATCATTAATAGTGAATGTGTAACCTGTAAAAAACCAATCAGTTACATATATAATGGGAGATAACTCCTATAAAATGAAGTCAAATCCTTTCCCTGTAAATGTAACAAAGTTGCTCCTTTAAGAGACCAACATTTTGCACTCTTTAGTTTCCCTTTATCATTAATAGTTAATGAGTAACATGTAGAAAACCAATAAGTTACATATATAACGGGAGATAACTCCTACAAAATGAAGTCAAATCCTTTCCCTGTAAATGTAACAAAGTTGCTCCTTTAAAAGACCAATATTTTTCACTCTTTAGTTTCCCTTTATCATTAAAAGTTAATGACTAACATGTAAAAAACCAATAAGTTACATATATAATGGGAGATAACTCCTATAAAATGAAGTAAAATCGTTCTCCAGTAAATGTGACAAAGTTGCTCCTTTAAAAGATCAACATTTTGCACTCTTTAGTTTCATTTTATCATTAATAGTTAATGAGTAACATGTAAAAAACCAATAAGTTACATATATAATGGGAGATAACTCCTACAAAATGAAGTCAAATCCTTTCTCTGTAAAAGTAACAAAGTTGCTCCTTTAAGAGATCAACATTTTGCACTCTTTAGTTTCCCTCTATCATGAATAGTTAATGAGTAACATGTAAAAAACCAATCAGTTACATATATAATGGGAGATAACTCCTATAAAATGAAGTCAAATCGTTCTCCAGTAAATGTGACAAAGTTGCTCCTTTAAAAGATCAACATTTTGCACTCTTTAGTTTCATTTTATCATTAATAGTTAATGAGTAACATGTAAAAAACCAATAAGTTACATATATAATGGGAGATAACTCCTACAAAATGAAGTCAAATCCTTTCTCTGTAAAAGTAACAAAGTTGCTCCTTTAAGAGATCAACATTTTGCACTCTTTAGTTTCCCTCTATCATGAATAGTTAATGAGTAACATGTGAAAAACCAATCAGTTACATATATAATGGGAGATAACTCCTATAAAATCAAGTCAAATCGTTCTCCAGTAAATGTGACAAAGTTGCTCCTTTGAAAGATCAACATTTTGCACTCTTTAGTTTCATTTTATCATTAATAGTTAATGAGTAACATGTAAAAAACCAATAAGTTACATATATAATGGGATATAACTCCTACAAAATGAAGTCAAATCCTTTCTCTGTAAATGTAACAAAGTTGCTCCTTTAAGAGATCAACACTTTGCACTCTTTAGTTTCCCTCTATCATGAATAGTTAATGAGTAACATGTAAAAAACAACTCAGTTACATATATAATGGGAGATAACTCCTATAAAATGAAGTCAAATCCGTTTACTGAAAATGTAAAAAAGTTGCTCCCTTAAAAGTCCAACATTTTGCACTCTTTAGTTTCATTTTATCATTAATAGTTAATGAGTAACATGTAAAAAACCAATTAGTTACATATATAATGGGAGATAACTCCTATAAAATGAAGTCAAATTACTTCCCTCCAAATGTGACAAAGTTGCGTCTTAATAAGACGAACATTTTATTCTCAATAAGTGTTTATCTATCTTTTACCGTTTCAGAGGAGTAGCGCAAACAAGCAAATGTCAAAATTTAGAACGTGACCTTGACCTTTGACCTTGTGTCCATTTTCAAGGTCAAAGGTCAAGATGATCTATGGTGAAGACCCCAGGCCTCTATCTCTTTTAGTTGTTGAGATTTGTTTGAATATCACTTACTACTTTTATTTAAAGGGAGATAACTCCTATAAGATGTCGTCAGAACCCTTCAATCAATCTGTCCCAAAGTTGCGCAAGGATATAGGACACATTTTGGTAAAGGTTTGGTATTGCTATCTTTTTTGGTTTAGGAAGAGTAGCATGAACAAGCTTTTTAGTAAAAGGGGAGATAACTCCTAAAAGGAAAAGGGTGCGGTCAGTCAGGGTGAACTGCGAAAGCGCAATGGGTAACCGATATCAGATATAAAATATCAAAGCGACATGTCGCGAAGTAAAAAAACCAGACACGGAAATAAGTTGGCGGAAGAAAAGAGAAAAGAATAATAATAATAATAATTAAAGATCAACTGTTCGGTTGAACATTTGAGGGTCTTTCCACATTAATTTTAATTTGTATTACATGATGACATTTAAAATAATAATTTTTTTGCAAAATGTTATAACTTTGCTATAAATATTTAAAAAAAATTATTTTGTCTTATTTGCCACAGATTGGCATTCTAAGAGAGATAACTCTTATAAAAGTATTATACAACTTTTCACGCCATGTCTTAATTTACTCGAAATTATTAATAGAACATTTTTGGACGAAAATAATTTCAATATCTTTAAAAATAGCAAGGTCAAAAACTAGTACGTGACCTTGACCCATACAAGTTTTCAAGGTCAAAGGGCATGAGTGTCTATGGTGAAGACCCCATGCCTCTATCATTACTAGTTAATGAGTAACATGTAAAAAACCAATAAGTTACATATATAATGGGAGATAACTCCTATAAAATGAAGTCAAATCCTTTCCCTGTAAATGTAACAAAGTTGCTCCTTTAAGAGACCAACATTTTGCACTCTTTAGTTTCCCTTTATCATTAATAGTTAATGAGTACCATGCGAAAAAACAATCAGTTACATATTTAATGGGAGATAACTCCTATAAAATGACGTCAAATCCTTTCCCTGTAAATGCAACAAAGTTGCTCCTTTAAGAGACCAACATTTTGCACTCTTTAGTTTCCCTTTATCATTAATAGTTTATGTGTAACCTGTAAAAAACCAATCAGTTACATATATAATGGGAGATAACTCCTATAAAATGAAGTCAAATCCTTTCCCTGTAAATGTAACAAAGTTGCTCCTTTAAGAGACCAACATTTTGCACTCTTTAGTTTTCCTTTATCATTAATAGTTAATGAGTAACATGTAAAAAACCAATAAGTTACATATATAATGGGAGATAACTCCTACAAAATGAAGTCAAATCCTTTCTCTGTAAATGTAACAAAGTTGCTCCTTTAAGAGATCAACACTTTGCACTCTTTAGTTTCCCTCTATCATGAATAGTTAATGAGTAACATGTAAAAAACAACTCAGTTACATATATAATGGGAGATAACTCCTATAAAATGAAGTCAAATCCGTTTACTGAAAATGTAAAAAAGTTGCTCCCTTAAAAGTCCAACATTTTGCACTCTTTAGTTTCATTTTATCATTAATAGTTAATGAGTAACATGTAAAAAACCAATAAGTTACATATATAATGGGAGATAACTCCTATAAAATGAAGTCAAATCCTTTCCCTGTAAAAGTAACAAAGTTGCTCCTTTAAGAGATCAACATTTTGCACTCTTTAGTTTTCCTCTATCATTAATAGTTAATGAGTAACATGTAAAAAACCAATAAGTTACATATATAATGGGAGATAACTCCTATAAAATGAAGTCAAATCCTTTCCCTGTAAATGTAACAAAGTTGCTCCTTTATGAGATCAACATTTTGCACTCTTTAGTTTTCCTCTATCATTAATAGTTAATGAGTACCATGTGAAAAACCAATCAGTTACATATATAATGGGAAATAACTCCTATAAAATGAAGTCAAATTACTTCTCTCCAAATGTGACAAAGTTGCGTCTTAATAAGACAAACATTTTACTCTCCATAAGTGTTTATCTATCTTTTACCGTTTAAGAGAAGTAGCGGACACAAGCAAATGTCAAAATTTTGAACGTGACCTTGACCTTTGACCTTGTGTCCGTTTTCAAGGTCAAAGGTCATGATGGTCTAAAGTGAAGACCCCAGGCCTCTATCTCTTTTAGTTGCTGAGATTTGTTTGAATATCACTTACTACTTTTATTTAAAGGGAGATAACTCCTATAACATGTCGTCAGAACCCTTCAATCAATCTGTCCCAAAGTTGCGCAAGGATATAGGACACATTTTGGTAAAGGTTTGGTATTGCTATCTTTTTTGGTTTAGGAGGAGTAGCAGGAACAAGCTTTTTAGTAAAAGGGGAGATAACTCCGTAAAGGAAAAGGGTGCGGTCAGTCAGGGTGAACTGCGAAAGCGCAATGAGTAACCGATATCAGATATAAAATATCAAAGCGACATGTCGCGAAGTGAAAAAACCAGACACCGTAATAAGTTGGCGGAAGAAAAGAGAAAATAATAATGATAATAATAATAATAATAATCAGAACAATAACTATAGGTCTTTCCACAGAAAGGTGGAAAGACCTAATAATAATAATAATAATTAAAAGATTCAATTGTTCTTGGAACAATTGAGGGCTTTCCCACACTTTGGGGACCTTTAGAATTGATTTCAAGATGATCAGATCGATTCCTAGACCGTTGCCAAGAAATGCACACCAACAGGACAAAAATTAGGACGTGACCTTGACCTATGATCTTGTGTCTGTTTTCAAGGTCAAAGGTCATGACTGTCACTGATGAAGACCCCATGCCTCTATCATTAATAGTTTGTGAGTTACATATGAAAAACCAATAAATTACATATTTAATGGTAGATAACTTTTATAAGATCATTTCAAATCGTTTTGCTACAAATGTGTCAAAGTTGCTCTTTTAAGAGATCAACATTTTGCACTCTTTAGTTTTTCTCTATCTTTAGTAGTGAACACATGCAGAGGTCAAAATCTAGAACGTGACCCTGACCTTTGACCTTGTGACCATTTTCAATGCCAAAGGTCTTGAGGGTCTATGGTGAAGAACCCAGGTCTGTATCATTAATTGTTTATCAGTAATATGTTAAAAACCAATAATTTACATGTATAATGGGAGATAACTCCTATAAGATGACCTCAAATCCTTTTCCTACAAATGTGACAAAGTTGCTCCTTTAAGAGACCTATATTTTGCACTCTTTGCTTTCCCTCTATCATTAATAGTTAATGAGTAATATGTGAAAAACCAATAAGTTACATGTATAATGGGAGATAACTCCTATAAGATGACTTCAAATCCTTATCCTGTAAATGTGACAAGGGTACTCCTTTAAGAGTTGAACACTTTGCACTCTTTGGTTTCGATCTATCATTAATAGTTAATGAGGTACTTGTGAAAACCCAATAATTTACATTTAAAATGGGAGATAACTCCTATAAGATGACTTCAAATCCTTATACTGAAAATGTGACAAAGTTGCTCCTTTAAGAGACCAACATTTTGCACTCTTTAGTTTCCCTCTATCATTAATAGTAAATGAGTAACATGTAAAAACCCAATAAATTACATGTATAATGGGAGATAACTCCTATAAGATGACCTCAAATCCTTTTCCTACAAATGTGACAAAGTTGCTCCTTTAAGAGACCTACATTTTTAACTCTTTGGTTTCCCTCTATCATTAATAGTAAATGAGTAACATGTGAAAAACCAATAAATTACATGTATAATGGGAGATAACTCCTTTAAGATGACCTCAAATCCTTTTCCTACAAATGTGACAAAGTTGCTCCTTTAAGAGACCTACATTTCGCACTCTTTGGTTTCCCTCTATCATTAATAGTTAATGAGTAATATGTGAAAAACCAATAAGTTACATGTATAATGGGAGATAACTCCTATAAGATGACTTCAAATCCTTATCCTGTAAATGTGACAAGGGTACTCCTTTAAGAGATGAACATTTTGCACTCTTTGGTTTCGATCTATCATTAATAGTTAATGAGGTAGTTGTGAAAAACCAATAATTTACATTTAAAATGGGAGATAACTCCTATAAGATGACTTCAAATCCTTATACTGTAAATGTGACAAAGTTGCTCCTTTCAGAGACCAACATTTTGCACTCTTTAGTTTCCCTCTATCATTAATAGTTAATGAGTAACATGTGAAAAACCAATAAATTACATGTATAATGGGAGATAACTCCTATAAGATGACTTCAAATCATTTTCCAACAAATGTGACAAAGTTGCTCCTTTAAGAGACCTACATTTTGCACTCTTTGGTTTCCCTCTATCATTAATAGTAAATGAGTAACATGTGAAAAACCAATAAATTACATGTATAATTGGAGATAACTCCTATAAGATGACCTCAAATCCTTTTCCTACAAATGTGACAAAGTTGCTCCTTTAAGAGACCTATATTCTGCACTCTTTGGTTTCCCTCTATCATTAATAGTTAATGAGTAATATGTGAAAAACCAATAAGTTACATGTATAATGGGAGATAACTCCTATAAGATGACTTCAAATCCTTATCCTGTAAAAGTGACAAGGGTACTCCTTTAAGAGATGAACATTTTGCACTCTTTGGTTTCCCTCTATCATTAATAGTTAATGAGTAATATGTGAAAAACCAATAAGTTACATGTATAATGGGAGATAACTCCTATAAGATGACTTCAAATCCTTTTCCTACAAATGTGACAAAGTTGCTCCTTTAAGAGACCTACATTTTGCACTCTTTGGTTTCCCTCTATCATTAATAGTTAATGAGTAATATGTGAAAAACCAATAAGTTACATGTATAATGGGAGATAACTCCTATAAGATGACTTCAAATCCTTATCCTGTAAATGTGACAAGGGTACTCCTTTAAGAGATGAACATTTTGCACTCTTTGGTTTCGATCTATCATTAATAGTTAATGAGGTACTTGTGAAAACCCAATAATTTACATTTAAAATGGGAGATAACTCCTATAAGATGACTTCAAATCCTTATACTGTAAATGTGACATGTTGCTCCTTTAAGAGACCAACATTTTGCACCCTTTAGTTTCCCTCTATCATTAATAGTTAATGAATAACATGTGAAAAACCAATAAATTACATGTATAATGGGAGATAACTCCTATAAGATGACTTCAAATCCTTTTCCTACAAATGTGACAAAGTTGCTCCTTTAAGAGACCTACATTTTGCACTCTTTGGTTTCCCTCTATCATTAACAGTTAATGAGTAACATGTAAAAAACCAAAAAGTTACATGTATAATTGGAGATAACTCCTATAAGATGACTTCAAATCCTTATCCTGTAAATGTAACAAAGTTGCTCCTTTAAGAGACCAACATTTTGCACTCTTTCGTTTCCCTCTATCATTATTAGTTAATGAGTAACATGTGAAAAACCAATAAATTACATGTATAATGGGAGATAACTCCTATAAGATGACCTCAAATCCTTTTCCTACAAATGTGACAAAGTTGCGCCTTTAAGAGATCTACATTTTTAATTATTTGGGTTTTCCTCTATCTTTTATAGTTTTCGAGGAGTAGTGAACACAAGCAGAGGTCAAAATCTAGAACATGACCTTGACCTTTGACCTTGTGACCATGTTCAAGGTCAAAGGTCATGAGGGTCTATGGTGAAGACCCCAGGTCTGTATCTCTTCTAGTTCCTGAGATTTCTTGGCATTTCTCTTATAACCAATATATAAGGGGAGAAAACTCCCATAAGATGTCGTGAAATTCTATTCGGGACATGTGACAAAGTTGAGCACAGCTTGACTGAAGACATTGGAAAAGGTTGCGAAGCGATATCTTTTACGGTGTCTGAGGAGAAGCGCACACAAGCTTTCCGGTGTTAGGGGAGATGACTCCATAAGGACAAAGTTTGCGACACACTGCCCATGGCAGAGATCACGGTTTCAATGACCGGTCACATGTACAAAATATCAAAGCGACACGACAAAAAATGAGCTGTCCAGTCTTGGCGGAAGAAGTTTTTCGTAAAATAATAATAAGAAAAATAATAAACAGAAGAAATACAGTAAGGGCTTTCCGTCGGAAGACGGGAAAGCCCTTAATAATAATCAGAACAATAACTATAGGTCTTTCCCCAGAAAGGTGGAAAGACCTAATAATAAACAGAAGAAATACAATAAGGGCTTTCCGTCGGAAGACGGGAAAGCCCTTAATAACTTTATTTAAAGAGGGTTACACAGTTAGTATTATAACTAATATTCTCTGAAGCCCAAACGCATGAAACAAATACAAAACACTGTTACAAAAAAAAGTTTACAATTGAAAAAGAAAGTAAACAAAATGTATGTACATGTATACAATTTAATCATGTAAATCACACATGACTACATGACTACAAATTGTACTTTGATTCAGATTTTTTTTGACACCGTGCCTGAAAGTTATGTATTTACAGTGTTTTTATATTCATATACGTAGCAGCCGGTACGACAGGTACGGCTTCTGCCTTATCAATAACTTTTGCAGGTACGGCATGCCGTACCAATAATTTTCAGAAATAACAAAAAAATAAAATATTGCTCACAAAACCCATCTTTTAAGACCTGAGTTTTAGTGCTAGGAAATCGTCAGAATGCAGGATTTTGCACCATTGACTCCCTGCCGTAAAGCCACCTCTGCGATCATGATTAGCATTCTGCTGTACCAATATCAAATGCGATGCTACGCTTTTGTTATATGACTCATGAGAATATACATGGGAATATGGGGGCGTCAGGAAGGCAAGCAGGGTCCACGGCGATATCTGCTTTCTAACTCTAACAGTTGTTGTCCGATATTCATGAAACTTTAGGAAAATGTTAATGGGCATAATATCCAAGTTTGATAACCAGCCAAATCCCTTCAGCCTCTTCAGAGTTATGACCCTTTACTATTACTACAGTTCATATTTTCAGGATCTACATTAAGGAATGAATTGCCACATGATTAAACAAGTGCCACAAAATAAGCCTGTCGTAAATTTTGGTAAATGGCAGAAAAGTTTGACAGAGAGGTGTGTACATGTAATTTGTTGCAGGAATCCTTATAACCCAAATGAATTTGATAACAGGCCAATTAACACCAAAGAATTGTAAGGTATTTCTCAGTGCATATGTGTTATTTTCTGAGAGATATATACATTTTTGTGTTAAGTATTCTGGTGCCTCCCCTTTTAAAATTTCATGAAGGAGTAAATATTTGTGGTACTTGATTCTTAACTGCACTGGCCTTATACCCAGCTATTTAAAAGAGGAGTAGATGGGGATATTGGGTCAACATTTATTATTATTCTTGCTGCTCTTTTTTGTAATTTTATTATCTAGACTATCTTTATTACAACCTCCCAAACTACACATCAGTAATCAATATGTGGCAAAATATATCCATTTTAAACAGTTTTTCTTGCTTTACTATTAAGAAAATATTTGATAACAAACATATTTTAGATGAGATGCTACTACAAATCATATCGATCTGCTCTTTCCAATTAGGATTTTCATATATTTTTATTCCTTATACTTTTTCACAAGAAGAGTTCACAAGGTGTTCATAGAACAATTCCAATTTGGTTCAATAACTTGAGATGATGTTTTGTTCCAATTACCATACTACTCCAGCTTCCTCCCCCAATAAAAACTGGATGCCATGATATAGCTGAAAAATTGCAGAAATTTATTGTTTTGTTGTTTGAATGATGTTTAACATGGCGTTAAACATCATTCAAACAACAAAACAATAAATTACATGTAAACCTTTAAACAATTCAGTATTGTATATCATATGAAAATAGCTTGGAATTTGTCCAAATACGCTGCACTAGGTTGGAAAATAGCTTGGAAATGTCCGAATTTATGCTATGTCGGAAAATATCTTGGAAAATTTTGAATACTCTGCGCTATGTTGGAAATAGCTTTGAAAAAAACTAGGAAATTTCTCAATATTCTAAGCTAGATCAGAATTTCTAACAAGCATGGATTTATTTTTCATGCATGTGTCCAAAATTTAACTTGAAAAGTTATGGTGAATTTTTTTTTCAAGGACTTGGAATTCTATCCATGTAGTCTGATATTTTTGTTCCTGTAATGTCAAAATTTTGTTCCTTGCAAAGTTTAATTTTTTGCCAGCTAGACGATAGTTAAATTTGTCATGCTGATAGCTAGATCATGTCAAATCTGTATAAGTGCCACTGAGTTTTTTGGAAAATAAAACATTTGTTAATAGGATTCCATCATTTATTTCTTACTTTAAAAGGATAATCACTAAACTGCATTCTGTTATAATAAATATTTAAAATAAAATAGAACATTAATAAATTAATATTATTTGTTTTCCCCCATCACTCTAACAGCAAGGGATACTTGTCAAGTTCTTTGTTGCTTCTGCTTTACATAGATAGAAGCAATACAGAAGCCTGATATCATAATAACATGTCCATTTTTATTTTGTTTTCATTTTATTTACAGAAAAATTAACAAATATTGCTATTGCAATGGGTCCAAAGAACCCAAGAATACCCTAGAATATCTTATAAAACTTCATGTACAAAATGAACATGAGAACAATATTTTTTGTTAGAAATACATATTACAAGATGAGAAATATTTTTATGAGCAACTATATTATTTTAATATAGAAGTAAAAAAAATCATTTTAGGTGATTTAGATGACTCCTTATAGGAGCTATTGCCCTTTAATTATGAATTTGGACAAATGATCAGTTTTTACACCCCGCCACACGAAGTGGCGAGGTATTATGTTATACCCTCAGTTTCGTTCGGTGTCTGTTCGTCCGTCTGTCCGTCCCCAGAAGGTTTCCAGATGATAACTTGAAAACACCTCAAGGGATTTGAATGATATTTTGCACAGCTGTTCAGTACAATAAAATACAGGTCAAGTTTAATTTTCAGGATGATCAGAAAAATATTATTGGAGTTTTGCCGCTTTATAAATTTTCAAATTTGACAATAATGAAATTTTCTGGTCTAAGAAAGATAACTCATTTCCTTCTGTCTCTATATACTAGTATATAGTGGATGTATAGTATATACAGTATAGTATACTAGTATATACAAATATATTTAACTATTGATGAATATCGTGGCGGGGTATCATTTAATGTCCCATTAGATGCCCTATTTTTGTATTATAAATTAGTCTATAACACACCTACAGTAAAACTGTAAATTTCTAAATTACCCTAAAGGACAAGGCCTACAAACCATTTAATTTTGAGGAATTGTCTGATGACACCTTATAGGAGCTATTGTATTTAACCAAAATTTTTGAAGAAATATTTTGTTTTACGCAGTAACTAAAAAGCTATAACAACTAGTTTATACAAACATTTGTAGTTATGGTATAGATGTGATCAACTTAAACATTTATGTTATTACCCTGTGTGGTGTGTAACATAACTGTATGTGTCCGTGCCCAAAACACTTCCAGTCATCAGTGTGCCTTTATATTCCTAGGTATCAATGGTTGAAAGACTGTGTGTAATGCCATAACCTATTAGCCCTCTGGAAAGTTCTAGTTTAATCAGACAAAGAGTTTATACATATAATTTCTTTATTAAAGAATTTAATATATCAACAGTTTGGCCCTAGGGAAACACTCAGCTTTGAAATAAATTTTAATTACCTGTCAGAGCGTCAGCTTGCAATCCTTGGATTGAAACTGCATGCCCGACAATATGCCAGTACAGGGGATATGGAGCGAGGGAATTCCATTAGGGGATAAGACAAGGATCTCATCTGCAGCCCAAGTGTGCAAGGTCTGCAAGGATTCTCCAGAGGATGAGATGAGGATCTCATCTGCAGCCAGGTTATGCAAGGTCTGCAATGGGGACAGGGGGTGAGACGAGGATATTATCTGCAGCCATGTAGTGCAAGGTCTGCAATGGGGACACTGGTGCTGGAATGAAATTTTGTAGTAATATTCCCGAAATTGGGGGATGAATGAAATTTAAGAAACGATCAGTGATAAAATTTCATAAAGGTCCAAAACAAAATCAATATTTATCACTGGAATGCTGAGATGTTGCCCTTGTCATGACGTATTAAAGGTTTTTGGATGGGGTTGGTGGTGGGAAATTTTTAGAACAGCAACACTTTTGAGTCTAGCAATTTGTCTGACTACTGAAAACCAGAACACTGAATACCCAGATTGGCTAATGGCTATACACACAGCTATTTAGTATAATATCCCTAAAATGGGAGGAGCATAACTGTTTAAGGCAGAAACCTGGTACTGATTTATGATGACAAATTCATTACCACTAACACTGATTGTTTATTGTCATGTAAAGGATTAAGAAATGATGAAGCTCCCTGTTGAGCTTTGATGAAGCTCCCTGTTGAGCTTCAAGTTGTAACTCAAGGTGTCAAGTGCCAAATTTTATTAATTTCACATTATATTAAAAAAAAAAAAAAAAAAAAAAATTATGGGACTTGCACGGTCCGACCAAGGGCATTAAGTTGTCGGTGTAGGACGTAAAAAACTCCCCAAGTCAGGTTATGGGACTTGTGAAATGTATTTCATGCAAACAAGTGTGGCAGTTTTTTTCTGTTTGTGTAAACATAACTTATATTTCTTAAAAGTAACTAACTGAAACTGTAAATTTCAAAAATATGGGTTCCAAGTGAGTGATTACAGGCTGATACATTGACACAAATATACACACATAAAATTTTGGAAACTGTTAAGCACACACAAAATAAATTTTACAAGTAATAACAATAATAATTAATATACCAAACATAAATTGAAATTTTTATGTGCAAACACAGAATATTTGCAAATATTTTGTATAAAAAAGTTTTGTTCAATAACTTGTATAATCTGATTACACTATGCAAGTTGAAAATAATAAAAAGACACAGTTTTCAATTAAATTCATATTTATGTATAAAATTCCAACTGATATTCGATGACAAAATAAAAAATAATGTCACCTAAATGATTATCACCTATTAATTGTCCTTCAAGCAACATTCTTCAAAATGATCTTAACATACAAAGTTGTTGCTGTTGTGGACATAGTCAAAAATTGAAGTCTTCAAACTTACACAAGTCGGATTTATGCTTGGATCAGGAATATGAAACATAATCTTGCTAGAACCTCGTCTTATAGTACAACCTTCTGTTGATTGAACATTTCCCGCTATTATCATACGACAACTTTTAAGTACATGGCTGTCAACTGATCTCTAGTATCGCCATCTAGTGAAGAGATAGTGACAAGATGGCGGACCTCCTGAAGTGCATTTTTTTACAGGGTAGTAAGGCAACCGTTGGGAAATATAATAGAACATCAAGAGGCAAAAGTGTCTTTTTATTAGAAGAATAAGATATTAAATTTTCATTTTTTTTGTGAAATTTTCATTTTAAAGCATGTGGCAAACTGTTTTGAGTTTTCTCCCCAAACACTGGAAAGCTTGTGTGCGCTTCTCATTCACTATTAAAGATGATGCTGCTCACCTTTTCTTCAGGAGTCTTTTATCTAGTTGTGTGCAACTTTGTCACATATCGCAGATATAATTTTACAACAGCTTATGGGAGTTATCTACCATTAAATATTAGTTATAAGAGACATGTTAATAAATCTCAGGTACCAGAAGTGATACTGACCTGGGGTTTTCACTGTAGAATTGCAGGAAAAGGATTTGAAGTCATTTTTTTAGCTCACCTGACCCAAAGGGTCAGTGTGAGCTATTCTCATCACTTTGCTTCCGTCGGCGTCGTAGTCGTCTTCGTTGTCGTCAGCCGTAAACTTTTTACATTTTAATCTTCTTCTCCACAACCACTTGGCCAATTGGAGCCAAACTTGGCAGGAATGCTTATTGGGTGGTTCTTAACAAAGTTTGAGTTTTTGGTGCTGATCAAATATGAAACATGGCTGCCAGGGCCATGAATGCGTTCTGATTGGCTGAGATTCAAAAATCTTCTTCTCATAAACTGCTTCAAGGTAGTTCGTCTACTATTGAACACGTGGTCTGTCAACACTGAGATTGCGGGTTCGATTCTCACTGCAGGCAGGGTGTACTCGACTCCAATCTTAATTGACAAGGATTGCCAGTTTTCCTACTGCAGGTCGGGGGTTTTCTCTGGGTACTCCGGCTTCCTCCCCCAATAAAAACTGGACGCCATGATATAGCTGAAAAATTGCTGAAAGTGGCGTTAAACACCATCAAACAAACAAACAAACATCATAAACTGCTTGGCAGATTGATTTGAAATATTGCAGAAATGTACCTTAGATGGTCCTCTACAAAGTTTGAGTTTTTTGTGCCGATCCAAAATTCAAGATGGCCGCCATCACAGGACATAGTTTAACATAGGACCCTATAGGAAAAACATACAAACAACTTCTTCTATGAAACTGTTTCACACAATGAAGCCAAATTAAAAACGAAATGAAGGTTGCATAATTATCTTATTGTTTTGGGTTTTTCGAGCCAATTGCAAATTCAACATGGCTTCCAGGGATGTTAATGTGTTCTGATTGGCTGAAATTAAAAAATCTTCTTCTCATAAACTGCTTGGCAGATTGATTTGAAATATTGCATAAATGTACCTTAGATAGTCCTCTACAAGATTTGAGTTTTGTGTGCTGATCCAAAATCCAAGATGGCCGCCATCGCAGGACATAGTTTAACATAGGACCCTATGGGAAAAACATATTAACAACTTCTTCTCTGAAACTGTTCCACACAATGAAGCCCATTAATAAGGAAATGAAGGATGGATAATTATCTTATTATTTTGGGTTTTTCCAGCCAATTGCAAATTCAACATGGCTTCCAGGGCCATTAATGCGTTCTTATTGGCTGAAATTCAAAAATCTTCTTCTCATAAACTGCTTGGCAGATTGATTTAAAATATAGCACAAATGTACCTTATGTGGTCCTCTACAAGGTTTGAGTTTTTTGTTCCGATCCAAAATCCAAGATGGCCACCATCACAGGACATAGTTTAACATAGGACCCTATGGGAAAATTATACAAACAACTTCTTCTCTGAAACTGTTCCACACAATGAAGCCATATTATGAAGAAATGATTAATGGATTTTTATCTTATTATTTTGAGTTTTTTGAGCCAATTGCAAATTGAACATGGCTTCCAGGGCAACTAATGGATTCTGATTGGCTGAAATTTCAAAAATCTTCTTTTTACAAACCGCTTAGCAGATTGATTTGAAATATTGCACAAATGTACCTTAGATGGTCATCTACAAAATTAGAGTTTTTTGTGGTGTTCCAAATTCCAAGATGGCCACCACGGTGGAACACAGCTTAACATAGGACCCTATGGGAAAACCATACAAACAGCTTCTTCTCTGAAACTCAGTTCCACACAATTTAACCAAATAATGCAGAAGTGAATCTAAGATAGTAATCTTATTATTTTAAGTATGTTTGGAGCCGATAGGAAATTCAACATGGCTGCCAGACCTGCAAATGCGTTCAGACTGGCTGAGATTTTAAAATTCGTTTTCTCAACAGCTTGGCAGATTTTAGGATATGTGATATTGTATGGTCCTCTACCAATTTTGAGTTTTTTGTTTCGATCCAAAATACAAGATTGCTGCTACTATGGAACATCACTTAACATACTAACCCATGAAAAAACATAAAAACTGCTTCTTCTCAGAAACACTCCTACTGCTGATTGTAAATTCAACATGGCAACATTCATAGAAACAGCATCTTCACATAAACTCTTTAGCATTTAATATCAAAATTTGCAAGAAAAGTCTTGTCTTAAAAAGTTTTTTTGTAAGTCAGGTGAGCGATACAGGCTCTTAAGAGCCTCTAGTATGTTTTCTCCTATTATAAATGTAAATTATTGTTTTTAGCTGATTATTGTCATCACTTTGTGTCTGTAGGTGTTGTTGTTTGCGTCTTCTCTGAAACTGGTTAACCTATCAAAACAAAACTTACCCGCAATATTATTTAGATGGTCCTCTTAATTGAAACTGGCTTCCTCTGCAGGACTTAGTTTAACATAGGACCCTATGGGAAAATGTTTTAAAAGGCTTTTCTCTGAAGCCGGTTAACCAATGGAAACAAAACTTACTAGCATTATTGTTTGGATGGTCTTCTTTAAAGTTTATGTTTTTTATGCCAATCAGAAAATGTTTTAAAAGGCTTTTTCTCTGAAGCCAGTTAACCAATGGAAACAAAACTTACTAGCTATATTGTTTGGATGGTCTTCTTTAAAGTTTATGTGTTTTATGCCAATAGGAAAATCAAAATGGCCACCACCACAGGCTTAGTTTAACACAGACCCTATGTGAACATTTTTTAAAAATCTTATTTTCTGAAAATGGAAACAAAACTTACTTGCAAAACTGTTTAGATGGTCCGCTTGTAAAGTTTATTGAAAATTACAGGACTTGGTTTAATATTAGGGAAATGCCATCTTTATTGCCTATAAAATCAGGTTACTCATAAACTACTAGTATTGAAGATAGAGGCATGGGTTTGGTTTTCACTATATACCCTCTTGACCTTTGACCTTAAAAAAGGTCAAAAGGTCATGGTCAGATTCTAAATTTATAGCTCTACTTGTGTTCACTACTCCTCTTAACAATTAAAGATACAGTAAAAGGAAGGCATGTAAAATGTTGATATTTTAAAGAGGAAACTATGTTACATTTACTGAAATTGTCAGATGACTCCTTTTATGAGTTATTGCCCATAAATGATAATTTTTTATGAAATTTGGTTCCACTTTTGGACAATTGGTCCGATACTTCTAAAAGTATATTTAAGAAATAATTCACGGAGGCTGTGGGTTATCATTGTTTTACCACGGGGTGACCATTTATGTCGTATTATTTTATCCCGAGCGATAGCGAGGGATAAAATAACGACATAAATGGTCATCCCGTGGTAAAACAATGATAAATCACAGCCTCCGTGAATTATTTCTATTCTAATAAGACAATTACGGTACATTTATAATATTTCCGTACCTATAGAAAACATCGTTTTCACCATAAATGGCTGTTCGGTCAATGTAACACACAATATATTGCAACGGATAATTATAGCGCGTGTCGCTATTTATAAGATTAATACGTCATACGCAATTAGCTTTCCCGGTGGGACTTACAGTTTTGTAACTGGAACAGCCATTTAAAACACGCCCTCTTCAGCGCGTGTTGCTCATATATAAATCATTTTTTTACCACAGTTGTGGTCTCAAATCCTTTAAAGCACGTCATATTAGAATTTAGAACATTTCTTGGTTTTGTATAGCAGTTAATAATAAGTTATCAAAATTTAAGAAGCTCACAATACAAAACATTATAATTTGTTCAAATTTGTTATTTAATATACACATTTATATATAAAAGTAATGACAAATATTATTAAAAATAATTTGAGAATTGTGCATTCTTTTTAAAATATAAAAGTTGTATAGTATAATAATTTTGTCTTATTAGTTTCATTAGTTTGCAGACCATTTTACCAGCTTTTGTCAGTTCATGCATTTGTTCGTTCTGGTTCTGAGATGAAACAGGTTCCTTTGTTGTTTGCTGGGTAGGAATTAGTGCTTCAAATTTATGTAAAATAATTAGTATAGTGCTGTAAATCTCAATAAAGAACATAAACTTGTTTTGTCTTCTATTATCATTTTAACATATCGTGTTAACTAAGAGCTTTTTTTCATGCCCCAGCGACGACATGTTGGGCATTAAGTTTTACTCATATTTCTGTCATGTCTTTCTCAGAAACCGTACGAAAGCAATTTCACAAGTTGTACGTCCTAAGCGACTTTCTGACTTGTTGGAAAACTACTTCCTGTTTGGGACTTCATTTGTACGTACGTACGTACGTCCGTCAGTACGAATTTCCATCAAGCTTTTCTCAGAAATGTACATGAGAACAATTTGAAATTTGGCAGGGTGGTTCAGTGTCACAAGTTGTAAGTCCTAAGCAACTTTCAGACCTGTAGGAAAACTACTTCCTGTGTGGGACTTCATTAAGCAGGGGCATCTGTGTCCCATGGACACATTCTTTGATTTTTTATAATAAATTCTAAACCAAAAGCATAAATATACATCAACTATGTGAAATAATCCCTTAAATAATCTCTTAAACACAAATAAAACATTTTATATGCATGTTGGGACCAATTAACTTAAGACAAATTAGAAATGGGACCGATTGACCAAATTTGAGACCAATTGACTTGGGACAAATCGGAATTGGGACCTTGTATCTCCCTGGAAAGGGTTAACTTAATTGTTCAGATCTATAAGAGCTACAAAATGACTTCAAAGTCAATATTGTCTGATGAACCATTTAGGAGTTATTTCCCTTGAACATTTAATCAACTTAAATTGTTTTATAAATGTAGGAGAGAAAAAATCGATAAAAAAGGAAGAATTGTCTGGTTTAGGTGAGCAATACAGGCTCCTGGGAGCCTCTAGTTTTGGTTTTTTTTTTGTTGAGCTGATTAGAAATACAACATGGTTGCCGTGCTAAGGAACATAGTTTAACATAGGACTGTATGGGAAAGACATAAAACAGCTTCTTCTAAGAAACTGTCCTTTAAATTGCTGCTGATTGGAAATTGACTTGACTTGGGGAGTTTTTTACGTCCTACACCGACAACTTAATGATTGGAAATTCAGCATGGCAGTGTATATATTTAGATTTTAGGTAAATATGTTATTAATATATGCTGTTGTTGTGTGGCTATACACCAGCTGGGAGGACTAGACAATATAATTAGATTTAGTTACTTATCAGCTCATATTACATGTATCAGTCTCAGTCACAGTGGGAGACTTCCTGACATGATAGAGCATATCTCCTTTGGTCAAGTCATTAACATATTTAACTAATTAACACATGGTAGTCACATGGCCCCTTTGTGCTGCTTCCAACATTTGAGCAGCCAATTAGTTTTAACCTGAGAGTTCACATTGACAGTCACATTTGATCTTGCATCCAGAAATTTTCCCACCCACCACACCCTATTTTTGCTAAAGGGTGTTTAATATACAATGTACATAGAATTTTCTTTGGGGGAGGGTATTTTGTTTGTAGTGATGTAGTTAGCATTTTCTTTCTCAAACCAGTTTTGTTATTGTAAACTTTTTCTGCTTATGTATGTATCGTTGCCTTTGTGGGAGCACCACAGTAGTAAATATTCAATTTTGTAACTTTACATAACTGCTTTGTAATATGCTGGCATTTTTATCTAATCAAGTAAACTGTGGTTGAATTTGCCCAAACCTGACTTGTGTCTTATTTTAGTTATCTAGTTAGTGTTGGAGTTTTCTCACCAAATTCTGAATATATGATACAGACAACTATGGGACTTGTTCTGTACGGTTGCTCAAACAGGCTTATAGGGTTAGAGGTCAACATGGCTTGCCTTACCCTATCATGCCATTGATACTATGTGCATAAACTGGTATACATAGAGAATCAACTAGTTTTTCCTGTTATGCGGGAGGGGCTAGGGATACATAAGCTTGGATTAATATACATAAAAACAGATCTTCACATAAAGTCGTTAGCATTTAATATCAAAATTTGTAAAAAAAAAAGTCATCGTTCCTAAGAAAAACTTTTGTAAGACAGGTTAGCAATACAGGCTCTCAAGAGCCTCCAGTGTTTTAAAGAGTGAATTCCTCTCTTACAAAAAAGCTTGTGTGCAGATAAACTTTGCAACAGTAAAAGATGTCACCATGAGAGTTGTTGCAACATGGACACTATGTTAAATTTCGTGCTAAGGATTTTGACAACTTATTATATGAGCTATTTCCCTTTACTTGTTGTAAGTTGATATTATACCATGGTAACTCATGAACCAGATGTGATAGACTTGGGGTTTGCATTATTGACCTTGAAAAAGATCACAAGAGAACCTTTCAGTTTTAACTAACATTTTATCATAACTGGTCATCAGATAGTCCATATATTTTTTTATAACCCCGCGCTAGTGGAATATATAGTGGGGGGGTGTTCGTCTCTTCGTCTATCTGTCTGTTACACTTTCTCTTATCTGCAACTCCACCTACAACACTGACTGGAATTGATGAAACTTTCACAGAATCTGTCACATAATCCAGGCGCACACGCCTGATATTTAACATTTTGATCAGATTAATATTTGGGATGTTTTGAAAATTGGGAAGCTGGGGTCTCAATTAGAGAGGCGGATTGGGGAGACCCTCTTGTTGGGGGGTTGTCAGGTCATAATACAGAAAGCCTGGCTGCGGACCATAGTGGGTAACGTGTTTGGAGAGTGCCATGCTCCTTGCACGATAAAGATCTTTTTTGTAGAATTACAAAAAGAGTAGGCTCATTGTAGCCACTACAAAAGGCTAAATTCTCCGACCATACTCAATACTCCATACTCCGTTTCAGTCAAAATTTTGTTCACTGTGTCCCATCCCACCCCATTTTCAATTGATGTATTGTTTGTCCTCAATATAGCTGAAATACTGCTCGCTGGACGTAAAGCAAACACCCAATCAATTAGGGAGCATTGCTCACAGTTGTTTAGTTAGTTTTTAGTTGAAATTGGAAGTATGGAAAGATCCAATTGAGGGCCATCCTTACAAGTCCAAAAGTGTCCACGAAACCCTGACAAACTTAGGTAGGAAATTCCCTGGCTAGAAGATTTTTATATGACGTCAAACCTTCAAAATATCAACTAATGAAATTGCTTGAAAGAAGTAAGTGTTTCGCTGTTGTCGTTCTTACTCATTCTTTAGTGGGAAGAAAATGTAACGCAACTAATAAATAAGGTGGTAATAAATTATAAACACTACTGTACAAAATACACTGATTTTCACATGTCTATGCAACACATCCGTTTGGTTTTTTACAATCGACATCAGGATATCCCCTAACCAAGTCGTAAATGAAAGCGAGCTTTTGATTGGCTACATTCAGGTATGATGTAGCAAATCAAAATAGTGACTTCTAGCCCGGGAATTTCCTATCTAAGTTTGTCAGGGTTTCGTGGACATACGTGGACACAGATACCCTGACTTGTGTGGATGATTGAGGGCTTTCCCACACTTTTGTGATCTTTAGAATTGATTTCACAATCGATTACAGAGCGTTGCTTAGCAATGAACACTTACAGTTACATAGTTTAGAATGTGACCTTGACCTTTGACCTTGAGTCTGTTTTCAAGGTGAAAGGTCATGATGGTCACTGGGGAAGACCCCATGCCCTCTATCATTAATAGTTTATGAGTTACATGTGAGAAACCAATAAGTTACATATATAATGAGAGATAAATCCTATAAGATTACTTCAAATCCTTTTCCTTCAATGTGATAAAGTTGCTACTTTAAGAGATCATCATTTTGCATGATTTTGTTTCCCTCTATTTTTTATAGTACAGGAGGAGTAGTGAACACAAGCAGAGGTCAAAATCTGGAACTTGATCTATGACCTTGTGACAGTTTTCAAGGTCAAAGGTCATGAGGGTATGGGGTGAAAACCCCGGGTCTGTATCTTGTCTAGTTCTTGAGATTTGCTGGCATGACTTAAAACTGATATATAAAGGGAGAAAACTCCAGTAAGATGTGAAATTCTATTCTCAGTGTGTGCGCTCAACTGGACTGAAGACTTTGGAAAACTGTGCAAAGCCACATCTTTTACTGTGTCAGAGAAGAAGAGTGGTGTTAGTGGTGTTAAATCCATAACAGAGATGGAAAAACCATTAATTATTAACAAATCTAAACCTGCAGTAAATTTCAAATGTCAACATCTAAATGGTGAAATGTCAAAAACACTTTAATTAAACACTTGGGTTTCCTGCACTCCTGACAACCAGTTTGCTGGGACCATACTGGGAGGGTTCCCAGTGCTCGACCCACAGATCAGCCCAGTGCCTCCCCAGGTGGCGGATAGGGGAGACCCTCTTGTTGGGGGGTTGTCAGGTCATAATACGGAAAACCTGACCGCGGACCATAGTGGGTAACTTGTTTGGAGAGGGCCACGCTCCTTGCACGATAAAGACCTCTTTTGTAGATTTCGAAAAAGAATAGGCTCATTGTAGCCGCTACAAAAGGCTAAATTTTCCGCCCCTACCCAAAACTCCATACTTTTCCAGTGGCAGTCAAAATTGTATTCCCTGTGACCCATCCCACCCACATTTTCCTTTGATTTATTGTTTGTTAACTTGTTCCCGTCCTGAATATAGCTGAAATACTGCTCGCTGGACGTAAAGCAGACATCCAATCAATCAATCAATCAATATTTTGTTTGAGATCTTTTGTCTTACTTCCCGTTTGAAACATGTGCCCTGCAAACATGACACCAAGAATTGCTTCCAAGATCTGCTGGTGAATGTCTTTACATATTGCTTCGTCTCCCCATAGTGTTATACAAATAACCCTGAGCTACATTTTGTGATAATTGAAGAAATGCCACTTGAGACTTTAAAGGAGAAGGCTTGTTATTATTTGATATAAGGAAAAGTCTGTTTGTGTTATTGCTCCAAGATTTCTAGCAATATGTTTTGCTTTGTGTTTAAATACATAATATTGAATATATTAATCATACTTAACAACACCTATTATTCAATATTATGTATTTAAACACAAAACAAAACATATTGCTAGAAATCTTGGAGCATTACACAAACATTAGCAGTTTTTGGACTGTTTTTTAAATGCCTGCAGATATTGAGCTGAGTTTTGGTTTATGAGTCAACCATGATGAGTTGACTTAGTATTGCCTGAGCAGTACTATCCACACTTGTTCTATTTCTTATAACCTTTTTCTTCATTATTTCCTTAGGGAGACCTCTTGAATTTTGACAGACTGTACCACAAGCATCAGTATTATAGTTCAAGTACAGTTCTGTGAATAATTCTGGATTACAGAAAAAAATGTCCATGCAAAAACGATAGCCTTGACCAACTAGCTTTGAACCCACAAGACAAGATTTCTCTACTATACAGTCCGCCAAAAGTTAAGCATCACCTAAATGTTTTCTTAAATAATTTTATTACAAAACGATTCATTCAGCATCTGATGCATTTATGCAATGCTTTTAAACAATACCTTTATATAACATACAGGTCAGATGTCAATAATTAGAGTTTTAAAGTGTAAAAACCGGTTTCAAAAACTTGTCCCGCTTCTAATTAACAGACTGACTTTGAATGAAATAGCCTTGTCCGATTGCACGTGGATATTGTGGTTAGTTATTATCTTTTAAAGACTTTTCAACATGGTAAGACGAAAATTAAGTATCGCCGAACGCTGGCAAGCAATTGGAATGAAAAATGCTGGAATGAGTAACCTCCAAATAGCAGCCAATTTTGGGGTGAACAACTCTGTTATTTGCAGACTTGTTGCGAGGCATAGACAGACAGGGTCAATCGAGGACCGCCCAAGATCTGGGAGACCCCGTAAAACAACCCCTAGAGAGGACCGCTTCCTTGCTCGTCAAGCCAGATTGCACCCTTTTCAACAGCAGGCCAGTTACGAGGAATGTGGCCTACTAGTGGTCAAATCAGTGACCGAACAGTTATTCGGAGGCTTCACAGATCTCGATTACGTGCCTTTGAAACGACCAGAAATGACAAGAAGGCACCGCCAAGCACGAATGGAGTGGGCAAGACATCATCGTCACTGGAATATAAGAAGCAGGAGACGTATTCATTGGTCAGATGAAAGCCGCTTTCTGTTGAAGCCTTTTGATGGTCGGATACGTGTTTGGCGGCAAAGGAATACAGCTTTGGATAGAAACCATATTGTAGGAACAACTGCATTCGGTGGTGTTCACATGAGTGCATGCTCCCTTTACAGATTTTCAACGGTAAATTGAATGGTCTGAAATACCGCGATGACATCTTGGATGGTCACGTTAGGCCACATTTTGACAACCATGCTCTTGCAGACAGACCAATGTTTCAAGACGACAACGCTCGACCCCATCGAGCCCGTGTTGTGAGGGACTTTATTGAAACAGAATCCATTGACACACTTCCATGGCCAGCCATGTCACGGGACATGAATCCGATTGAGCATGTGTGGGACTTTATCAGGCAAAAAGTCAATCAACGGAACCCAAGATGCCAAAATGTTCGAGAATTAGAAGTCGCACTTGTGGAAGAATGGCAGAGATTTCCATAGTACAGACTTAGGCGTTTGGTTGCTGGAATGAGGCGGCGTGTTGAACATTTACACCGGAAGCGTGGGGGTTATACCCGATATTGATGGAAAATACGCCAAACGACAGTCCATTTGTTACTCTTTCATCTCAGGACTTGTTGAATGACTGTAATTTTGTAAACAATGAAAAATTTTGTGTCAAACTAAAACTTAAAATCACCTATTGTTTTGTTGTTTTTTGGCCTATTTTTTGTGATCATTATTAGACCACTAGAATTTAATTTTATAATTTGAGGATTTAAATAAAGAATTTTACAGGTTCAAATTTCCTAATGATATATACATTTTCATACAAATTAAACAGTTTCTCATTTGTTTATGTTTTTGAAAAAAGATTAGATCCGGAAAAGTAGGTGATGCTTAACTTATGGCGGACTGTATATAATGATCAGTCTGTCCGTCCGTCCGTGTGTCCGTCATGCGTCCGTCCGTCCGTCCGTCCGAACTACTCGTGTCCGGGCTGTAACTTTTTATCTTTTGAGGTAGGCTTTTGATATTTGGAATATGGGTAGATAATATCAAGGCAATGTGTCACCTACCATGGTTGATGACCTTTGACCTTGACCTCAAGTTCGGCAGGGCCCACAGAGATGGGTACCATCTCACTGATATCTAGTTTTGGGTTAATAAAATGTAATGATCTCATGATTTGTTGAAACCTGTCTCTGCTAATAGTTTTTTGATAGAATTGTGTTTCCAGGGCAGTGTCTATGAAGTATGCTAGGCATCTTGTAAATATATTGTTTGTCTGAGTGGTGTTAAACTACTTACAGCAATTTTTCAGATATATTATGGCGTTTTATTGAGAAGAAAACACCAGAAGTCGATTTCACAAAAATTATTAAGTGTATTTAATCTATCTTAAGTGTTGGAAGATCAAAGGGAATGCATTGTGATGTCAGAACTCAAGCTAGATTTTACACTTAAGACTTTTTGTAAAATCGACTCCAGACCTTCAGAAGAAAAACTGGTCTAGTAAAATAACCTTTAACTTTATAGTACATGTTATAAATACTGCATTTGGACCAGCCTAAGCCTGAAATCATCATCTGGTGCATGGCAGGCGATTCCTTTAGCCATCATTTGGCATGTTCAGAAATCGTTCACCTATGAACATGAAAGGGTGTGCTCTATGCTTCATTAACACTTTGTCAAATACTTCATGCTGGCGTGAACTTGAAAAAAATGGTGTGCATAAATAACTGCCAAGCGGGGCTCCATATTTTCTTGTTTAATATAATTTATTTAAAAATGTATCTGGAGAGAATATCTGTAATTATTCAGTATTACTTGTTAAACAGCTCTGCCTGTAAATATGAGCTTACATTCCTAAATGTCTTGGGATTTAATATTTATTTGGACAGAAGGATTACTTACAATATAGAGGTTTTCTGTAATTTTCTTGGTGCTCTACTTTGTGAATAAAGTAACTGAATGTATTTGCAGTTTTAATAATCCAGGATTGAAAACATGCAGGATGGTGTTTTTCCTTCTACATGAATTTTGTTCTAATTTATTTAGAGCTATATTTTTTCTTGTGCTATACTCAAAAGATATTGTGTCATTCTTCCATTATTTAATTTTGATCTATATATATCAAAGTCAGATTGTCTAGTTTCTGGATTTTTTAGTATTTTGCGCTGGCTTTCTTGTGTTTTGTATGCACTTAGCATAATATTTAAGTGAGAATTTGTCTCGTCTAAATTGTAGCATCTTATTCTCGCTTGCTTCGACTAAGAGATTTTAAATGGGGTTAGATGTTCATGTACCTAGAGCTAGTAATCAAGTATAGATTTGATTGTTTGTTTAAATATTATTTAATGCCACTTTCAGCAATTTTCAGCTATATCATGGTGTCCAGTTTTTATTGGGGTAGGAAGACGGAGTACTAGAAGAAAAACCCCTACCTTGACAGTAGGAAAACTTGCAATACTTGTCAAATAAGATTGGAGTCAAGTGCACTCTGCCCCCTGTGAGACTTAAACCCACAGTGTTGACAGACCATTTGATCAATAGTAGACAAACTGTCTTATCCACTCAGCCACCAAGGCCCCAGTATAGACTTGTGCAAAGATTCATACAACAAAAACAGTGTTTCTGTGCCTTTTCCAAATTATTGGTATGAACATATCTCATAATGTATTAGTTATTACTTTAGATCTCTCCTAAGTGTGCATTTGACTCCAATCTTAATTGACAAGTATTGCCAAATTTCCTAGCATAGTTCTGTTTTTTTTCGGGTACTCCCGGCATCCTCATAAAAACATAAAACACAAGTAATTGAAACCATTGTAGATTAGACTATTTAAAAAATGACTCCTCATTTTAATGTATGTTGTGAGAATGATGCTGGTCATTCTGTGAAGACACTTAAGGCTTTAAGGGTTAATAAGCCTTGCTTGTCCACTATACTAGGTTGGTTTTGGTATATGGAAAACAAAACATGTACTCATATATAGTAATCTTGTTTTGGGAATTTGTTTTGTCATTTTTCACAGTAGTTTAATGTTTTCATTGTTTTTTTGTGTTTTTATTTAGTATGCTGATTAAGTTACAGTGGTCATGTTCATCTTTAAATAAAGGTAGTATATATGGCATGAGTTGTACTATGGGTGTATTTTAAAACACTTGATGGTACAAGGAGGCTTATATCATTAGAGAAGTAGTAAAAGTTCATTATAGTCAAAATACAAAGACCTGTCAGGTATTTTCTAGCTCACACCGATCAACCGACATATCATTTTGGTGAGAAGAAGTATGACACGATGAAAAAAGATATAAACAAGTTAAGACTTTTACGTATACAGATGACTTTTTCCAAATCGCTACGTTTAAAACTCACTGTATCAAATATAGTGTAGTAAAAAATTATTTGGCATATATTTGTCCATTAACATATATTCAATCGTTTTAACTAATGTTTTCATTTGTTATCTGAAAATATGTTCCAAAGGTACTGGCATCACAAATTTGAACAAATAAATGCAAAATTTACGCTTCTGCACAATATATTTCTGTATCAAGTGTTTTTGTTCAAAAGGACATATATTCAACTTTTTTTCTGACCCCAAAATTATTCTTCTAATTGCAATTTATTAGGAGTTTGAATCATTTTTCTTTACGCATTTACTGAAAAAATGATATGGAAAAAATCAGCTCATCTTTTTATAATGATACGATGAATAAAAGTTCCTTGACACGATTGAAAACAGCCACCTATTTCTTAAGTGATTAGTTTTATACTTCCACATGGGGCATTTCAATAACTTTTTACAACTAATGTCTGTATATCATTGAATATTATACAAAAAGTCTACAATTGTTAATGTAGACTTTTTGTATAATATTCAAAGATAATGCATTAACAATATTAATTTGATTTTAATTGCAGTCAGAGAAAGTACGATACGATATAAATCAGTTCAATGATATGACTATGATGTATAAATTCTTGACACAATAGGACTATGATTTATAAATTCTTGACACAAATCACTAGATATGGAAAAAGGTAACAAGCAGCGGAGCAGCTTTTTAATTTAACTTAAAACCATAGTGAGGAATTAAACATAGAGTAAATGCTCTCAATGAGACAATCCCAGAGCAGGGCTTAAGCGCAAATCTGTGTTGTATGTCGATAGTTCAAACCTATCAACAAATAACAACATAACCTGGACACGATTTGATATGGATATGGTATGATATGATATGATATGATTTGATATGGATGCACGGACGGACAGACAACAATATGTCGACCTTCTTTTGTCCCTTTTACCAAAAACCCAATATAAACGTCCTAAAAAAAGTGGAATGTAACACTAGATAAAGCTATCTTGCATATCCTAAACGTGTATTAGTATGGGATTTACAGTGTCAAATAAATTTGGCTAAAAATATCAGCCTTAAAGGAGAAGAAAAGAAAAAAAGAAGATGAAGTAAACTACCAGACAAAAACAATATGTCTCCCATTTATCTTCGTTTTGGTATACATAATAAAATAAGAATTGCATACAAATACAAAGTATAGTTTGAAGCTTTTCTGCATATGTTATTGTGTGTCGCAATTTGTCCATTGTATATTTTATGCACAGTTATCAAAATTAATTTTCCCCATCCTCCTCTTCATGCTTCATATTGACAAGAAAATCACAAATTTACATATATTATTATGTTACGAACTCTTAAAGTGAATACTTATTCAATTGGTTAGCAGAATTTCATAGCTTATACAAAGTCATATTTCTTGTTTTAGTCGTATCATTGAACTGATTTATATCGTATCGTACTTTCTCTGACTCTGCAATTAAAATCAAATTAATATTATTAATGCATTATGTTAAAGATACATTTTTGGCACCAAACAAAAGCTAAAGGAATATTCTTTACAATTACACGGCCGATTTGAAATAAAATTATATCATAAAAGGTCATTTTAGCATTTTAATACATGTAACTAAATTTTTTCGTTTATTTTATAAGATAAGTTGGACAAAAATAAAAGCAAGAGCTTAAAGAACTAAATATATCTATTGCCAAATCTATGCTAAATATTGTTTTAATATATTGTATTTGCTACATTAAATTTAAAACATAACAAAATTTGAAAAACTTACCTACGTTTTCATCGCTTCTAACTTGTTTATATCTTTTTTCATCGTGTCATACATCTTCTCACCAAAATGATATTAGTCGGTTTATCGGTGTGTAGCTATTGCTCAATAAATTCCAAACATACTAGTAGATAACAGCTGTTTAGAAAACTGCTTCAATCTGCTCTTAATCAGAAAGAGCTAGACATTTAAATTGCAGCTACTCATGTGTGACTCAGGTAAAATAAATCTTTCAATATTGTTCTCTTACATTGTTCCCTATGGCAATATTCTAAGTAAGACTTAAATTTTACCTGAGTCATGCATGAGTAGCTGCAGTTTAAATGTCCAAGCTATTACTGATGAAGAGCTTTAAAGAAAACAGATTGAAGCAGTTTTCTAAACAGCTGTTATCTGTATTTAGAACTGATTGACCAATAGGTAAAAAATACCTGACAGGTACTTTGACTATAACAATGGAAGCCAGCTGGCTTCTTATACAGTCAGATTTCCGGTGAAACTATAACAATGGAATCAGAGCTCTCTATTATACAAGGTACAAAAGTTATGTACCCATGTTTATTCGGTTGCCATGCAAATTAAAAGTTATTTAGCACATTGGCTGACAAAAGTTTTCGTTTAGTATCTATTCGTTTTAAAATTAAAGACAACTTTGCAAAGTTACAAGAACAACGGATATTTAATACCTCTGTTTTGATCAGAAAACATGAAAAACAGGGGGTGTATTCTTAAGTGCTGCAAAAAAATGCACCAATTTTAATTTCGATGAAAAAAATTCCATAGATTTCTGAAATATTCATCTTTCACGTGTGTAATTTTTGACTTGTGACGACCTTTCGTTTTCGAGAAAAAAAATTTCAAAGTCGAGCATTATTTCTGTTGCTGTTCATTCATGTGTGATAATTTTCGGTGTGTTCGTATATGAAACAGATGAACAAGGTGCGTGTGATTTGCCATCGGGTTATGTAAAAAGTCTCGTTTTAGTGCGGTACATTTTATTTTAAAGGTGTTTACATTTGAAAATAAATAGAGCAAAAAATAATGACAATTATATCTATTTTTTTTAATGAAGTGACACAAAAAAAATAAGCGTTTTTTTTTTCGCAAAACACAGTAGCATTCGTCACATTCTGTGCGAGGGTACGATTATTCGCTCTAGTTCTCTATCACTAAAATTTATTGAAATATCAGCAATTTACTTCAAGCCACGGATCGTTCCCTATTTTTCGATCTAAATTGGTTTCTATTACACGATGATTGTGTTGAAAATATTTTAGCAGTTTAATTTCTATAACAACCGAACATTTCATTGAACGTTTTTATAACATTTTTAATCTGCCGTGTCTTGTACGTATCTTAAATGCGTCAAATTAAGACTTATAATAAACAATGTCTTGTGTATATAGCTAATATGTTGGTAGAAAGTGTATTATTTAAATTTTTTTTTAAATTCTTCAAATAGTTCGATAAAATAATTGTTCGCATAAATGGCACAGAACAGCGATCCCTGTATGACTAATACTTATTTTTTAGTTTAGTTGAACTGTATTAGCAAGAGCAAAAAAAGCGTTTATAAGAGCGTTGGATGGCAGAGGGTTCTCGGACTACTTATTTTCATGCAAATGCTACATTTTTACGTTCACGTGGGGACAACAAGGCAGAACAATTAACACTAGAAGACCAACATCTCATGTGCAAAACGTGACACGGACTTAATAAGTCGTAAGTTCGCAAGACAAAACCTTTCAAAATGATCTAAATTTTAAGAAAGAAATTCAATTCACCTTGCTGTATATTTCTTTAATAAATATGAACCCCCCCCCCCTCCCCCTTTAGAACGAATAATCGTACCCTCGCTTTTTTTTGCGTTAATCCGACAAATCACAAAACTAACTTCGCATTATAACGGCAGTAAAAATCAGCCTACCACCCCTTCCTCGCACTTCGTAAAACAAACCAGAAAATAAACGTCCAACAAACACATATAAATGTAATTTGTGAATACAATATTTGTTCAAGGAGGGTTTTTTGAAATCGTGACATTTAACATTGCTGAAATGGCAAAAAAGGGTTTCCAAGTAGATTTTTTTAACAAAAACACACGAAGTGAATTTTAAACATAGTCAATTGATTCAAAAATTAAATACACCCTTATAAACTGGGGGTTCTAAAACCTATGGGTTTTTCATCAAACCATAAAACGACCAGGCCAATGAACAATACTGCAAGACAATGGCATATTAAAGTCAGGTTGGAGAAATAACTGAACACACATTATTTAGAACATTGCAAAACTGTTCAAATTTTTAATTTTGGAAAGCACAATCTTTTTCCTGCATAAGACCGTCTCATGAATATGCATTCTCAAGCACATTCAATACGTCAGTAAAGTATTAAAGATGATTGGAAGAGGTGGTACAAGTGGTTTCTATACAACCATGGCTAGTTAGGCTTGCGCATGATGAGCCTTCTAGTATAAACCATCTCCAGACCTTGATACAATTGCAGGTTACCTACATACAGAGCATCTCTACAAAAAAAAATAGATTTTCAATTAGGAAAAAAACAGAAAAGGACAATTTAAGAATGTGAAAATAATTTGGGAATGCAAAGTTATCAGTAATAGCCTAAATAGGATTTAAAAAAAAAACATTTTTAGCCTACACGGCCTGCCATACCACAATCAATTACCGGACGTGAATCACTTGACCG
Source organism: Limnoperna fortunei (assembly GCA_944474755.1). Classification (NCBI taxonomy): domain Eukaryota; kingdom Metazoa; phylum Mollusca; class Bivalvia; order Mytilida; family Modiolidae; genus Limnoperna; species Limnoperna fortunei. The sequence goes on from OX104113.1 coordinate 55,428,399, forward strand.
TTACCTTACATTTAGACTTGTCTCCCTTAATTACTTGACAACGGACACATTTAAGTGCTGCGATTTTTTGCACCACGTTAAAATTACTTCAAACAAACTTAAATCAAATCTATATATAATTACCTTTGTCCCATTGAAGATCCGATTTGTGATTACATCGGGAACAGTGTTTTAAAAATTTTCAAAGGTCTGCCAACATATTCTAAAGTTGTTCCTTGACGATGGAAAAATGTCTATAGCTACTTTTTTTTAGATGGACTGTAATTTTCTGCTGTCACTGTTCGACGGAGGAAGCATTCGCGTCTTAGAATATCATAGTATTGTGTATTATTGAGTTGAACTGTATTAGCTGTTTACATGTTTCAAGTCCAGTCAAAAACTTCGCGTCATTACGAAAATGGAGGTCTTTCCAAGTGACTGCATCTCATGAATATTTTGAAGGGAGATAATTCGATGTCACCACAAATCGGACTGTATAGAATGGCCTCAAGCTTGGATAAGAATTCATTTTCATCAGTGGCAGGAGTTCTAGGACCAAATAAGAGGAAACATATTTTGTAGTTCACTTAAACATGATTCATCTAAAAGAATAACTCTATAGAGTTATTACAATATCAAACATAAAGTAATTCTTTATTTACTTTATAATGGCCATGTGCAAATAGGTTAAGACTCATATTTAACTGATCATAAATATATACAGTCCGCCAAAAGTTAAGCATCACCTAAATATTTTCTGAAATAATTTTATTACAAAACGATTCATTCAGCATGTAATGCATTTATGCAATGCTTTCAAAACAATACCTTTATCAAACATACATGTAAGATGTCAATAATTAGAGTTTTAAAGTGTAAAAACTGGTTTCAAAAACTGGTCTTGCTTCAAATTAACAGACTGACTTTGAATCAAATAGCGTTGTTCGATTGCACGTGGATATTCTGGTTAGTTATTATCTTTAAAGACTTTTCAACATGGTAAGACGAAAATTAAGTATCGCTGAACGCTGGCAAGCAATTGGAATGAAAAATTCTGGAATGATTAACCGCCAAATAGCAGCCAATTTTGGGGTGAACAACTCTGTTATTAGCAGACTTGTTGCGAGGCATAGACAGACAGGATCAATCGAGGACCGCCCAAGATCTGGAAGACCCCGTAAAACAACCCCTAGAGAGGACCGCTTCCTTGCTTGTCAAGCCAGATTGCACCCCTTTTCAACAGCAGGCCAGTTACGAGGAATGTGGCCTTCTGGTGGTCCAATCAGTGACAGAACAGTTATTCGGAGGCTTCACAGATCTCGTTTATGTGCCTGCAGGCTTATCAAACGACCAGAACTGACAAGATGGCACTGCCAAGCACGAATGAAGTGGGCAAGACATCATCGTCACTGGAATCTAAGAAGCTGGAGACGTATTCATTGGTCAGATGAAAGCCGCTTTCTGTTGAAGCCTTTTGACGGTCGGATACGTGTTTGGCGGCAAAGGAATACAGCTTTGGATAGAAACCATATTGTAGGAACAATTGCATTCAGTGTTGGCGGCATTACTGTATGGAGATCCTTTTCACGTGACTGCAAGCTCACTTTACAGATTCTCAACGATACATTGATTGGTCTGAAATACAGTGATGACATATTGGATGGTCATGTTGGGCCACATTTTGACAGGCCAATGTTTCAAGACGACAACGCTCGACCCCATCGAGCCTGTGTTGTGAGGGACTTTATTGAAACAGAAGCCATCGACACACTTCCATGGCCAGCCATGTCACCGGACATGAATCCGATTGAGCATGTGTGGGACTTTATCGGGCGAAAAGTCAATCAACGGTACCCAAGATGCCAAAATGTTCGAGAATTAGAAGTCGCTCTTGTGGAAGAATGACAGAGATTTCCACAGTACAGACTTAGGCGTTTGGTTGCTGGAATGAGGCGGCGTGTTGAACATTTACACCGGAAGCGTGGAGGTTATACCCGATATTGATGGAAAATACGCCAAACGACAGTCCATTTGTTACTCTTTCACCTCAGGACTTGTTGAATGACTGTAATTTTGTAAACAATGAAAAATTTTGTGTCAAACTAAAACTTAAAATCACCTATTGTTTTGTTGTTTTTTGGCCTATTTTTTGTGATCATTATTAGACCACTAGAATTTAATTTTACAATTTGAGGATTTAAATAAAGTATTTTACAGGTTCAAATTTCCTAATGATATATACATTTTCCTACAAATTAAACATTTTCTCATTTGTGTATGTTATTGAAAAGAGATTAGATCTGGAAAAGTAGGTGATGCTTAACTTATGGTGGACTGTATATAATCATGGACATTCTTTGGAAACTTTACCTGAACTATGTGGTTAGCCTGTGAATTTGATGAATTAAACAAACTAGTGTGTTTTTGTTATTGTAGGTGTATGGGGTGTTGGTCTAGCAACCAAGAGATGCAACCTTAACAATGTACCATTAGGCCAAGATAGTGAATCATGGGTAGTCACACACGAGGCCATAATGTATCACAACATGCAGCAGAAAGGAGCTTTGAGACATTGTTTGAATGAAGGAGACATTTTGGTAATCACACTTAACTGCAAGCAACCCTAATCAATGTTTATTTCTTTCAATCCTTGTCTTATTTTTGGCTCACTAGGCATCTGTCGATCATTCTTCTGTCTGTGAATCATCAGTTTTTTTTACACAAATCTACCAAACATTGCAACAATCATTTCAGTTTTATATCTGTGATGACTTATTGGTCAATATCTCAAAATGTATAATATCTTTAGAAAAAAACTTTTACCATAAATTGATCCACTGAACAAGCTTTTTATTTTTTTTCAATTATTCCAAATTGTTTGATGACTTCGTGTAGCAAGTATTTAGTTCAATTTTATATGAAAGTTTTTGCATTGTAAGCTATTATGGAGTAAAACTGTAAATTGCAAAACCTAAAATTGTCAGAATCCTCCTTATATGAGTTATTACCCTTAATTACAAAATCATCTGTTTTTTCCCATAAAAATTAAAAACTGTAACACCTAGAGTAAAACAGTAAAAAGCTAAAATGATGAAAGGCCTAAACATCCTTTATTTGGTTGAAAATTGTAACATGACTCTTTATAGGAGTTGTTGCCCTTTAATGACAATTTCAGAAATAACAGTAGTTTTTTGTAATAAAAGGACAACTATAACAGCCTCCAAACTGTAAGTTACTAAAATAATCAAAGTACAAGTCCTAAAAAAATGTATTGTCTGAAAATTGTGAGATGAGTCCTAATATAGGCGTAATTGCCCTTGATGACATTTTTTTAATGAAATTTTTAGTTTTTTCCCTGGTACTTGCAAAGTATAACAGCTAAGGTTAAACTGTAAATAGCATTCTATCTCCTTTGAAAATATGGTTGCAGATAGTTTTCCCAATTTTTGAATTCAGTGTACAGTGAATGTGCTACAGTAATTGTTGGATACACTTACACCCCCTGAAACGTAAAACGTTCCCATTTATGCGTTCGTTTTTCATTTTCCGTTAGTTTGTATATCGTTTTTTCGTTCTTCCATTCGTTCGTCCATTCCTTCGTTTGTTCGTCCGCATGCGCAGTACAGGTAAAAATAAAGGTTCATTGTTTGTCAGCATTCGCAAAAGAAAATATTTTACACTTTGTTAGTCTGATAGAAAATACTACATTCTGTTTTCAAATTAAAATAACCTGAACATTAAAATGTCAAATAAAGTGTATTTATTTTAAAACTATAAATTCATTAAAATCATGAACATGTTTTAAATTAAATATAAACATAAACAATATGAAATACTTTCTTCATCTATTTTGTTATGTAAATCTACAATATTCAGGTTGTACAAATAAATATGATTTATTTGAACACTCTCCAAATTTTAGTTTACTACATGGAAAACATTGAGAACCCTGAAACTGAATGGCGTGTTGCATCTTGGGTAACACATATGTAAATTACTGTATTCTTACTACGGAATGGTTGTTATAGTATGCAAATTAGCACGTTTATAATAAAATTAGGTCACATTATCCATATACGGAAAAATCATCAACATAACATTTTCAACGTGCATCTTCAAAGACGAAAAAAGAAATTTCTTCAATGTCCATAGCTTTAATAACGTAAAGAAGATGAATATTATGTTTGAATTTTGTATAAATAGACCGAAGTTAGAATTTTTTATTTGCTACATTACGAGCAATAGGACTGAATTCTGCCGTTAATCCGACAAATCACAAAAATAACTTCGGATTATAACGGCAGTAAAATTCAGCCTAATTTTGCATGTGAAATATGGTTTTTAATTTTATTGCTAGGGTCTCAGGAGTGATTTTATATATGTAATATAGTTTTAAATTGTATTGCTAGGGTCTCTGGAGTGATTTTGTATGTGAAATATTGTTTTCAGTTGTATCATAAAGGTCTCAGGAGTGATTTTATATATGAAATATGGTTTTTAATTTTATCACAAAGGTCTCAGGAGTGATTTTATATGTGTAATATAGTTTTTAATTGTATTGCTAGGGTCTCGGGAGTGATTTTGTATGTGAAATATGGTTTTTAATTGTATTGCTAGGGTCTCAGGAGTGATTTTTTATGTCATTGTGTAATATGGTTTTTAATTGTATTGCTAAGGAATGTGTAATAATTACTGTAATTAAAATAAAATAGACGATTAAGATCGTTTCTTTTTACACTGTGATAAAAAATATTTATAGGTCCATTATTAAAACATTTCCATGTTGAGCCCAAATCCCGAACGGGAATATTTAATAAAAATAATCAACCCCACAAATTTTCTCGTAGGCTTCTTATGTTGTCACGTTTTTGTGTGTGTATTACCTGTTTGAGCTGTCACAAATCATTTCAATGATGATTTAATGAAAATAAAGTATAATTATTTTATTATTAATTCCTTTTCAATTTTATAAACCAGCTTGATTCTCAAGATTTTATTTAAAATGATCGAACGTTTCTTGATTTTTACAAAGCACGATATAGGCGTGTCCATTTGTTTTCCCACATACAAACGCTTGAAGCGTATAGCTTATCTCTGACTGGTTAATTTTTAAATGGTTCTTCTGGACGATAAGAGCGTTCGTTCATTCTTCGTCCGTGTCGTTTTTGGTTCGTCCGTTTAAAATTCATACGGGAACTTTTTACGTTTCAGGGGGTGTATTACTGGCTAGTGGTATGTGATAACCACCCATTTTAATTAACTAACCTACTCACATACTACAGTAATAGAAGCGGGAGGTTTAGCATGCCATAAAACCTGGTTTAACCCACCATTTCTTTTGAAATGCCTGTGCTAGTCGGGACTATTGCTGTAGTTACTATATGTTTATTTTTTATGCCCCCGCGACGACATGTCGGGGGGCATTAAGTTTTACTCATGTCCGTCCGTCCGTACGTACGTACGTACGTACGTCCGAACAAATTTCCGTCAAGCTTTTCTCAGAAACCGTACATGAGAACAATTTTAAATTTGGCAGAGTGGTTCAGTATCACAAGTTGTACGTCCTAAGCGAATTTCAGACCTGTCGGACAACTACTTCCTGTTTGGGACTTCATTTGTACGTAAATACGTCCGTCTGTATGAACAAATTTCCGTCAAGCTTTTCTCAGAAACCGTACATTAGAACAATTTGAAATTTGGCAGTGTGGTTCAGTATCACAAGTTGTACGTCCTAAGCGACTTTCAGACCTGTCGCACAACTACTTCCTGTTTGCGACTGGGCCGATATGAAAATGTGTTAACATGAGTATGAAAATTTCCGTCAAGCTTTTCTCAGAAACCGTACATCAGAACAATTTGAAATTTGGCAGGGTGGTTCAGTATCACAAGTTGTACGTCCTAAGCGACTTTCAGACCTGTCGGACAACTACTTCCTGTTTGCGACTGGGCCAATATGAAAATGTGTTAACATGAGTATGAAAATTTCCGTCAAGCTTTTCTCAGAAACCGTACATCAGAACAATTTGAAATTTGGCAGGGTGGTTCAGTATCACAAGTTGTACGTCCTAAGCGACTTTCAGACCTGTCGGACAACTACTTCCTGTTTGCGACTGGGCCGATATGAAAATGTGTTAACATGAGTATGAAAATTTCCGTCAAGCTTTTCTCAGAAACCATACATCAGAACAATTTGAAATTTGGCAGGGTGGTTCAGTATCACAATTTGTACGTCCTAAGCGACTTTCAGACCTGTCGGACAACTACTTCCTGTTTGCGACTGGGCCGATATGAAAATGTGTTAACATGAGTATGAAAATTTCCGTCAAGCTTTTCTCAGAAACCGTACATCAGAACAATTTGATATTTGGCAGGGTGGTTCAGTATCACAAGTTGTACGTCCTAAGCGACTTTCAGACCTGTCGGACAACTACTTCCTGTTTGCGACTGGGCCGATATGAAAATGTGTTAACATGAGTATGAAAATTTCCGTAAAGCTTTTCTCAGAAACCGTACATCAGCACAATTTGAAATTTGGCAGGGTGGTTCAGTATCACAAGTTGTACGTCCTAAGCGACTTTCAGACCTGTCGGACAGCTACTTCCTGTTTGCGACTGGGCCGATATGAAAATGTGTTAACATGAGTATGAAAATTTCCGTCAAGCTTTTCTCAGAAACCGTACATCAGCACAATTTGAAATTTGGCAGGGTGGTTCAGTATCACAAGTTGTATGTCCTAAGCGACTTTCAGACCTGTCGGACAACTACTTCCTGTTTGGGACTTCATTTAGCGGGGGCATCCGTGTCCCATGGACACACTCTTCAATTTTTTATTCTGGAGTTTGCATGCCTCTGACTTTGATTGTCCTTTTTGATAGTTTCATGGGTGTTCAGTGTTTTGTTATTACCTTCATTTGAAAAAAATGATCAGCAAGACAAGTCCTACAAATAACTCCTTTTGTCCGAAATTGTCATTGTTTAACACATACAAGGAGTTATTTCTTTGAATTACAATTTGTGATGTGAATTACCAGTTTTGCCTTATAAATTACAAACTTAAACAGCTAGTGTCATATTATAAGTACTGTAGCAAACAAAACTAATCAGAATGGCAAGGCCTACAAATCATATAATTTTTCAAATATTGTCTGATGACTCCTTATAGAAGCTTTTGTCTTTTAGGCTACAGCTACACGGGCTACACCCATTTAATTTTCTTGTTCTTCGGATTTTTGTCATTTTAAAATGTGGCAAGCAAAGGAAATAAATAATTAAATTACATGTATTAATTTGATTTTAAAAAATCATAGGCCAACAGAAAAATCTGTAGTAAACAATATTTAAAAAAAAAATTAGCAAATGTACTTCAGTGAACTTTGCATAAGAGTCAGCTGAAAGCAAATGAAGGCTTGTCACCAAGAAATTTTTCAGACTATACATTAGAAAACAGAGATATAGACAATGCTGACTCAAAATAAAAATAACACTACTTAAATTTGTCCACAAATAACACTGAACAATCATACAATCTTTTCATTTTCATTTTTTCATTTTCCTTTGGTGCAGATGAGCTTTTGCCATCATTTGTCATAAACTTTTTATACCCCTGCTTTGAAGAAGAGGGGGTACACTGGTTTACCCGTCCATCCGTCCTTCCATCCTTTCCCCTGCAACATAACTTTTTTAACTGTTTTCTCAGCAACAACTTATCATAACCTCATGAAATTTTATATGTGACCTTACCATGTGGTCCTATATTGTGAGTAAAGGTTTCAGTTCTGTCGCATATCTACCTCCTGTTTACCGACTTAGTTAATTCAATGATGTGAATGGCAGGGGTATACTGAGTGAGCAGTAGCTCACAGGTTACAGGTTTACAAATCATCTCTGAAACCACTGGGCCAATTTTTTTTTCAAACCTGGTCACAATCATCCTTAGGGTTCCTAGTTTCAAATTTATTCCCAGAGTGTTGATCAAAGGATAAAGATAGCTGCTCTTACTAAAAATAGAACATGGTAGTACCAGACGTTTTTGTTCAATATCTCAAAAATTATAAAAGCTATAGAGAAAACCATTTCTTCTTATTGATCAGCACATTATGGTCTGCAATAGTTTCTAATAGTGTAAAGTGTTGTGTAATGGCTTCCTGTATGAGTTATTGCCGTTTAATGATGATTTTTGACAAAATTTTCAGCAGTTACATTATAAATTGAAAACTGTAAGAAAGTTACATTATAAATTGAAAACTGTAAGAAAGTTACATTATAAATTGAAAACTGTAAGAGCTATAGTGAAACTGTAAAAGGTAAAAATTATCAGCAAGTCCTACAGTTCACTTTTTGGTCTGAAATTCAATTGTTAGATGACTCCATATTGTAGTTATTGTCCTTGAATGACATTTTTTTTAATTACAGTAAAACCTTTTAAAACTGGCCCTTGAATAAACCGGTTCCCTGTCCATTCCAGCTAAAAATTCAGGTCACATTTCTTCCCCTTAAAGTCTGTCGTAAATTTAACCTGTATACACCAGACCTCGTGTATTCCAAATTACGACCCTTATGTCCAGTCCCAATACACATTTCTCAATTAAAATTTACCTGTTTAAACCAAATAATTTACACAACCAGATGTATTAATTTTATCAATTGATAGCTATCCAAACAATGTAATTTACATGACTTGTAAGGTCTCCTTGAGGGCATATTTAATTAATGAACCAAAAGGTACAATAAAGGTAAATTGTTTTCAAAACCATTTATTTGGTGTGTTCCCCGAACGCCTACTGGATAAAAACAACACCTCATTAGGTATGGGGATTATGGGGCCTGTTAAGGGGAATGCAATAATTAGTTTACCTGTATTTACCTTGAAAATTATAATAAAGCATAGTAGACATTGGAAACTGAATTGACAAGAAAAATATTAAAATATCAAAATAAAATTGAAAAAAAGAATGGATAGTTTCAAGTTAATTAAAATAAAATTAAAAACTTAAGCTGCAATATATAAAATAAACTTGTCTTCAAAATGTCCCAAGCCAATTTTTTAAGCTGTAGATTGAGATGATGAGCTTGTACCATTCCCAATTAATAGTGTTCACATGTCAAACCTTTATAAATGGGTGAAAAGTACAAACACCTCATTCTAATCCAATATGGCTAATGCTCAGCTGAATGTGAAATTCATCACTAACAGACGTGGAGGCCAAAATATTAGTCTCGATGGCTTTATATACAGAGTTAACCGTAGGAACCCCGACAAGGTCTTCTGGAGATGCGTCGTACCTGGATGTTCAGCATCATTGTCTACAGAGAACAACATACCAACTGGTTTTGGTAGACAACAACACACACATGCACCAGACCACACAGAAGTAGTTGTTAAGCAAATAATGAACGCCGTTACCAAACGCTGCTTAGAAGAAATCCGACCGATACCGACTATTTATGCAGAAGAACTTAACAAATTACATGACACCGAATGGGACGACACCAGTAGAGAAGTAGTTGAACAGCTGCCGACATTCAACTCAGCAAAGTCTTCACTTTACAGAGCCAGACGCAAGCAGACTCCACCACTACCAAAGACTCAGACAGACATCACACTCGAAGGAAAATGGACAGAGACATTTTATATAAATTATCTGAGAAGATGCCATTTAAGTGTTTTTATCCAATCAAAGCACTTAATATAATAAATTGCAGCATGAATAGAATTATTGTAAAATAACTCCTCCACTCAAAATTTTCCATATTTACATGCTCTTGCCATGTATCAAATTTTATGATTGGGCAAAACAAATATATCTTTTATTAAAAGATTACATATAAATATTTGATACTCGTACTATTCTTAATTTTTTCAATAAATTTATTACACACTCTTGTATTTTTTAATTCACAGGTAGTCATTTCATGCATAGATTCTTTTTAAGCTGTTTCTTAATCGAACATGGAATACTTGTTATCAAACTATAATATTTCAGAAAGTTTTTGATATTGCATTTTTGGCTCATTTGATCAAAGTGATAAAATGTTTTTGTGGTTATATCAATCAGGTCAACCAAATTCTCGATACCTTTTGATTTCCACTTAATAAAATATTGGAAATCATCAGGGGGTACAAAATTTAAAATATCAAGTCTTAATATATCCTGAGCATTCACTGTTATAATTTGTTTTGCACTATGTAATCCATTTACCACATCTCTCCAGAAAGGATTTGTTATTTTCCTACTTACCTCTTTCAGTTTTTCTTTTTCTAGGTTAAATAATCTAAAGCCCCAACTTGTATGAGCTGTTGTTCTGCAACAGCTTGCCACACACCTGAATTGTTCACCATAAGTCTCTTAACCCAACTTAGTTTTAAGTATGTATTAAAGGACTCGAGATGAATCATTTTTAAACCACCCTCTGAAAAATTACCAATTAGTGTATTTCTTTTAATTTTTTCTGTCTTTCCATCCCAGATAAAACTGTAAAATAACCGAAGTTCATTTATCATGGAAATTGTCAACATAGGAAGAGATGTAAGTAGATGTATTATTTTTGGGAATGCCAATGATTTAATAACAGTGACTTTTCCCTGAAGTGTTAATTTCCTATGTTGCCAGCTTTTTAAAAGCTTCGATATTTCTTTAATTTTTTGTTTAAATTTTAATTCAATCATATCTGGTAAACAAAGTGAAAAATTAATGCCTAAAAGTTTAAATATTTGAATGTGACCAATTTAATGGATGTTCTGCACATAAAATTTTGTCTGAAAATTTCTTAGTGCCAATCCAGACAGCTCTGCTTTTGGAATTGTTCATTTTTAACCCTGATGTATTATAAAATTTGTCAAATGTTTCTAATGATTTCTTCAGTGATATTTCAAAACCATCCAATGTCAAAAAAGTGTCATCAGCATACTGACTGACAAGTGATTCACAATTATTAACAACTATTCCTTTAATGTCCTGATCAGATTTTAATTTTAAAGACAGCAACTCCACACCTATTACAAATAGATAGGGCGATAAGGGGTCACCCTGGCGGCAGCCTCTTTGGAGGTTAAAGAAAGACGACATATGACCATTATTGATCACAGAGCTTTTTTCACCTTCATACAATATTTGAAACCAGTTGCAAATGGAGGGTCCAAAATTGAAGCTCTGAAGTGCTTTAATTAAGAAATCCCATTCTACTGAGTCAAAGGCTTTCTCAAAGTCTATTAGTATAAGCAAGCCTTCCATGTTTTTTTCTTCCAAATAATGCATAAGGTCATACAGTAACCTATGAAACGCCCTTGAATAAACCCCTTCTGACTATCACTTATGATATGTGGAAGAACATTTTTTAATCTATTAGCAACTACTGAGGATGCTATTTTCATATCAACATTGAGGAGACTTATTGGTCTCCAATTTGAAATATATCTCCTATCCTTTCCTTCTTTTGGGGTGCAGGTTATTAAACTCTGATATTGAAATTCAGAAAATTTACCATATTTTAATGAGTGATCTACAAAAGTACCAATATCTTTCCAAAACAATTTATAGAATTCTGTAGTAAACCCATCTGAACCTGGACTCTTACCATTAGGCATATTTTTCAGTGCATTACTACATTCTTTAAATGTTAAATTTCCTTCACAAAATTCTTTCATATCATCAGACAAGTGAACATATTGTTGAAAAAAGGAACTTTCTTGTAAATATTTATTATTCTGGTTATGTCTTGAAGTGTACAACTTTTTATAAAAATTTTGTTGTTCATGTAAAATATCATCACCACTAGATAATTGTTTACCTTCATCATCAATAAGTTCAAAAACAGTTTTTGACAAGAAGTTTTTTTTTTCTAAACTTAAAAAGAATTTTGAGCATTTTTCTCCATATTCAAACCAGTTTGCCTTGGATCTCAGTAATATACCATCAACTATTTTTTCTCGCATCTGTATTTGACTAGATTTTTTAATATCTAATGTGTTTTTTATTTCCTCTGAGGGATTTTGGTGAAAATCATTTTCTAGTAGCTGAATTTCTTCTTCAATTTTTTGTAACTCAAACTTTTCTTGTTTTGATTTATTGATACTATATGAAATTGTAATACTACGTATTTTCATTTTCAAAATTTCAAAAGACATCTGGTCATCACAGGACAAACCAACATTCAATAAGTCTGTCATGTCCCCAGACAAGTGATATTCTGAAATTGTGTCATTTATACATTTTTAGCTCACCTATTGCCATCACTTGGCGTCCGTCGTCGTCCGTCGTCGTCGTCGTCGTCGTTAACTTTTCTTCAAAAATCTTCTCCTCAAAAACCACTGAAGGGATTGCTTTGAAACTTTGCATACATCATCAGTAAAATGCCCTCTACCACGTTTGCCCAAATCATGGCCTCAGACCAACCAACATGGCCGCCATGGCTAAAAATAGAACAGAGGGGTCAAAATATAGTTTTTTGCTTATAGTTCAAAAAGTATAACAGATACAGGAAAACCGAAGAGACTTTCCTTCTTCAGCATCTAAAGCTCTACAAAACACTCCATTGGGTCAAAGTTGTATGATGACTCCTTGTAGGAGTTATTGCCCTTTAATTGTCAAAATTGATGATTTTTGCCATTTTTGCCTCAAAATCTTGAAAATTATTAGAACTAGAGAAAAAGTTAGCATTGCTTAATTGTTCTGCTCTATGAGGGCTACAAAAATGACTTAAGGGTCAAGATTGTCTGATTAACCGTTTAAGAGTTATTCCCCTTGAACTGTTTTTTTTTATCGGTTTTAATTGATTTTTTAAAATCTTCTCCTCTGAAACAACTGAAAGTACTGCTTTGAAACTTTGTACACATCATCTGTCAAATGTCCTCAACCAAGTTTGCACCAACCATGGCTGCAGATTAACCAACCTGGCCACCATGGCTAAATATTGGATTGGGGGGGGGGGGGGGGCGGTAAAATACAGTTTTTGGCTTATATTTAAAAAAGTGTAACAGATACAGGAAAACCGAAGAGACAAGCCTTCATCTGCATCAAAAGCTCTACGAAACACTCCATTGGGTTGAAGTTGTATGATGACTCCTTATAGGAGTTATTGCCCTTTAATTGTCGAAATTGTTGATTTTAGCCATTTTTGCCTCAAAATCTTGAAAATTATTAGAACTAGAGAAAAAGTTAGCATTGCTTAATTGTTCTGCTCTATGAGGGCTACAAAATTGCCTTAGGGTCAAGATTGTCTGATTAACCGTTTAAGAGTTATTCCCCTTGAACTGTTTATTTTAATCGGTTTTAATTGATTTTTTAAAATCTTCTCCTCTGAAACCACTGAAAGTACTGCTTTGAAACTTTGTACACATCATCCGTCAAATGTCCTTAACCAAGTTTGCACCAACCATGGCTGAAGATTAACCAACATGGCCGCCATGGCTAAAAATAGAATGGAGGGGGGGGGGGGGTAAAATACAGTTTTTGGCTTATAGTTCAAAAAGTATAACAGATACAAGAAAACCGAAGAGACATGCCTTTATCGGCATCAAAAGCTCTACGAAACACTCCATTGGGTTGAAGTTGTATGAGGACTCCTTATAGGAGTTATTGCCCTTTAATTGTCAAAATTGATTATTTTTGACATTTTTGCCTTAAAATCTTGAAAATTATTTGAACTAGAGAAAAAGTTAGTATTGCTTAATTGTTCTGCTCTATGAGGGCTACAAAAATGACTTAGGGTCAAGATTGTCTGATGAACCGTTTAGGAATTATTCTCCTTGAACATTTTTTTAATCAATTTTAATTGATTTTAAAAAATCTTCTCCTCTTTAACCCATTAAAGGACTGCTTTGAAACATTGCACACATCATCTTTAGGACGTCCTCTACCAAAATTGTGCAAATCATGACACCTGACTACCTATATAGCTACGTTAGCTTAAAATAGAAAATGGGGGGGGGGGGGGGGGGGGGGAGTCAAGAGAGTTTTCGACTGATAGTTAAAAAAGTATAACAGGTACAGCAAATTTGAAGTGAACCTCCCTTCTCCCTCTAAGCATCAAAAGCTCCTCCTTATAGGAATTATAATGACTTTTGCAGAAGTGTTGGGCAATTCCTTATAGCAAAGAAAAGCTGGATAGAAAAGGGTTGTTTGGTTTCAGGTTCAGGTGAGCGATACAGGCTCCTGGGAGCCTCTAGTTTAATTAATGCGACATAATCAGAGTATTGTAACAACTGTGCGTTAAATTTCCAATAACCTTTACCACGCTTAGCTAAAGATACAGAAAAACTAAAGAGTATAGCTGAGTAATCTGTTCTATAGCCTGGTATTATGTCTGTCTTTTTTAACAGAGAATAAAGATCCTCAGATACTAAGAAATAGTAAATTCTACTCTGTTTAATTGGAGAGTGCTGCCGCCAGGTGTATTTACGAGTAGTAGGATTACATATCCTCCATGGGTCAACTAAATTATATGTTTCTATAATTTCTTGAACTTTTGCTCTACAGTTTGTATGTCTATCATGTAAAATATTGTGTGTGTGTCAATACAAGTGTCATGAACAAAATTCCAATCACCACATAATATAATACATGAATTCTTATATAAAGTAATGTTTTGGAAAATATCAATAAATAACTGATGTTCATCAGTATTATAACCATATAAAGTCACAAGTGTAAACCTTTGGTTTTTTACAGTCAAATCCATCACAATGTATCTACCATTGGCAACTGATTCTGTATTATTCACTGTAATGTCTAGACCTTTCTTAAATAAAATACAGACCCCAGCACTTCTGCTATTACAATGACTGAAAAAAATTTTTGACCCCTACTCATCTTCTCAGTTTTTTTCTACATCTTTTTAGCTCACCTGACCCAAAGGGTCATGTGAGCTATTGTTATCACTTTGCGTCCGTCGTCGTCGTCGGCGTCTGTAAACTTTTTACATTTTAATCTTCTTCTCTGAAACCACTTGGCCAATTGAAACCAAACTTGGCCATAATGTTCATTGGATGGACCTTTACAAAGTTTGTGTTTTTTATTTTGATTGGTAAACCAATATGGCCGCCACCTCAAGACTTAGTTTAACATAGGACCCTATGGGAAAAAAGTTAAAAAGGGCTTCTTCTCTGAAACCGTTTAACCAATCAAAACTAAACCTACTAGCAATATTGTTTGGATGGTCCTCTATAAAGTTTGTGTTTTTGATGGGAATTGGAAATTCAAAATGGCGGCCACCGCAGGACTTAGTTTAACATAGAACCCTATGGGAAAAAGTTTTAAAAGGCTTCTTCTCTGAAACCGGTTAATCAATGGAAACAAAAACTTACTAGCAATATTGTTTGGATGGTCCTCTATAAAGTTTGTGTTTTTTATGGCAATTGGAAATTCAAAATGGCTGCCACCGCAGGACTTAATTAAACATAGGACCCTATGGGAAAAAGTTTGAAAGGCTTCTTTTCTGAAACCGGTCAACCAATGGAAAGAAAACTTACTAGCAATATTGTTTGGATGGTCCTCTATAAAGTTAATGTTTTTTTATCCCAATCGGAAATTCAAAATGGCCGCCACTGCAGGACTTGGTTTAACATTCGACCCTATGAGAAAAAAGTTTAAAAGGGCTTCTTCTCTGAAACCGTTTAACCAATCAAAACAAAACTTACTAGCAATACTGTTTGGATGGTCCTCTATAAAGTTTATGTTTTTTATGGCAATTGGAAATTCAAAATGGCCGCTACCGCAGGACTTAGTTTAACATGGGACCCTATGGGAAAAAGTTTTTAAAGGCATTTTCTCTGAAACCGGTTAATCAATGGAAACAAAAACTTACTAGCAATATTGTTTGGATGGTCCTCTATAACGTTTATGTTTTTTATGGCAATTGGAAATTCAAAATGGCCGCTACCGCAGGACTTAGTTTAACATAGGACCCTATGGGAAAAAGCTTTTAAAGGCTTCTTCTCTGAAACTGGTTAATCAATGGAAACAAAAACTTACTAGCAATATTGTTTGGATGGTCCTTTATAAAGTTTATGTTTTTTATGGCAATTGGAAATTCAAAATGGCCGCCACCCCCGCAGGACTTAGTTTAACATAGGACCCAATGGCAAATAAAAAAAATCTTCTCTATACAACGGGTTAACCAATGAAACAAAGCTTTCTAGTAATATTGTTTGGATGGTCCTATTTAAAGTTTATTGAAAATTACAGGACTTACTTTAACATCAGGGAAATGCCATCTTCATTGCCTATAAAATCAGGTGAGCGATACAGGCTCTTAAGAGCCTCTGGTTTACTGTGTGTTTCTTGAAAACACAATTTCAGCATTTTTCTCTCTAGCCCATGCAAACATATCTAGTCTCTTATTTTTATTGGAGAACAGCCCCCTTACATTCATTGATAATACTGTAATGTTTTCATACATTCTAATGCACTTCGAAAATGAATATTTTACAGAGCAAGTTGAATATTACACAGTTTGAGAGTATCCTCACACACACATTCACACACTCATACATAAGATGTCACATTGAATTGATAAAATTAATTTACTATTGAACTTTAAAGCAGTTTTGTTTGGATCTACTTTAGTTGTAAACACTTAATATGGAATTCCATGAATAAAAAAGTAGGAGTTATTTCCCATGTCATGTTGCCCTACAGAACTCAAAAAGTTCAAATTTGACAAGTTAACAGGTACAATAAATTTCAGATTCACAAAGTTAAAGGATACAATAAATAATGATTTATTCAGTATGTATGTTGCATTTCTACATAGGTAGGGGAAAAATGGGGGGAGGTACCATTAATAATGTGGACAACTACAACAACACAGCAGTATTAGAGATTGACGGGTAATAACTAATGCTTTTTATGTTTGAACAGACGATTATAACACAACTAAGAACATTTCTATGTAAGAAATGAAGAATGATTCATTGAACCATGAATATATTAGCTGATATATACATGTATATACCTTAATCTTTTTTCCTAAGTTTTTCTTCAATGTTATCAAAGAGATTAAATTTAATTCTTACTCCTGATCTTGTTTTTCCATACACTGATCCATTAAAGTACCAGACACTGTCCAATTTCTTTGTCTCTGATAATCTTGATATCAGTCCCATGTTGTGTTGTGTCACATCATCCACTAATTTAATGCCAGCTTTTGGTAATTTCTTTTTCTCTCTCATGATTCTGGACTTTACATCAGAGTTTATAAGTTTGACAATAATTGGTCTTATTTGTCCTTGTTTTGTTGGTATCCTGTGAATAGCTTGTATTTCACTCTTTGCAACAGTAACATTCAGTTGTTCTTTTATTGCAATTTTATTCACGAATATTTCCCTCAGTTCTTCATGTGCCTGCTCTGGGTAGTGCATAACCTTTAAATCTTAAAATCTTATTTGCTTTTCAAATTCAAATTAATAGTGTGCAGCATGGATGACTGAATTTTTTTTTAGTATTTTTATAATTTGAATTGATTGATTGAATGTTTGCTTTACATCCAGCAAGCAGTATTTCAGCTATATTCAGGACAGGAACAAGTTAACAAACAATACATCAATTGAAAAAGGGGTGGGATGGGACACAGGGAACAAAATTTCGACCGCCTCTGGAAAAGTATGGAGTATTGGGTAGGGTTGGAGAATTTAGCCTTTTGCAGCGGCTACAATGAGCCTACTCTTTTTCAAAATCTACAAAAGGGATCTGTATCGTGCAAGGAGCGTGGCTCTCTCCAAACACGTTACCCACTATGGTCCGTGGTCAGGCTTTCCATATTATGACCTGACAACCCCCAAGGATAGGGTTCCCCCTATCTGCCACCCGGGGATGCGCTCGGCTGCTCTGTGGGTTGAGCCCTGGGAACTGTCCCAGTATGGTCCGGACTCCCAGAAGAAAGTTCAAGGCAGAGGTGATATTCTTAGTGTTATAGAATATGAAACGGAGTGGACATGATCTTTGCTCCAGAGATTGTACTAGAATGGCATGGGTTGTTTCTTTTCCTTTTTTATACTTTTGTGTGTAGATGCAATTAAACAGCAGTTACATGGTATCATTCTAGATTGCCGATTCCAAAATTGCTGACATTATATGTTACGAATGATTTTAGAAAAAAGTTGTTAGTTCATATATCAATTTCATGACATTCATAAGATAATCGTAATTTTGCAGATTCCTTGTATGAGTTTGTGGGTACGATTCAAGTTAAAGTTGAAAAAGTCAAACTCTATACATCTGGCTCTTACAAGATCTTAGTTTGGGTTCTAAAAGATATTTTCATCTACTGTTTGTGCCATGTTAGGGTTGAAGTAAGTGTTGTACACCACTCTCATTGGAATCATCGAATTATCGGCAGCTCTCTGACAAAGTTCAACATTCACCTTTGGGCTATGAGTCTCTTCATAGTTTGGTTCGTGGTCATGGTCAGTGGTTTTCAAAAGCTGATCCTCATCAGTGTTGTCAGTAGTATGAGCCCTACCAGGACAGCTCCTCGGTTGTACTGAATACCAGATGAGTTTTGTCTATCTTCGGATTATCAGTAGCCCCCTGCTAAGAGATTGACTCCTCTGATCTTTTTTATGATAGTTGCTTGATCCATTTTTAGCTCACCTGACCCAAAGGGTCAGTGTGAGCTGTTCTCTTCACTTGGCGTTGGTTGTCGTCGTTAGCCATAAACTTTTCACATTCCTATCTTTTTCATCAAACACTTTTGGCCAATTTGAACCAAACTTGGCAGGAATGTGTATTGGGTGGTTCTTTACAATGGCTATCAGGACCATTCATGTGTTTTGATTGGCTGAATTAAAAAATTCTTCTTATAAACTGCTTGGCAGATTGATTTGAAATATTGCAGAAATGTAGTTCAGATGGTCCTCCACAAAGTTTGAGTTTTATGTGCCGAATCAAAATCCAAAATGGCTGCCACCATGGAACAGGACCCTATGGGAAAAACACAGATTCCTAGACGAAACTGTTCCACACAATGAAGCCAAATTATGAAGAAATGAAGGTTTAATAGATATCTTCTTATTTTTTTAGTTTTTTAGCCAATTGGAAATTCAACATGGCTGCTAGGGCCATTAATGTGTTCTGATCGGCTGAATTTTAAATTTCTTCTTACAGACCTCTTGGCAAGATTAATTTTTAATATTGCAGAAATGTACCATAGATAGTCCTCTACAATGCTTGAGTTTTTGTGCCAATCCTAAATCCAAGATGGCCATCATCACAGGACTTAGTTTAACATAAGACCCTATGGGAAAAACATACAAATAGCTTCTTTTCTGGAACTGTTCCACACAATGAAACCAAATTATGCAGAAATGAAGCTTGGATAGTTATCTTATTAGGACCCCGCCCTATAGTGATCAGTCTATCCATCAGTGCCTCTGTCTGTGTGTCCGTCTGTGCGTCCGTCTGAACTAATTGTGTCCGGACTGTAACTTTTTTATCTTTTGAGATAGGCTTTTGATATTTGGAATGTGGGTAGATAATATCAAGGCGATGTGTCACATACCATGGTTGATGACCTTTGACCTTGACATCAAGGTCCACGGGGCCCACAGAGATGGTTACCATCTCACTGATATCTAGTTATTTTTAGTTTTTTGAGCCAGTAAGAAATTCCAGTTGCCTGCCAGGGCCATTACATGTTCTGATTGAATGAATTTAAAAAATCTTTATCTCACAAACTGCTTGACAGATTAATTTGAAATATTTGCAGCAATGTACCTTATATTTTCCATTACAAAGTTTGAGTTTTTTGTGCCGATCTAAAATCCAAGATGGCCACCACTGTGGAACACAGCTTAACATATGACCCTAAGGGAAAGCCATACAAACAGTTTCTTCTCTGAAATTGTCCCCACAATTAAACCAAACTAGAGTAAAAAAACTGTGAGCAATGCTCACCATTGAGACCCCCCGCTTCATGATTTCTTCAAAAATGCACGTGTTCTTACTTATAAACTTGAAACTTAATCTAGTGTAGGAAGAGTTGCAGATAAAACATGGGAACCCCATCCCTCCCCCACCTCAAAAGAATAGCAATGTCCATTTTTTTCTGGGAAAACCCAAATATCATTCCGATCAAAATGTTAAATATCAGGTGCACAATGGCGCTATGTGACAGATTCCATTCAGTGGTGTAGGAGGAGTTTCACATAAGAGATGGGTATCCCCTTATGTCAATGACAATGTCCATGTTATTCTATGGGAAACCCCAAATATCATTCTGATTAAAATGTTAAATATCTCCTGCACAATGGCACTATGTGACAAGGATTCTGTGTAAGTTTCATCAAATTCCATTCAGTGGTGTAGGAGGAGTTGCAAATAAGAGATGGGTATCCCCTTAGGTCAATGAAAAAGTCCATGTTTTTCTATGGGAAACCCCAAATATTATTCCGATCAAAATGCTAAATATCTCCTGCACAATGGCACTATGTGATAAGGATTCTGTGCAAGTTTCATCAAATTCCATTCAGTGGTGTAGGAGGTCAGTTTCACATAAGAGATGGGTATCCCCTTCGGTCAATGACAAAGTCCATGTTTTTCTATGGGAAACCCCAAATATTATTCCGATCAAAATGCTAAATATCTCCTGCACAATGGCACTATGTGACAAGGATTCTATGTAAGTTTCATCAAATTCCATTCAGTGGTGTAGGAGGAGTTGCACATAAGAGATGGGTATCCCCTTAAGTCAATGACAAAGTCCATGTTTTTCTATGGGAAACCCCAAATATCATTCTGATCAAATGTTAAATATCTCCTGCACAATGGCACTATGTGACAAGGATTCTGTGTAAGTTTCATCAAATTCCATTCAGTGGTGTAGGAGGAGTTGCAAATAAGAGAAAGTGTAACGGACGGACGGACAGACACCCCCATCACTATATACCCCCCGCTTTTCAAGCGGGTAGTATAATAATGCAGAAGTCAATCTTGGATAGTTACCTTATTATTTTGAGTTTTCCAGCTGATAGGAAATTCAGCATGGCTGCAGAGCTGCAAAAGTGTTCTTACTGGCTGAAATTTCAAAATTTGTTTCCTCTCAAATCTTTAAGGAATTGTGATATTGTAGAAATGCACCTCAGATTGTCCTCTACTAATTTTGAGTTTTTTGTTTCCATCCAAAATACAGGATTGCTGCCACCATGGAACATCAGATTCATAATCCAACACGGACGCCATTATGAAACATAACTTAACATAGGATTGTATGGGTAAAGCATACAAACAGCTTCTCAGAAACTGTCCTACAAATTGATTCTGATTGGAAATTCAACATGACAACATTCATAGAAACAGCATATTTGCATAAACTCTGTTGCATTTAATATTAAAATTTACATGAAAAAACATGTCTCCTTAAAAGTTTTTTATTAATCAGGTGAGTGATATATGCTCTTAAGACAAATGCGCACTCTGACAAATGTAGTACTGTTCTAATTCTTTACGTGATTAATTAAATCAAAATTGACACCAAAGTTATTTCTTAAAATACTTGATTATGTCTGATATGCTGACAGGGTGCAAAATGTTCTTTTTTAAGAATATGGAAATGGGGTGCTTTGTCAATGTACAGATTTGGAGAAATCTGCACAATGAAATCTACAAAAATTGTTAAGTTTGGTAGTAGGACATGTAGAAGTTTTCATAAATAAAATACGATTATTTAATTTAACACTTTCTAACTAATAAAAATATTGAACTGACATTTTGGTGTTTGTTTGGTAATTCTTGCATAGCCAATTATTTTTATCATTACACGAGTGGAAATGGGTCACCATTAATCATAACAAGCCACAAGGTTGTTTAGTAACATCACCCCAAAAAAAAGCCGCAACAATTTTCAATGTATGTTTACTTCATGCAATCACAGTTGTTTCAGATGATGTTGCATTTTTATGCTTTAAGTATTTAATTAAATGAAACTCACAACTATTTATTTTTCTTCTTTTTGTGTTCCTTTATACAAGGGAAGGGTGTGGTCAAAGTCTGCATGTTTTGGCAGAGGGTTTTTGAGTGACAAATTTTGAAATGTTTTTTTTATTTCCAAGGTAGATTTTTACTTTAATTAGAACGGAAGTGTTACTAAGGAGCAAGTGATTATTGTCTATTCGAAATCCTGGGGGTATTGTCATTTGCGGTTTACGTACGATTACCATAGAACATTCTGAAAGACGGCTGTCTTTTGTAAGACCCTGTAGAAAATAAAATTTGTCTGATTCAATAACAAAGGTCAAGGATATGTAAACAACATGGCATAGTAGATTTTCGTAATAAAAATGTACAATATAGCAATAGTGAATAATAATTTTTTAAAAGCAAGCATAAAAGCACTCAATGTGATTGTTTCTTTTAGTGTAAGCTATTAATTCTTTGTTTAAATTTAAAACTGAAACTTGTTTACCTGCAATCTGATAATAGAGATATATGTTGCCTCATGCAGTCTTAAAATATTTTTTGTTTGTTTGAATCACAGGAACCTGTACAAATCTATTTCTTTTAGTGTAAGCCATTAATTCTTTGTTTAAATTTAAAACTGAAACTTGTTTACCTGCAATCTGATAATAGAGATATATGTTGCCTCATGCAGTCTTAAAATATTTTTTGTTTGTTTGAATCACAGGAACCTGTACAAATCGATTTACATGTGCTTTTGAAAGATACTGGGTTGATAATGTGGTAACAAAATTGACCCAGTATCATTCGAAAGCTTATGTAAATCAGGTTGTATAGATCCCTGTGTTTGAATGGCGTTTGAAGCCACTTTCAGCAATTTTTCAACTATATTGGACATCCTGGTTTTATTAGAGGAAGACGCCAGATTGTAGGAAGCTTTTAATAATTGTCAATCAAGATTAAAGTTGAGCAAATACTAGCAGTAGTAAGACTTAATCTGCAACTAAATGTTACAATGTATATGCCAACATTATTAAATGTGATAATTTTATGTCTGAAATGGGCAAACTGAGCAATTTTGTCTTATGTATTAATATATTTAGTAATTTATTATAGAAACATCTTCAACTGTACCATTTGGCCAATGGTGGCCGAGTGGTTAAGGTACTATTGATCACATGGTCTGTCAATACTGAGATTGCGGGTTCGATTCTCAATGCAGGCAGGGGGTACTCGACTCTAATAATAATGGTTCTGCTGGTACTCTGGCTTCCTCCCCCTATAAAAGGTGGATGCCATGATAAAGCATGATAAAAATTGCTGAAATTGGACTGTTGCATAATCCTCTAGACATATATATGTGTATATTTATATACCGTATTTTACGGTTTAAAGGTCGATACGGGGTATAGGTCGAATAGCTGTTTTTTAGGAAAAATCTAGGATTCAGTAACAGATAGGTCGAAGCGTCATATAGGTCGACCGTTGATGTAACAATTTCTAGACATACACACACACACAACAGGTAAGTATCGGTGAGTACGAGCTCAGTAATACCAGATGTCAATTAATAATTCTTTGTTGTTATTATTATTTGTTATAATAAAGATTTCAAACAAATGAGTAATTGACTTTCTTTATGTAATTATGATGAATGATCGGTCCATAATTGCAATTTTCCGGTAATTATTTTTTTATCAAAGACATTGATATTCAATTAATGTCGATGCAAGATAAAGGATATTGTCATATCCAAGCTGTGCATTGAACTGTGTTTAATTAGGTATAATTAGTGTTCAAGTTGAAGGGTGAGGCCATAAATTACGTAATTGTGACTGACATCTCAACAGGTGTTCAGGAAAGTCGTAAACAAGATTCTTTACCTGTAACCAATTTTATTCAAGCGTAATGTATCCATAATTAAATACAACAACTTCCTAAAATGAAACATCGACAAGAACTGTGAACTTAAAATTTCCACTCGAAAACCATGTGTTATACCCGCCATATTTTATTTCTAACCGTAAACAATATTGCGCATGTGTGAAGAGTTATTGTTCTTTATTTACATAATGTACATTATTCAGCCGTCCGTGAGATCGGAGTTTCATTCAGTTCTTCGTAAAATAAAATAAAGCAAAAATTTTATTGAATAAGTCTTTTATTATTATTATTTTAATCCCAGTTTAAGTATATGTATACAAAATATGATAAATGAAGACAATACAAGCACTAATACAATCACGCTGGCAAGTACTAATGAAAGCACTACAATTCATATTTATGGTTTACACGAAGTATAACAAAATAAAGTTTTTAGTCAGATTCAAAACCGTCGAAATCTGAGTCTTCAACGTCACTATTGAAAAGTGATGCTAGTGCAAGCGGTAAATCATCTTCATCGTGTACTATAGGCATCTCATCATCTTCGAGCATCTCGGGGAGGTCGATGATTTCTGCTTTTATAAAACCGTTGATGATGGCTGTGTCTGGA
Source organism: Limnoperna fortunei (assembly GCA_944474755.1). Taxonomy (NCBI): domain Eukaryota; kingdom Metazoa; phylum Mollusca; class Bivalvia; order Mytilida; family Modiolidae; genus Limnoperna; species Limnoperna fortunei. The sequence goes on from OX104113.1 coordinate 55,452,759, forward strand.
ACTGCTGCCCATGCGTCTTTCACCCACTGAACTACAGTAGCATAAGATGCCCGTCGCATACGCCCTGTACTTGTATAACTTTTTTCTCCATGGCACATCCAGTGTTCCCATATCTTTCTAAGTTCTGCTTTGAAGCATCTATTTACCGAAATATCAAGAGGTTGCAGAAGTTTTGTAAGTCCTCCTGGTATAACGGCAGGAATAGATCCTGTAGCTTTAATACGATCTTTAGTGACGTCACTGATGTGGCTTTTCATGGAGTCCAAAACTAAAAGTGACTTGTTTTCTCGAAAGAATCCACCAGGTCTCTTCACATAACAGGTCGATAACCACTTTTCCATGACATCATTGTTCATCCACCCTTTCTCGTTTTGGTCGACGATCACACCTGACGGCAGCTTTTCTTTTATTTGCGTTTTTCTTTTGAAAATCATCATGGGTGGGAGCTTTTTTCCACTTGCAGTGCAACCTAAGACGACTGTGAAACTCGCTTTTTCATGACCAGTTGTCTTGATGGTTACAGAGCTGGTTCCCTTGGTTTCAACGGTCCTGTTCATTGGTATGTCGAAGGTGAGTGGAACCTCATCCATATTGACAATTCTGTCGTTTGATATGCTGTGGGTAGTAATTTGATCTTTCACGAAAGATCGGAAAGAGTCGAGTTTCTGGACGTGGTCGGCAGGTAGATGTTGCGCAAGTGTGGTCCTCTGCCTTATTGAAAGGTTTTTACGTTTCATAAATCGGTAACACCAGGTTGGGTTGCCACTAAAATTGTCTATGTTAAGTGATTTGGCGAGTTCGGACGCTTTCATTCTTAACTGGACTGTACTAAGTCCTCTGCAAGCGGCTCTTTGTTCTAAAACAAAGTCTTCCAGTTGGTTCTCCAATTCTGGCCAGTGGGCTTTACCAGATCTGAATGCCTTTTTTGTCTTTTTGGTTGTACTTAACAAATCTTTTTGTTTTCTCCAACCCCGGACAACCTTTTCACTCACAGCATATTTTCTTTGTGCAGCCATGTTTCCACCGTTCTCCTCTGCATATTTAATAACTTCAAGTTTAAAGGCTGCTGTGTAAGAACGACGTGACTGAGTAGGAGGCATTTTAACTTTGATGATTTAGTGTTAAAATCACGGCTTTTTAAAGCACAAAACGGATTGAATTTTTTTTTACTGTAAAAACAAATAGTTTTAAAATTCTAATCATTGGTTGTAATTAGCGGGATTAATTAAATGATTTTAGATTGGACAATATTGTTCTTCTGTCACAATTGTTGATTGGCTTATTTTGACCACTCCGGATTAAGATAATAATTATGATATTTAATTATAATAAAAACAAACACATCTGTTAAACCATATTTTATTGGGTATTCCAATTTGTAGTATAAGAAATTCCAAGAATTATTTTCACATGTTACAGAAATTATTCATCCCGTTAAAAATCGTATTTTATTCATAGTTGCTCCGAATATTTTTTGGTTTATTATAACACAGTGCACTTCCGTAGTGACAAATCCAGAAGTAACAACACATTATTCATGTTAAATATATTTAATTTGATTTAACTACATTGTTTGAATATAAACATCATGTCTCAGCTGTACATCTTTTGCCGGCAAGACCTAAAAAAACTAATAAAAGTCGAAATCAAAACCTTGATTTTCGATCATTTTTCCCGTGGCGTAATTTCGATTTTGAACACAGATAGGTCGAAACACCGTATAGGTCGAAGAAACAATTATTTAGAAAAAAAATATCGACCTATAAACCGTAAAATACGGTAATATAATATGTGTCTAGAAGATTATGCAACGATACAAATGAGGGTGTTTTTGTCAAAATTATAGTGTCAGACTGACAAACAAATGGCCTGAGTCATTGAGTGTCTATATAACTAAATAATGTAAACAAGTCATAAAATATTGATCTTGAATTTTCTCACTTTAACTGAACTTAATTCTATACATTGCCTTTACCATCTACTACCCAGGGATGAGCTTTCACTTGGCTTTGTTCAAATATTCCAATAAATGTTATCAAAATTACCAAGGTGATGAATTCATTATGCTAGATGCATGTTTTGTCTAGTATGCAAGACTCATCAGTGGTGTTTAACTCTAAATGCTTAAGGTTCTCTTATTGGGAGATGGAATAATATAAGTCCACTGGGATCATGTAAATACACAAAACAAGTAGTTCAAAATATTATATAAAGGGTCTAAAGAAAGCTACCAACCAGTACACTTATTAAGTATCCGATAGACAAACATGACGATACAGCATAAACAAAAAACTCTAGAAGATTATTCAACTATACAAATGACAGTGTTTTTGTCAAAATGAAGAATACCTTAAGCATTCAGCATAAAGACAGAGAGATATTGTAAACAGCAAAAAGTTTGAGATTATTAGCCAAAAGCAATGTTTCATCTCACAATCTAAGATTGCTCAGTCAGTTGTCTTCTAAGTGAGCGATTACAGGCTCCTTGGAGCTTCTAGTTTATAGAATAATTTGTGAAACAGATACTACAATTAAACTATATTATGCCAAATACCATTACTTATTTTCCTCTAATTTAAACACCTTGCTGTGCCAAAATAAATTTTTAGAACACCTTTAAACAAATGTTTGTTTGTTTGTTTGAACGTTGTTTTTGAATGACACTTTCAGCAATTTCTCAGCTATATCATGGCGTCCAGATTATTGGGCGAGAGTACCCGGGGAAAACTGACCTTCGGTGGGAAACTGGCAATCCTTGTCAATTAAGATAGGAGTTGAGTACATCCTTCCATGCAGCGAGACTCGAACCCACAATCTCATTGTTGACAGACCACTTGATAAATAGTAGACGAATTACCTTAACCACTCGACCCCCTTAAAACATATGAAATTGTTGAAGGCCTCAGTGACACCAAAGCATAAAAATAAGTTGTGATTTTGAAAATTTACAATTATATCACTTTTTTAATGTTCAGTGGTAGTAAAGTTCAGTTTTTGGTGCTGATTGTTCTTAATAGTTGACAGGGGTATTCATTCATTTTGATTGTCTGAAATCATCCTTAGGGTTTCTAGTTTAAATTTGTACCCAGGGTGTTGATCAATGGACAAAGATGGCCACTGTTACTAAAAATAGAACATGGGTGTCAACACAAGTTTTTGATCATTATATCAAAAACTATAATAGCTATAGAGAAAACCCTTACTTAAAATTGATAAGCACATTAAGGTCTACAAAAGTTGCTATTAATGTAAAGTTGTGTATCGGCTTCCTGTAAGAGTTATTGACCTTTAAAGACGATTTTTGACAAAACTTTTGGTATTTACAATATAACTTGAAAACTATAAGAGCTATGTAGAAACTGTAAATGGCAAAAATGATTGGCTATTTAGGTCTTACAATTCCATTATTGGTCTGAAATTGTCAGATGACTCCTTATACGAGTTATAGCCCTTAAATGACAATTTTTTAATGATTTTTTTCATTTTTATGCTGTAACTTAAAAACTATAACAGCTAGAGTAAAACTGTAAATAGCAAAAATGATCAGCAATACAAGCCCTACAATTCACTCTATGTTCTGAAATTGTCAGATGACTCCTTATAGAAGTTATTGCCCTTAAATTTTTTATGAAATTTTTCCGTTTTTGTCCTGTAACTTAAAAACTGTAATAAATAGTTCAGTAATACAAGCCCTACAATTCACTCTATTGGTCAGAAATTGTCAGTTGACTTTTTGTAGGAGTTATTGCCCTAAATTGGCAATTTTATATGCAAGTTTCCTTTTGTCCTGTTACTTAAAAACCATAACCCATATAGTGAAACTATAAATAGCAAATATGATCAGCAATAAAAGCCCTACAATTCATTTAATTAGTCTGAAATTGTCAGATGACTCCTTATAAGAGTTATTGCCCTTAAATGTCAATTTTTAATGAAATTTTCTGTTTTTGTCCTGTAACTTGAAAACTATAACAGCTAGAATGAAAATGTAAATTTCACAAATTATCAGCAAAGCATGGCCTACAAATCATTGCTTAGTCCAAAATTGCAAGATGACTCTTTATAGGTGTTATTGCCCTTTAATTACGAATTTGGACAAATAATCAGTATTTGTGTTATAAATTAGTCTATAACACACCGAGAGTAAAACTATAAATTTCTAAATTACCCTAAAGGGCAAGGCCTACAACTCATTTAATTTTCAGAAATTGTCTGATGGCACCTTATAGAAAGAAATGTTGAACTTAAAAGCTATAACAACTAGACTGAAACTGTAAATTTCAAAAATTTAAATATAGTTGAAGTCATTTGAGTTCCAGGTGATCGATAACAGGCTCCTGGGAGCATCTAGTTCAAGTTACCTTTTATGGTCACCAAGAACACAAAATTACATAATCAAATGAGGAACAATCTTCTGAGTAAATGACTTCAAATGAGGAACAATCTTCTGAGTAAATGACTATCTGTTACTTGAATGGGTGGTTCACTAAAACTATAAATATTTTTGTCATATCATTGGTTTACTTCAGGATTGCACTAGTATGTGTACTGAAATTTTGAGTTTAATTGGGATTGTAATCAGTATTTTGTTTAGTAATGTTACATTCCCCATATTGACTTCTATTTCATCGGTGCATTCGTTGGTCAGTGAACAATTAAAAGGATATTTTCTATATCTTTATTTTCTTCTGATATTGATGCAAATAGAAAAACACATATTTAACAAACTATGGAATATTTTTCATATTTTACTCCATTAAACTTCATTACATATACATATATGATGAATGTAGAAATTGTATTTATCTCATATTTAGTGTAAATGTAGGAAAATCTGTCCATGTAATAAATGCAGGAAGTCTGTGTCCATTATAAGCCATCAGTGCGAATATTAATATTTTCCCCGGGGAACAGGGCAAATATTGATATTAGCCCTGGAGACTAATAATTAAATATGTGATTAATAGATTGCTACATTGTTCGTTTTCATATTGGTAGTGGTATCAGCCCTTGACCCATTTCAGCCATAGGGCTAAAGCCCTTATTCCTGGAAATGACCATGTAATAATCTATAATTATTATTGACATTTCTTATTTTTCACTTCTTTTACACTTACTCATACTTGAAACCTTATTGAATAAAACAAAAAAATTCTGCACATTTATTGAAGTTTGCACCTGCATTTATGGTATTGTTCTGGGATTTTTTTCTTATTTTTCCAGACTTGGGAACTCAGTTATTTTTGTCTTGCCTGCGGCGATAGTTGCTGGCGGCTAGAATATGTTTATGCGGCTGCGTAAACACTTGGACATCTTGCTTCATATCTTTGTAAGCCCAAGCCCTAGGTCCATTAAATTTGGTCCAGTGGTAGCTTATAATGAGTACTTGCCAGTCAGTCACCTGTCACCTGACCTTGACCTCAATTTCACGGTCCAGCGACTACGTTAAGGTTTTTGGGTTAGGGCAGTTCCTCTGTAATCACACATGATAGGATGACAATATTTGATGAGTAGTACATGGCTGTCTGGTAGTTGTCACCTGACCTTGACCTCAATTTCACGGTCCAGTGATTAGGTTTTGTAACCATGCATGGTAGGATGACAATATCTGGTATATAGGTTGCTGATGAATAGTACAAGACTGTCTGGTAGGTGTCACCTGACCTTGACCTCAATTTCACGGTCCAGCGACTAGGTTAAAGTTTTTGGATAAGGTCTGTTTCTCTGTAACCATGCATTGTATATTTTAAATGATAACAATTTATTGCTATTTACGTAATGCTTATGACATTTTTTTTTCGTTACTGATGCGGAATTCAGGCGAGACATTTTTCAGTGTCCACACTTGATCTATTTTCTATTAACCTTGGAATCTTTGATGACATTGTATTTGCAACTACTGGGTCAATGCCTGGTGTCTTCCTCGAATGCCAACATTTTATATTGTAGGTATTCCTCGAATGCCAACAAAATAATTTCAATAGATGTTTATACAGTTACAAGTTGTTTACATAAGAATTAAGTTAATTAATAAGTATGAAAGTATCACATAGATTATAAGAATTAACTAATAAATAAAAAATAAAGTAATAAAAGATATATAAATAAATAAAAACATAAAATAAGTTAATAAATTTTAACATTAATATTTTTGTTTCCCCAAACAATTGAAACCAATTCGTGTAATTTCTTTTTAATTGTGTTTTAATTTCTTTTTAAATATGTTTAATATGAAAAATGAATACATTAATAACACGTTAATACTATGTACCAGACATAATGATGTTAAGGTACCTGTAAGTTGAAATGTCCAAGCTGACGGCATGAACCACCAATAACTACTGTCTAGTTAAGCTCTTACAGCGTCAGGAAGCCCTCTCAAGATGCCAGATGATCCAGTACACTTCTGGTGGAAAAAGAGTCACCAGAAAGAGAACATACAGAGAAACTGAAGGCAGACTTGGACACCTTACAGAAACATCTACAGAGACATGAAAACATTACAGTTTGCTGATGCTGCATCCTACCTTTTGATTGGATGTCTGCTTTACGTCCAGCGAGCAGTATTTCAGCTATATTCAGGACGGGAACAAGTTAACAAACAATTAATCAACGGAAAATGGGGGTGGAATGGGTCACATGGAATACAATCTTGACTGCCATTGGAAAAGTATGGAGTTTTGGGCAGGGGCAGAAAATTTAGCCTTTTGTAGCGGCTACAATGAGCCTATTCTTTTTCGAAATCTACAAAAGGGTTTTTTATCGAAATTTTAACTCACCAGACCCAAAGGGACTGCAGGACTTTGTTTAACATATGGGGAAAAGTTAAAAAAGACATCTTCTCTGAAACCAGTTAACCAATGTAAACAACTTACTAGCAATATTGTTTGGATGGTCCTCTATAAAGTTTTATGTGTTTTATGACAATTGGATTCAAAATGGCCACCAACGCAGGATTTGGTTTTACATTGGACCCTATGAGAAAAAAGTTTTAAAAAGGCTTCTTCTTTGAAACTGATTAACCAATGGATACAAAACTTACTACCAATATTATTCTGGATGGTCCTCTTTGAAATGTATGCTTTTTGTGCCAATAGGAAAATCAAAATGGCCACCACAGCATTACATAGATTAGTAGTGGACCCTATGGAAAAGACTTTTAAAAGGTTTCATCCCTAAAACTGATTAACCAATGGAAACAATTTACTGACAATATTATTTGGATGGTCTTCTTTAAAGTTTGTTTTTTATTGCCAATTGGAAATTCTAAAATTGCCACCACCACAGGACTTTAACATAGGAACCTATTGGCAAATTTTAAAAAATCTTCTTCTCTATAAAACTGGTTAACCAATGGAAACAAAACTTTCTAGCAATATCGTTTGGATGGTCCTCTTTAAAGTTTATTGAAAATTACAGGACTTAGTTTAACATCAGGGAAATGCCATCATTGTTGCCTATAAAATCAGGTGAACAATACCGGCTCTTAAGATTGTTTTATAATTGTGTTTTTTTTTTCTCAAACAGATCATAACTTTACTATGAATTATTGAAAAAAGCACCAAATATAGCAACTATTTTTATACCCCCGCAAACTAGTTTGGGGGGTATATAGGAATCACCATGTCTGTCTGTCTGTCCGTCTGTCCACATCCCTTGTAAGCGCTTCTCCTCCTAAACTGCTTGACAGATTTTGATGAAACTTTACATGAAGGAAGTACATCATATGTAGATGTGCATGAAGAATTTTCGTCGCTGTCAGATATTATTCAGGGGAGATAATTGGACTTAGACTTTAAAAATATTAAGTATTCAGTGCGGGACCTCATAAGCGCAACTCCTCCTAAACCGTTTGACAGATTTTGATGAAACTTTACATGAAGGAAGTACATCATATGTAGATGTGCATGAAGAATTATCGTCGCTGTCGGATATTATTCAGGGGAGATAATTGGATAAGCGGGGGGGGGGGTATCCCTTTGTGAGCGTGCTCACAGTCCACACTTGTTCTATCTACTTTAGTACTTGTAGCCATACAAGGTACTTTTGTATTAACAAATAAAAATTGATCAACTAAAAATGTTTCTGTAGACATACTAGTAAACATCATACATGAAGTTGCTGCATCATATTTTTATGAACATGCCATGTTTATCTGGGCAAAAATGTCAAAAGAATATAAATAGAATAACATTACATTAAACCAAGAAATAATTCTTCTGATCAGCACACTTTCACTTGCAAACCAAACTGTTTCATGGGACACACATCTGCAGAAATTATCATGAGGTTGGTTATGACTAATTATCTTGATTCTTTTAATTGCAGCTTATTTATCAAAGAAAATAATTAAAATATTATATACTTTAAAATAACTTTAAGATTCAAACCAATTATAAGTGTTTATCAAACAGTTATAATTTTCCATTATAGGCTGTTTCTCAATGTTCATATCTTGTAATTACCGTAAAAAGCTGTGTATAGTCTGCATTTACATATTGTCCGCACCCCTTTCTTGGACCAGAAAATTGAGGAAAAATTCTTTTTTTTTCAGAATAACAAATTAATAATAATGCATAACTATGTTAATATATTACAAATATAATAATTACATTATGCATAATGATTTTGTAAGAAGCTAGTTATGTTCGGAAACTGACTGGCTCGTTTCCATACTTGATTCGTTTTTACAAAATGTGGCATGGTTCGTGTCTGTGAGACCAGTGCATTAAATGAATTATGGATTATATGTTTTGCGTAATTTGTTCCTTCATTTTCATTGGTGAGTATTACTAATTAAAAAGTCTGTATTGAAATTAAACAATATTGCCTTATTTGTTTTGGTTAGTTGTGATATAACAGGGGAGGTAAATGTGAACAAGGAAGTAAAAGTAAATCGGAATATTGTTGTTGTAAAAATAGTAATAGACGTGAATACATGTTTTGGAAGATTTATTGATCTTCATTCAGAAGTTTTGGAAATTTGGTTAACATTTTATTGTGGTTGTCTTTTTTGAAATATAAATTAAATTCATGTTTAAAGATGCTGAAATAGTCCACCAACTTTGATCTTTGTTGTGAGACATAGAATGCTGAATATCCCAAAAAGGTTAATAAATGATTAAAGTTAGTGTATTCTTTATCCCAAATTTTGTACCCTATCCAAAGATTAGAAATTTGAGTTTCATTTTATTAGTAAAACCTATCTTGTTGAAAAGTTCATAAACTTTTTTCGAAAATGATTCAATAGATTTACAATCTATAAAAAAAATGCTGGTATGTATCAATACACCCACACAGTGGACACACAGGTGTTTTTGTAATTTTCCATGAAAAAAAGATTTTGTTGATTTGGTAAAATGTTACTTATTAACTTCCATCTATACATTTTTAGCTTGTTTATTTGAATACTTCGATGAATGAATTCCAAAGTTTTTTAAATGAGGTTATGTTTAATATTTTCTTCCATTTTTCTTTTCCAATGTTTGGCTCTATTTTATCATTTACAATTTGGTCATAGAAGTTTTCCTTATTCAGATCTTTTATTTGTATATGATTTTTCCTAAGTCTAATTGCATGATAATTTATGTTCACTTTAGTTTTTATGGAAGTTTCTGAATGTAGTATTATTAATCCATTCTTTTGGAATGGCTCGTTTGAGCATGTTTATTTCAGATATCCAATTAATTTTTATTTTCAGTTTAATAAGTATGTAGTTTTCTGAGATATACCCTTTTTCATCAATTATGTCATTTATATAAATTAAGTTGCTGTTTATCCAGTTTAACATAATTAGTGGTTTGTTTTTTAACTTGATATGTTTTTATTTCTCCATATTATTTCATTTCTAATATTTATGTGGTTTTTTGGATCATTTGTTTCTCCTCCTTTAATTTCTAGCCAACATTTGATATTCTGGAATTTCATGTAATTTATCAAGATATTTCAAATTTTCTATTCCTAGATTCATTTTAAAAATTAAAAAGTTTTTTCCATATTGGTTTAAAAAGAATTTTGGTATTAGTATCCAGTTTTCTGAGGTAGCTTCTAGCATTCTAGTGACCCAATTTATTTTTAGACTTGCGAAATAGCTTTTTATATCTAACATTTTTAATCCCCCCTAATCAATTTATATGGGAAGGTAAAAAAGACAAAATAAAAAGAAAAACTCTTATTGCAGAATACAACATTCTGCAATAAGAGTTTTTCTTTTTATTTTGTCTTTTTTACCTTCCCATATAAATTGATAAATTTCTTTCTCTATTAAATCTGTGAATGTTTTGTTTAGTGGTATAGCACTTGCTATATATGTAAATTTGGGAATTATTAGAGTTTAACAATGAGAATTTTACCTTATAATACCTAACATAGTGAGGTTTCTTTTTTCTCATGATTTCATTATATTTTTTGCTTGTTCTATATTGATTTCCCAGTTTAATTTGTTGCATTCTTTTCTGTCTGTACCAAAATATAAACCTAAAGCTTTGACTGGTTTGTTGGTAAAGTTTATATTTTGTACTTTTTCCTTGCAATGCTTGAGTTTTCCTATCCATATACCTTCTGTTTTGTTTTTGTTTAGTTTTAAACCTGAGTAAGATCTAAATATTTCTATTAAGATTAAGGCAATTAATATTTCTTTTTTGACTTTAAAAAAGTGTTATTTTGTCTGCTAATTGTGAGATTTTCAAATCATGCGTTTTGTCATCTAATTTAATTTCAATTCCTTTAATATCCTAGTTTCATTTCTTAGCTTATTGGCCATAATTTCAACTTGTATTACAAAAATTATCGAAGGGCAAGGACATCCTTGACTAATTCCTCTCTGTAATTTCAGGGTGGTAGAAATCCATCCATTATTTATCACCGAACTATTTATTTGATTGTACAAGGTTTTGATCCAGTTTATAAAAAAGTTATTAAATCCGAAGTGATGTAAAGTTTGATACATAAAATTCCAATTCTTATATGCATGTACTTCCGCACGTACAAGTTTTCACAAAACGTCCCAAGATGAAGACATCCGACTCCGACTTTGCGGCACTTTTTAACAAGTTTTTACTGCAATATGATTTATTCTTTTGTAAAATATCATTGTTTAAACTTATATTAATTTCTAGTGATAGTCATCATTTAATTTAACGGATAATCACACATACCGAAACAATTTGTAAACTTTCATTCACCAACGAAAACAAAAAGATTACACATTTTGGTTTAATCCCTTAGTGATTGCAATCAAAACATACTTGTGAAGTTACATAACGACGCCATTTGCATTTTACGCAATACAGGTTACACATGCACTATTTTCGTATCCGTAATTTTTATTCGTCCTATATAATTAATATAATATTACTAAAAATAATTTAAGTAAAAATAAATATTAATATGGAGTAGGCATTGCAAAAATGCGAGCACAGACAATATATAGTCCTTTATTGTCAATATATAATGTGTATTTCATAATTGACGTAGTCTGGGCTCCTGACTAAATATTCTCAATACCGTAAGCGGACTTCCGGTTCGAATACACAGTCAGGTTATTCTGGTACCCTGACGATGATATCCTCTTTAGCCTAAGCGGCCTTCGGATATAACGTCAGGTCAGGAGCATTGGATTTCAACGGCGAGAGCGTTGAAATTTGACGTTCGGGCATTCTCTAGACTAACCATTTTGTAATACAGATAAGTTCAAGTAGACCGAACGTATTGTGACGTAATTCTCTTTATGACGTTCATGTGTTTACATTTCTTAGCTAAGTTTACATTGAGATTCAAAATTGAAACGGAAAGTTGAAATGTAATTTATATTTAAATTTTATAAAGAAATGTTTTCCCGGCTTAAAAAAAATTGACGTGCATGTGATATTATAAACCAATGAAAATGCTTATATCAGAGGTCCTGACCTGGTGTTATATTTGAAGTGAAGCTTGCGTCAATGAAAAATATTGCACCAGGAGACCAGGTTAACAGTCAGGTCACCAGCAATGAATCCGGTCAAAATTTTGACCGGTTTGAAACATTCGGAATGCCTCAAAATTTACGTCAGAATTAACTGAAACTGACGTTATTCCGATGCAATGCATTATGACGTAACGTCCGGTGTTCGGTAATCAAATTCAAATAAAAATACAGTTTAATATGAACATAGGTTCTTGACGTTACTTCAGAGTACCCTTAGAGTGCCCCTGCATTCCTTTTTGTGTCGTGACGTGTTTAATGTGTTGGTGACGTCACAAACAATGTAAAAATAAATAAAGCGTTTTGGAGATTGCAAAAAAATTGTCGGACATTTTACCTTTTTGCAAACGCAAAGCGAAAATAGTCTCCGTTTGTATAAAAAAAAGCGAAAATACCCAATGCATTCCGAGTAGCCCAGGTTTTTTTTTTCAATGATCATATTTTGGGTCTCGTGCAATTTGGCAGACTCTGTACATTAGAGAGCTTCGCTTCGCTCGCATATCAAACAATGCTTTTATAGATTTATGTCACGTTTGTGGAAATAACTCTACGGGGAATAATCAATTTAACTCAAAAGCCGGAAAACAAGAAGCAGGTAGCTATTTTTTAAAATTGTATTTTGACAGAAATTTTCAACGGAACAAAACGCGCGAAATGTTAGCTAAAACATGGCGTTTTAAATAACCAGTCAAACTGGGTAGTAAACTGGTGGTGACCTGGGGTTATATTTGAAAGTGAAGCTTGCGTAAATGAAAAATATTGCACCAGGGGACCAGGTTAATTGACGTTACTTCCTATGATCCTTAAAGTGCCTCTAAATTACAGTAGTCACGTGGCGTCTTTCTTTGTAACTGTGACGTCACATGAAGTGTAATATGATTTGCAAAAAATAGTATGAAATGTTTGTTGTTAATTTAAAATATAACATTTAATTTTTATCGATGTCAAGATTTGATCACGTGATTTCATTTTGATCACATGACACGTAATTGCCGTAGAGCTTACCGCTCTTCGCCCTCTGCGAGCTGTGCTCGCTATTACAACGTAATACATACATACGATATGGAAGTTTGTAAAAGAATCATGATAGAATAGCACGAAACTACCGCATAAAACACAACAACAAAATGGCGACTGCCATTGACAACGAATGCGAGACAACTCGGACCGCGGACAACTCGGATCGTGACTACTCAAACCGCAATAGGACAAGTCGGACCGTATAATTCATATACGATCCGAATTGTCCTATACCTTATGGTCCGAGGATTCCGAGTTGTCCTATAATTTATGGTCTGAAAAATCTATATCCTGTACAAATAAAGATTTTGTATGTTAATTGATGTATATCTTATTAACTGTACAGCACTTGACCGGACTGAAATTTGTTGTTTATGTAAAATTTTCCATGTATCAGAAAAGGGGTGAAAAAAAACAAAACAAACAACAAAACAACAACAATCTTCAACATATATTTATTTTAAAATAAGGAATGCTGATATCATTTGAAATCACAGAAGCTTCTTATCCATTTAAGTTTCACTAAATTCAATCCTATTTGAAAACACACAAGCTCAAATTCTTTCAGATCTTAAAATTATTTAATTATTATTAATTAAACAACATCATTACAACGATCACATTAACTGAAGCTGCGATAATTAATGATAATTGTAAGTGTTTTCTTAATTCTTAAGATTTAATGTTGTTAATTGTGTTGCTTTTCTCATGATATATTATTTACATTTAAGGTTTATATAATTAAATACAATTTACATTCGAGTATAACAATTTCAATTTACTAGAATTTTTTTTAAAAGTTATATTGTTAAATATTCTAAACAAGACTATCGTATTTTAATATTTTAATCCCAGTATTCAAAGAAATATATGCGGTCCGAGTTGTCCTTTTTTCTACGTGCCGAGTGGTCCTTACTACGGTCTGAGTTGTAACGATCCGAGTTGTCCGGTTACCTTGACAACAATCAACGGCCGAAAAAAAAACTATATCGCATCTGTATTTACGTATAATCCGCACCATTCCTTTCCAACTAAGATAAAAAGAAAAAGACCGCGGACAATACGACTCTAATTACGGTAGACATATCTGTGAAATAAATCCATTTGAAACACATAAACTGCTTGAAAAAATGTAAAATACCCAAATTCTTTGCAGTTTTATTGGATTTACATGTTTATTGGTAAGGTGGTAGTGTGATTAGTAGGAACCGATTAACAAGTATCTGGTGACTTCAGGGAGATTTTGTAAAATAACAGGGCGATTTCAGGATAGCGATTGTCTGTTTTGTTTGACTCAACTACAAATTTTTTGTTTCAGGGCATAACATATGACCATGTTCAGTTAAACTTTTATTTGAATGGAAAACCGATGAATTGTCCATTTTCTGGTATGAAAGGAACAGTTTATCCAGTATTCTATGGTAGGTATCATTTAGAGGAAAAGAAGTAACAGAAGAAATGTTAGTTTAATTTGCTTTCCAAAAGAAGAACCTTATTGTTTTTTCTTTTAATTTTTCAAAGTTATGAGGCATAAAAAGTATGTGAAATCTAATTTTGGTGTTTAGCGACAAGTATTGGGTCAGCTACAATAAAGTAGCTCCTTTTTAGCTAACCTGACTTGAAGGGTCATGTGAGCTATTGGGATCACTTGGCATCCATCGTCGTCGTTAACTTTTCTTAAAAAATCTTCTCCTCCAAAACCACTGAAGGGCTTGCTTTGAAACTTTGCACATGTCTTCAGTAAAATGTCCTCTACCAAGTTTGCACAAACCATGGCCACAGACCAACCAACATGGCCGCCTCAGCTAAAAATAGAAAAGGGGGGTCAAAATACAGTTTTTGCCTTACAGTTGAAAAAGTATAAATATACCAGAAAACCAAAGAGACATTCTTTCTTCAGCATCAGAAGCTCTAGAAAACTTTTCAATGAGTTGAAGTTGTATGAAGACTCATTGTAGGAGTTATTGCCCTTTAATTGCCAAAATTGATGATTTTTGCCATGTTGACCTCAAAATCCTGAAAATTATTAGAATTTAAGAGAGATAGTTAGCAGTGCTAAGTTGTTCAGCTCTATGAGAGCTACAAAAATGACTTCAGGGTTAAGATTGTCTAATGAACCGCTTAGGAGTTATTCCCCTTGAACCTTCGGTCAAGGTGAGCTTTTGCCATCACTTGGCGTCCGTCGTCAGTCGTCTGTTGTCCGTCGTCCTTCGTCCATCTTAAACTTTTTCAAAAATCTCTGAAACCAATGGGCCAATTTTTTTCAAACTTGGGCACACTCATCCTTAGGTTTCCTAGTTTCAGGTTTGTACCCAGGGTGTTGATCAACATATAAAGATGGCCACTGTTACTAAAAATAGAACATGGGTGTCAACACAGGTTTTTGATCATTATCTCAAAAATTATAATAGCTATAGAGAAAACCGTTACTTCAAATTGATCAGCACATTAAGGTCTACCATAGTTGCTATTAGTGAAGTTGTGTATTGGCTTCTTGTAGGAGTTATTGCCCTTTATTGACGATTTTTGACAAAATCTTTGGTATTTACAATATAACTTGAAAACTATAAGAAGTAGAGTGAAACTGTAAATGGCAAAAATGATCAGCAATAAAAGCTCTACAATTCACTTGATTGGTCTGAAATTGTCAGATGACTCCTTATCTGAGTTTTTGCCATTGAATGATAATTTTTTATGAAATTTTCTGTGTTTGTCTCATAACTTAAAAACTATAACTGCTAGAGTAAAACTGTTAATGTTGAAAATGATCAGCCATACAAGCTCTACAATTCACTGCATTGGTCTGAAATTGTCAGATGACTTCTTATAGGAGTTATTGCCCTTAAATGACAATTTTTTAAATAAAATTTTCCATTTGTGTCCTGTTACTTGAAAACTATAGCAGCTACTGTAATATGAAATTTGAACAGTTTGAAAAATCCATATTCACCTCCCTTACTATGGAATAACTGACCACTTTCTTTGCATGAATCTGTTAAAATTAATTTGTTCAAGACAAATATAAAACATCTTCCGAACTTAAGGACAATATATAAATTTTCCATTTTTTGTATGTTATTTTCTATATAATTATACACAACTCCTCCTAAACCACTTTATGAAATTTAATGAAACTTTGCATATAGGAAGTGCATTATATGTAGATGTGCATGAAGGATATTTATGGACCTCGGATATTATTAAGGGGAGATAATTGGACTTGAAAGAGAAAGGGGGTATCCCTTTGTGAGCATGCTCACAGTCCACACTTGTTTAATTTGCTTTGTAAGCTGAAATCTGAGTTGGCCTTTGTCAAATGTAGAAACCCATATTATACAATATAACTTGCGTTGGTCATACGCATTATTCTTGCGCCGTAAAAATTCAAATAGTTCTACAATGAATTTTCTGTTTTTAACGTAAAATTGTCAAGATTTATAGTTTAAATTAAATTATAAATATTATTTCAAATTTCTGAACAGGTTATACGATATAATATGGTTTGGGTGTGTTAACACCATTCATATATATTACCTAAGTACTTTTATGTGCCATGTTTATAATAGTCTTGCAGTTTAATGAATTTGAGCTGTATTCTGATTGTAATGTAATATCATATTTTCTTATGTGAAGCCTTAGGGAAGATTAGAGTATCTAACTGAGTTCACCCTCATAAAATAAAGTATTATTATTATTAACAAACATGCATATTTAAGTGAATTATTGTTTTAATGCCTTTCTGTAGATACCCAGAACTATAGATTTATGATTTTGATAATTCTGTTCTATATGGAGTATAAAGACAGGTATATTGAGGCACAAAAATGCAATTTCTCTAGTTATAATAATTTTAATATGGTCTCCTTCATATGCAGAATTTATTTCATTTCTAAGGGGAACACGAGGCCCTATTAAAATTTTGACCGGGATAAGGTCTTTGAGAAATTATAGATCAAAGTTGAAATTCGATATTTTGCTTTTCCGACCAGACTTGCTTCCGGCGAACTTTTCTATACTTTCTTTTCAATTATTTCTTATAAACTATACATCATTTTGAAGCTAAATGAATGACCTGGATCAAACACTAACAGTTTTTTGACCGGGGTGAAGCATTTTGGAGAAATCTTGGTTTCAATGAGAAAATTTGATGTAGTGACACTCGCACAAATTTCACTTCCGTTTTATTGCGAAAATCTAGTAGAAAAAAATGAAGGAACGATAACCTGTCCATGTTTAACGGTAAACGGAAAGAAAGTCACAGGAAATAAAGTCACAGTTTTGGTAGGAAAAAAAGTCACAGGAAAAAAGTCACAATTAATAAGTTGTCTTGGTCACATATGTTGTCATAATATGAACATATTTTTATGTAAAACGTGTTTATTACTTTATTACTTATTGGTTATTTAATGCCATTAATAAAAATTGTATTTCAAGTCCATCAAAATCTAGAAAACATCTTTGTAAAAACATTACTGTTGACAGCTCTTTTTGTGCTGCTTCAACAGTTAAAAATATTTATACCAAAGAAAAGCATAGGATAAACAACTATAGAAATATTTGTTTCTACATTGATCCAAGCCAAAAATATGGCTTCCACATTTTATTGATTTATTTATTAAATAACGTGTAGTGAAAAATGAACATGTGTGAAAAAATTACTGCACTGCTAATTGATTATTTATTATGTTGTTTTTATATGATAAAATTTTGTTAATTTGTTATAATATATATATTAATTTTAAATGTCTTTCAATATCCACTTTATTTTTTATACACAAGAACATAAATCTTGCAAAAAAAACATAAAGAACACATTTAATACCAATACAACTATTAATTGTGACTTTTTTTCCTGTGACTTTTTATCCGTGACTTTTTTCCTACAACCTGTTTAACACTATTGTTTATATGTCACAAATGCTACAGTAATTTTATATTAGAAGTCTGCTGTGTTTTTTTCTGGGAATAGTACATGTACAACTAAATGTTGTATGATATAAATGAAATGGAACATTTTGTTGTACTGGATTACGTTGTAATTATACTGTTTAACACACTTACTAAATTAGAATAAATATTTATTACACTCCGTTCTCTTTAAATTTGATGGCCACCTGTTGTAAAATGAAATAAACTATAAATACTATACACCTCGCCATAAGTTAAGCAACACCTCTAATTTTTTATGCCCCCTCGACGACATGTCGGGGGGACATTAATTTTTACTCATGCCCGTCCGTCCGTACGTACGAAATTCCGTCAAGCCTTTCTCAGAAACCGTACATGATAACAATTTTAAATTTGGCAGGGTGGTTCAGTGTCACAAGTTGTACATCCTAAGCAACTTTCAGACGTGTGGGACAACTACATCCTGTTTTGGACTTCATTTAACGGGAGCATCTGTGTCCCATGGACACATTCTATGATTTTTTTATAATTTCAAAAATCTGAATGAATATTAACTTTGTGTTATTAATGTAATAAAGCCACCATTCTAGCACAGAGAATTACTTCAATTAACTCCTTAGGTAAATCTTTAAATAGCAAAACAAGTTTGTCATACGGTAGTCAGCACGCCCTGTTTTCCTAAACGATTTAGTGTTCATCTCCTGTCTTTTTCGACTTCATCTTTACATTTTTACAATGCCTAGACGGATATTAAGTGAAGCTGAGAAGTGGCAGATCGTTGGAATGCGTAATAGTGGACAGAGCTTGCGTCAGATAGCACAACACTTTGGCATTCACTTTAGTATTGTATCCCGGCTACTGAAATGTCATGGAGATGATGGAAGTATCCAGGAACGTTCTAGATCAGGTCGACCACCAAAAACATCTAAAAGTAAGGATAGAGTAATTGTTCGTGTAGCCAAATGCCAACCGTTTGCCACTGCAAGATATTTTCGTGACGATTGGAATATTGCAACCAGAGTCGCCGTTCGAACAGTTAACAGTCGCCTAACAATGCAAGTTGAGAGCTCTTCGTCTCCTTGAAACGTCCACTGTTGACACAGAGACATCGCCAAGCGCGTTTATAGTGGGCACGATATCACCGACATTGGAATATTCGTAAATTAGTTCTCGATTTGTAAATAGTTTTCACTCATTGAGCAAAATAATTAAACAAAAAAAAATGATAGTATATTAGGCATATATAAATACCTGACTGACTGAAATTTATCATTGTCAAAACAAAAATGGCTAATGCACGAGTAAGAGTTGAATTTATTCAACATGCCTGTGGTCACTATTTAACAGTAGCAGGCTACAGATATGGTGTGAGAACCAGAAAGCAGGGCAGAGATGCTGATCTCATTTATTGGAAATGTACCTTCAATTATTGTCCTGGAACTGTAAACACAAGAAACAATCTGGTTACTAAATTTCCCCGAGACCACAACCACCCACCGTCAAATTCAAATATTAAATCTAAACTTTAAATGGCACACATAAAAGAGAAAGTACGCAACTGCTTGGATCCAGTAACATCACTTTATGACAGCGAAATAATCCAGTTCCGTACGAGAGAGTGAGATGATGAAACAAGACAGATAGTAGAGAGAGAAAATACCAACCTTTACTGCCTGCAAATCTACACTCTATCGGACACAGATCACTCCCAGCAACCTAACAGCTGACAAAAGATTAACTTACAAGATAAATGGACAGAAACTACTGCTGGAGAGAAGTTCCTACTATCAGATGATAGTGAAGTCAACAAGATCCTTGTCTTTAATTGGTACTACTGACTACCTCAGCTATCAGACACTGTCAGCATGTGTGGAAGACGGTACAAAAACTTGGTCTGACAGAAGAATACAAACACAACCCATACTGCATCAGCATGTCAGAAGAGCCTCTGCACTTTCTTTGGTGCAATCTTTGGTGCAAATAGCTCATAACAAATGTACTATTGTCAGTTTGTGTAAACTGTATATGTCATGTTGTGCTATACCATTTATGTAACTCTGTATGTAACTAATGATGAGAAAAAGAAAAAAAAAACTTTCTTTGGTACCACTAGACCAAAAAGAATACGTATGGTTTACATGCATGGATGACTTCGAGACAGATGATCCTAAGATCACCAGCTTTAATGACTACATCACCACTAACTGGGTAGAGACAACACCAGACAGATGGAATAAACATACAACAGTAGGACCACGTACCACCAACCACTTTGAAGGGTTCCCAAACTTAACAACCACCTCAACAAGGCCCATCTGAACCTTTAATTCAATATACAAAAACTCCAGCAAATAAATGCCGCCAACGAAATCCAACTCATTCAGTACGCTGCAGGTGGTAAACGAAAGATAAGAAAACTGAAATATCGCACCATTGACTCAAGACTTGATCGTCTTAAGCTGATACTTCAACAGGGTGACATCGACATACTTCCCTTTTCTGATGGAGCTGCACATCTAATTAAGTTGGACTAATTGACATTTATTTACTGTTTAAGTACATGTCAAGTTGAATATGCATGAAATATATGAAATAAAATAGTTGATTGTATAAAACTAGTTCCTTTAAAAATGCCTTGGATCAAAGAGATAGTTTTTTAAAATGCAACAACTTCTACCTTCAAGAATAATGAGTAAAAAAATAATAAAAGCTCAATAAAAAGACAATTCAATCCATCCAATAACAGGACAAAATTTACTGATCCAAGTTTCAGGCGACACACATTCCAAGCCCTAATTAAATTTTCTTTTGTTCTTGATTGCCATTGATCCCATCTAGCCAACTTTAATTTTTTACCTGTAGTACCTAAAATTTGGCTAAATGGGAAATGGACCCAATCAACAAACTGCAAGTTTCATCGGCAAACTAGTACTAAACCTCTCAGCTATATTAGGGACCGGTCAATATTAATATGGTCAGTGAAACCATAGTCTTTGTTTATTTAACATAATTGATTATACAGCTAATTAAATGTGGACAAATAAGGGCTAAACCAACATTAATTGGAGGGTTCGGACCGGTGCATTTCAAATTACCATGTTAAAAACAGACCTATCTCCTTAAAATACAAAAAGTTGCTGTCCTACATCAGATCCATAATTATAAGGTTACAAAATCAGTATTTATGTTTGCTTAACTAATTGTTCGCCTCATTTATGTTGGTTTTGAATAAAAACGTATGAAAAATATTGTTCTTTTTTTGTTGATATTGTTATGATAAATAACTTGTCCTATCAATTTTGAAAATAACAAAACTTGTAGTCCCATCTATACAGGCTTTAAATAGTATGTGATATTGGATTGGGTGCATTCCAGTTTTCCGATTCCCAGATAATTTAATTAATTTAATCAGGGACAGTCTATATTAACGGGACATGTCACTTGCGTTTTCGGCAAAATTTCTAGGACACGAACGCAGAGCTAGCACTTCGGTCGGAAATTTTCGTATCTAGAATTGAATCACATACGGCAAGCTTTAGGTATAACAGTAGTAAATGTGTACCAGTAACAGGTTACCAGATTGTGTACCCTACATTAAGTACAGTACTGAATACTACATTGTGTTCTGATTTGGTCAATAGTGGTCAGATGTGTACAATTTTTTAGCTGTAAGCTCCTGCATAAATTAAGTTTTAAAAAGTGGTAAAATTTTTCTCAGATCTTGCAAGATAAAATTTTGGTAATTTTTTAAACAATGTAGTATTTTTACATTCACTGCATTAGAAATTGCATGTAAACGTGGGAGCGTCTCAAAATGTTTTAATTAGCGAAAAAAGGAATTGGTCACGGATATATATGGCATATATTTTTTTAATGGAAAATGAAAGTTTATTAATTTCCTAGTCCAGGTAAATGCTGAGGAATGTTAGAAAGGTATGCAAATCACAGAAATGTTAGTGTTTTCGACTATAGCCCAAACATTTATTTCTGTTCTAACTTTGTTAAAATGTAATCGTGTTCGGTACGGTATGATATGATTTCCGTTTTTTAAAATATATTATTTACGATTTTCTAGTGCTTTTCCGTGCGTTCATCTATATTTATATACAATAACAAATTTTCATGTCAGATCGGATTATTATAATTATAAATTTTACAAATTTTTATTCACCTTAATCGTGTAATTAAACTAAAACAACTTTCCCAATTAACATTTTATTGAATTTCTCTTCAGCTTTGAATGTTTTCATACATATATCTATAATTACTTTATTTGTCAGGTAAAAAGAATACAATTCTTTGATAATGATAAGGAAAAAGAAAATAAACAAAACACAAGCCACTCTGTATAATTATAAACCTGTCAGGTAAACACAGTAGGAATTACAGGATGTTATAACAGTAATACACTAATTTAAAAAAAATATTTATTTTTTGAAGGCGTCGCAACAGAATATTTTTTTTTCATTATTAGCATTATTTTATATAGCAGAAATCCTACTTCAGAATATTTATTTTCTTACCCTCTGCTTCCAAAATATTTTTTTCATCAAAAATCATTTTCAAAATATTTTTTTAGGAAAAAAACCAAGGCCCCCCCCCCCCCCATGCAAGTTAAATGGTCGGTCCCTTAGGTGACGCGACTTCTTTCGAGAAGGCATCTGAAACAACAAAATTATTAATAATTAATATTAGATATGCTCAGGAGTATCTATAAATTTTCATAAAAACCAAGGTTAATTGTGATCACACAAAGGATGATAAGTTATTGAATGTCGGAAAATCCCCCGCCCGGACATTTCCCCGTTTGCTATTTTTCATAACCCGGACAATTACCCGTTCGGTGTTTTTCACAGGTGGACAAATCCCCGTTCATGATTTGCATACCCGGACATTTCCCCGCTTAGCTGATTTTGAATCCATTGTGTACATTAAACTACAAGCAATAGGTATAGTTAAGTTTTCGTGTCCAAATTACTGTGCATGTAAAGTGGATTAACCACAATTATTAATAGACATAATATTGAATCACTGCTTCTGTTGATGTTGTTTGTTTAGGATTAAAAACTAACTTGAATACTGTGATCCAAATGTTTATTTCATTTAGCAAGGTACGTATAGTCATGCATACACACAGTTCACACACAAGCACATCGTTTGATATAAAACCATAAACAAAGTCAAGTAATAAATAGTAATAATAACAATAGTTTATACAAAATATACACTACAGTCAACAAGGAATTCTTCGACCGTCTTCTCGGAGTTGGCAACTTGCTGGCACAGCTTCAGTTTCTTCTGATGTTGGACGACAGACTTCTTTCGTCGTTTGCTGCTTGTGGCTATGCGTCTGTCATCGTAGCTTCGTGCACGTTCCACGTTGCCGGGTCAAATCTCGGTGGTGTTCGCCTGAAACGTAGCCATCCACCACTGGACACTGACCTGTAGGTCCCCGACACGTATGTGGCATCAATAGTCAACGAATGGGATGAGTTCTGACGGGGCGGTGTGACGGATGTACTCCATCCCCTCGGACACCAGGTTGATAGGCAAGAAAGCGAGGCCGTCTATCATTCCACAGTAGTCACGAATGGCTTCTTCTTCCCTGTACGCCCGTTGTAATCCCTCCACCTGGACACGACGCTACGTAGCTTGCGTTAAATGATAGAAGCAGCCTTATATTCTCAGATGTTATGCTCGTACTTTAAGTATTTTCGTTTATACAATAATTTATGAAATAGTTAAAGTACGCTTTCAAGCTTGAGCGGGGAATTGTCCATCCCTTACAATTTCATGAGCCGGGATTTGTCCAGGTCTACACAAATGACGAACGGGGAAATGTCCGGACCTACAAAAATGACGAACGGGGAAATGTCCGGGCGGGGATTTGTCCGGATACCTAAGTGATTACATGAACACGTGGGTGTATGTAGCCAAGATGGGGACCGGTGTTCCAAAATATAAACAATTCCTATCAAAACTGTGACTTTTTTTCCTGTGGCTTTCTTTCCGTTTACCGTTGCCAAGATGGGGACCGGTGTTCCAAAATATAAACAAATTTCCAATAATCCAAATTCATGCAAAAAACACATAAAACCTACTTTTAAGCAGTCTAATGCACAGGAGTCTCTATCAATTTTCATAAAAACCAAGGTTAGTTGTGATCACACAAAGGGTGATGAAGTTATTACATTCACAAGTGGGTGTATGGTCGGTATATGTAGCCAAGATGGGGAACGGTGTTCCAAAATATAAACAAATTTCCCATCATCCAAATTCATGCAAAAACACATTAAACCTACTTTTAAGCAGTCAAATGCACAGGAGTATCTATAAATTTTCATAAAAACCAAGGTTGTTGTGATCACACAAAGGGTGATGAAGTTATTACATGTACAGTTGGGTTGACTGAAGGAAAAACCGCTACAATATTACGCACATGTTGGACAACAACATTTTAGTATTGTTTTCTGGCTAAATGTGGAATGACAACATGTAATTTGACGAAATCAAAAATCATAAGTGAATAATAAACTATAAAAATTAAATACTTACTATTATTTTACTATATTTTCGTGATTGAGAGAAAAAATTCCATGCACATTATCAATAAATGGGGATCTAGCTAAAATTCATAGCTGGTCAGAAAAGTGGTTAGTACAATTTAACCCTCATAAAACTGAAACGATAACTATATCTCGTTCATCCACCTATTGTTATGGACGGACTCAATATTCAAGAAGTCGCTTCACATAAACACTTAGGCATTTATTTTCATGTAATGGTTCTTGGCATGACCACATTAATTACATTGTTAAAAAAGCTTATAATAGAGTTAATTTCCTTCGTAGGGTACGATTTGTCCTTGACATGTATGTCCTGGAGAGAATGTACTTTTCTTATATTAGACCAATTCTGGAATATGGCGATGTGGTATGGCATAACTATACACAATACTTAGTAAACAAGTTAGAGAGTGTCCAGATAGACGCTATGCGCATTGTTACGGGAGGGACAAAATTGACGTCGTTAGAAAAACTTTATCAAGAAACGGGTTGGGAAACACTTTCGGCTAGGAGGGAAAAACATCGACTTATTCAATTATATAAGATTATAAACAAGGAATCCCCAAATTATTTATGGGAACTTGTTCCTAGTTCAATTGGTGATCGACATAGTCATTTTACTCGCCAAGTCGAAAATATTGTTAATGTTCCTACAAGAACGAACTTCTACTCTGAATATTTTCTGCCTGCGACCATTAACATGTGGAATAATTTACCATTAGATGTAAGAAGGTCTACTTCGTTAAGTATATTTAAAAATAAATTGGAGACTCGTAGCAAAGTAACCCCAAAATACTATTACGTCGGAACTCGAAAAGGGCAGATTCTACACCTGTTTCTGCGAAACCTTGTGGATTCTCCAAAATGTACATGTGGTCATGTCGAATCAACCTATCATTTTCTTTTTGAATGTTATAAGTACGATCAGCTTCGTTATAGTACCATACATACTCTTAATTTAAACCAACCTGTCGATGTTAACTTGTTATTGTATGAGTCAGATTTTCTAACATTAGATGAAAATATTAATGTCTTTAATCTTGTTCAAAAATATATTGTTAAAAGCAAACGCTTTTTTAACTGCATTTCACTATTCCATCATTTCCATTGTCACATGCATTGACTGTTTCTTTTATTGATTACAGTTCCAGACAACATTTTCGTGTCCTTTTTTAATTTCTATTCATTCTCTAAGCATGCTTATAGTTTTGATATTACATTTTGTAGGAATTGTAAGGAGACGGATTAAAAAAGCTTACATGCTTGTTTCCGAATCCTGTATGTTATTCTTTGTATGATGTATTTTGTACATATTATTGAAATTTATATTAATAAATATGTTTAAACTAATAAATGGGCTAAATGTTAATTCCGGAAACGGAACGGAACGGATACGTCAAATTTCAGCCGTGGCACAGAAATATCGAACTGCAATATAGGTTTAATTAGGAGTGACATGTCCCGTTAGTATAGACTGTCCCTAATTTAATTGATTAAATTTAATTCGTTACTAATAAATTATCAGCTTGGGTCGTTATTTGTTTTAAGTCAATATCATAAGCTGATAATTTTCGAATTAGAAAAATCAAGTTGATTTAAGTCACTAAACTTTAACGACAGTTATGGATGCTCAGGATAAGTTATGCAAATTAATCATATGTAATTTAAAATTTCCCATCAATATTACGGAGAATGCATACATAAACCTAAATTGATTCATGTGTACACGTTGTAAATTTTTTTAAAACGTCAAATATCAGGGAATCACTGGATTTTGCACCGGTCCCAACCACCAATAAATATTGACCGGTCAAATATAAAAGGCGAGGGGTATGTAATTTAGGTCTTTCCCACTACAGTGGAAAGATTTTCTTACCTTTCTTCTGATAATTATTTTTTTTTGTGCTTCCGCGGAGGTTTGCCAAAAAGTGTCTCGACATATCATTTCGATACTTGGTACCATTAATCGGTCATATATCCGGAGATGACATGGCTCATGCTTTTAGACCGATCTATTTTTAGTAATAGAGTTATCTGCAGTAACACGAAAACCCTTGTTAGAAGATAACCGATTCTCAAAATCTGAAGTGTACAAAATGTACAAAAGGTCATACCATAGCAACAAGGTGATTGTAATGAAAAGTCCTTAGCAACCATATATTTTTAGAATCAGAATGATGTACTTTATTGAAATATATCATTTCATGACCGGATGTGGCCTTTTGTCCCTAGCAACGGAATGAAAGTCCTTAACAACCACTATTTTTTGGCTCAAGACCACTTAATGTTTAAAAAAGCACTACATATTAGTCTAGCAATGTTTTATCTGAAAACCTCATCTTGTGAAGATAGCTTGAAGTCAGTTGTCTTCCGGGTGAGCGATTCCCGGCTTCTTTTTTAGTGTTAATAGTATTTTTGTCACATTTACTCCATGATCTGAAAAATTTTGAGATGTCCTTACTGTGAAAGTGAGAATTTTTTTTTTTTTTTGGGGGGGGGGGGGGGGGGAGTAATCACGGAAGTAATATTTCTCTTAGAAGGTTGTAACGTATGGATGACATAGTAAGAGACCGCAGACGTGAATGTTCGATTATGGTATATGTGGCAAAGATAAACTTGAATAAAAGAGCTTGGTTTGATTGAAACAAAATAGAAAATATTTTTTGTACTGTTTACATCTATGTTACATAACCTTTCAGAGATGTAAACAAAAAAATGACTGAAGTTCATATTTTTTTCTTTTTCAGTCGATGAAGGTGCAGTATTGGACATTCAGTTTGACAAATTTTACCACCAACCGCCCGATGGATTTGACAGCATTATGATAGAACAATCTTTGTTGTAATTTTGTTTTTATTTTTGCTGATGAAAAGTAATAACTCGTCACATGTTCTAGGTTTTCAAGAATTTGGGTGCTTTATCCGAATATGCAATAACTATGTTATTTTAAATATGTTATATATAGATTCTTAAAGTAATTTAATTTCCAATTGGATGAAAAAGTCTCGTGCAGTTGGTTTATTTTATTGGAAGTTGACTGATTGGTGTGTTTAACGTCCAGCATGCAATGTTTCAACTACATTCAGGACATTATTAGAAGTTGAAGAATGTACTAAACACAATAATAAAGGGCGCATAGTGAAAATATGATCACTCGTGTCGGTACGCATTCAAATTTAATGTAAATGAAAGATTGAATGGGGAACTTGACGGTGAAGGTCATTAAAAATAATATTAAAATTATTAAACAGGTGAGAAAAAAATTCTCCTTCAGTTTCTCCTGTATTACCGTATTTCTACATTAGGGATATTGCAACTATCGAGTGTAGAAATATTGTAATCAAAAGAACTGGAGGAGCATCTGTTTCTCGTTTATGCTTAAATAACAATCGATAATGTAATGCATTTTAAAGATTATAAAATACGTTCAATTCAGATTCTTCTTATGTTTCAAGTCAATTACACAATATTTCTAAAATCGAGATAGTTTAACTGTTGATTTGGTTAATTAAGAATTTAGAAAAATCTGTTATCGCATCTTGATTAAGCTGTATATTTTTAACTTCGACTCAGGGGAGCTGCTGTCATCACTTTGCGTCTTTCGTCGTCGGCGTCTTAATTTTTTTTGACATTTTAATCTTCTCTGACCACTTGGCCAGTTGAAACCAATTTTGGTCAGACTGTTCATTGGATGGACCTATACACAGTTTGTGTTTTTTATTTTGTTTGGAAAAATAGTATGGCAGCCACCGTCGGACTTATTTTAACATAGGACCCTAAGTGAAGAAGTTTTAAAAGGTTTCTTCTCTGAAACGAGTTAACCAATCGTAACAAAACTTACTACCGATATTGTTTGTATGGTCCTCTACAAAGTTTGTTTTCTATGCCAGTCGGAAATTCCAAAATGGCTGCCATCGCAGGACTTTATTTAACATAGGGATAAAGTTTTAAAAGGGTTCTTTTCTGAAATTGTTTAGCTAATGGAAAGAAAACTTACTACCAATATTGTTTGTATGGTCCTCTACAAAGTTTGTTTTTTATGCCAGTGGGAAATTCCAAAATGGCTGCCATCGCAGGACTTTATTTAACATAGGGATACAGTTTTAAAAGGGTTCTTTTCTGAAACTGGTTAGCTAATGAAAAGAAAACTTACTAGCAATGTTGTTTGGATGGTCCTCTTTAAAGTTTATATTTTTATGCCAATCGTAGATTCAAAATGGCGGTGGACTCTGGACTTATGACCCTATGGCGGAAAAGGCTTCTACTCTAAAACCAGTTAACCAATCGAAACAAAACATTCTAGCAATATTGTTTGGGTGGTCAACTAGAACGGGTTTTTTTATGCCATTGGAAATTCAAATTTGCCGTCGCCGCTGAACTGAGTTAAACATAGGATCCTATGGCGAAAAAGTTTTAAAAGGCATTTTCTCTAAAACTAAACAATAGAAACGCTTTTTTTTGCGTAGTTAATCTATATTTAATTCGCTTCTTAAGATATTTTTCTCTATGAATATAATCATCTTACCTTCAATCAAGGTAATTTAAGCACCGGATTTAAGTCACATTGTTGTCACGTGACTTTTTGTTCAAAATGAAAGTGAAATGTAGGAATGTAAGGGTATCGATGGAAATGAGCTTAGAAATGGACTTAAATCAGCTTGATTGTAGGTAAGGTGATTATATTCCCAGAGAAAAATATCTAAAGAAGCGAATTATATATAGATTAACTGGATGAAAATGTTTTATTAAATTTGACACGATGAAATGTGCCGTGGGTACCCAGACCGGTGTCGCAAAATCCGCTGTTTTACTTATGGAGAGCTCTCTGACGTCCCACGCAAAAAAAGCGTTGGACGACAGAGGATTCTCGGACTATTTACTTTATAAGGTTTATGTTTTTATGTCAATTTAAAATGGCCGCAACCACAGAACCCTCTGTGAAAATGTGTCAAAAGGCTTCTCTGAAATCAGTAAACAAAGCTGAACAAAAGTTATTATGAATATTTATCGGATAATCACCTTCAAATTATTTTATGACAGTAAGACAGTAAAAATGGCCACCATAAAACATTTCAGGCTACGTTTAAAGGAGGACTTTTCAAATCGGCCATATTTTCTGAAACTGCAAAGCCTATTTAAGCCATATTGCATGTGAATGTTTATCAGCAATACAAGTTCTACAATTCACCTAATTAATATGAAATTGTCAGATGACTCCTTATGGGAGTTATCGCACTTAGATGACAATTTTTATGAAATTTTCCGTTTTTGTCCTATAACTAAAAAACTATAACAGCTATAGTGAAACTATAAATGGCAAAAATGACCAGCAATATAAGTTCTACAGATTCACTTAATTTGTCTGAAATTGTTAGATTACTCCTTATATGAGTTATTGCCCTTAAATGAATTTTTTTTATGAAATTTTCCGTTGTTGTAACTTAAAAACTATAACAGCTAGAGTGAAACTGTAAATGATAAAATGATCAGCAATACAAGCCCTACAATGCACTTGGTCTTAAATAATCAGATGACTCCTGAGTTATTGCCCTTAAATGACAATTTTTATGAAATTTTCTGTTACCGTCCTCTTACTTAAGAACAGCTAGAGTGAAACTGTAAACGGCAAAAATGATCAGCAATACAAGCTGTACAATTCACTAGCTTGGTTTTTAATAATAAGATGACTCCTTTCATGTGTTATTGCCCTTATTTGACAATTTTATGAAGTTTTCTGTTTCCATCCTGTTACTTAAAAACTAGAACAGCTACAGTGAAACTGTAAATGGCAAAAATTATCAGCAATACAAGCCCTTCGATTCACTTCTTGGGTCTGTAATCATCAAATGATTATATGAGTTACTGCCCTTAAATGGCAATTTTTTAATGACATTTTCTGTTTTTGTCCAAGGTGAGCGACTTCAGGCTCCTGGGAGCCTCTAGTTTTTCTACAACTTATTTCTAGTAAATCTATACACCTGGAAAAAGTTAAGCACCCCCAAATAATTTTTGTTTTTCGTTTATTGTAAATAGAATTTAATTTTGATGATTTTGGTCAGATTGATTGAATGTTGTTTTATGTCCAGCAAGCTATATTTCAGCTATATTCAGGACGTGATTTTGGTCAGTATTAATTCTTTAATGTATAATTAGAAGGATGTGAGCGTTCATGTGTGAAATTTTAATCAAGCGCGGTTTTCTGTCAAAGTAAAGCTTGCTCCCTTTATCACGTCCAAAGTGGACATTGTTTCTTGCAACATAGCGGTATTTAAATCCCGAATTTCTAATTTTTAAATCATTTAAAGTAAGCATGGCAAGGAGGCGGGTATCAGAAGCACAGAGATGGCAAATCATCGGCATGCATTTCTCTGGTATGTCATACAATGCAATAGGACGTCAGCTTTGCTATTATTCAGTCATTAGTCGTTTGGTCAGAAAAAACGCTACCACGCAAGATGTTAAGACCATTCCCGATCTGGTTGACCATCTGTGACAACCCAACGTGAAGATAGGAGTCTTGGTAGATTGGTTAGGCGAAATCCGTTTGCAGCAAGCACCTGTCTCAAGAAACGGTGCTTACCTGGTCGTAATCTGTCAGCCAGAACAGTACGAAATCGTCTTGAAAGCTGCAGAATTGAGGTCAAGGAGAGTCATTAAACGCTCAATGCTTGATAATCGCCATCGCAGGGACAGGTTGGCCTGGTGCAGAGCAAATTTGGAAACTTTGAACCCGTCGACGAATGCACTGGTCAGATGAGATACGATTTTAAATCCATGTAACTGGGCGAACCCGTGTTTGGCATCGTCGGAAACCCACGTATGGTCGCGTTGGATAAAATTATTTTGACTAGTACAAGCGAGTGATCAAAATAGGGCATTGAATATTCATGAAAGCTAGTGCGGATTTTTTTTTCAAAACTGTATATTAAACCATTAAATATTAAAGTCCACAAGATAAACAAGAATAGTACACAAAGGAAATGTAGCAACTGCCAAATCGGAAACCCACGTCCGGTCGCGTTGGATAAAATTATTTTGACTAGTACAAGCGAGTGATCAAAATAGGGCATTGAATATTCATGAAAACGAGTGCGGAATTTTTTTTCAAAACTGTATATTAAATCATTAAATATTAAAGTCAACAAGATAAACAAGAATAGTACACAAAGGAAATGTAGCAACTGCCAATGAGAAAGAGATAAAGTCCAATAACTCTCAGAAAAATTGAAGAGTTGAAATTGTGTTGATGAATGCTAATCATGTGTAACATAACAGCAAAGTGTTATCCGAATCAGGCATGCAGATTAAAGGTACATACCGAAATAAAACACTGCATAGTAACAAGAAATTAAGCTCTATTCATTTAGAAATTAAAACTAGTTTCGGTAAGAATTTACTTAGTAAACATGATGTTATAAACTATCATTCTTAACTCGTATTTGAGCAAAGAACATTTTTACAATGGAAATTACAAAAATGAAAAAAAATTGAAAACATGTCAACAGACAATAGCCTGACCAAAGAGAAAAAAACTGCTAAAACAAATGAAATGTCAAATTTAATCACGCTTAAATAATCGGATCGAATAATATTTTTAAATAACACAAATATGTGACTGTCGTGAAATAACAAATAAGTTGTTAAGGTTTAAATTATAAAAAGTTGTCCAAAAAATAATCTGATAAAAGCCAAATTCTTTGAATCATAGCTCTCTAGTTCGCTGATGGACAAATAATATTCAACAGAGACTGCTTATTGAAATATACTCCCACAATATATTTCAGAATTTAGTTTTCATAAATCTGTGAACACATCTTATTTTCTCCCCCAAAACATATTTGCTCGTAGTTAAATTTAAAACATTTACATTAAGTTCATATATATATATTCTCATACAGTTATACAAGTTTTGCAACCCATCTAAAACCTTTGGATATTTGTGACATTGCTTAAAATAAAGATACATGTACTGCGTCTCATATACATATAGCAAATACAAATTAAGTTACATTGTATCCGTCTTGTACTCGTATGCACATCACATTAACTCTCACAGTACATATAACCGTTACTTATATTGGTATTTGTATATAACGTAACGGAATGAAACTATTTTAAAATTACAAATCGTGATATACATACTACACAGCTATTTTTAAAAAAATGTGTGTAGCGGTACCAGATTTTTTGTATTACCTTTGAACATAGGCACACAGCAACATTGAATATTAATAATAGATCCGTTGCAAGTTAACGCCAGAAAATATCAGATAATTGAAAAAAGAATGGATCTTTTAGAGAAAAAATGAGTAAACTGAAAGGTCGATATAAATCGAAAACCATTCAACAGTATTAATTTCACTAAGTTTCCGTCAATATTAATCTTATTAAAATTAAATCTTTCACTTGCTCCAGGCCTTTTATAATTGTCACAAAATATGCTGTTCCGTTCCGTTCCGTTAATTACCGTTACCTATATAGCTAACGGTAATTAACGGAACGGAACGGAACAATGATATTTTTACAACATTTCATACTGTATTTTTACTGTGTTTTTAACTCGGCTAACAAGTCGTTTTTGACATGGTTAAAACACCTTAGCTTAATACTTTTTAGTCCTGGTGGCACGCTTTCAATGGGAAAAACAACTTCCATTCCAAGATCTCTGTTAGAAAAGTCAATGCTTTTTTAGAAAATCGCCATTGTCCATAGAAGCTATCGTTTTTGAAAAATCTGGAGCGACGACCTTCCCTGTGTTTCTTACTTTGAAATTAATGCCATGGTTCTTTTTTACATTATAAATCTGCTGACGGTCACGTGGTCCGTCGCTTACAGAATTATAACAATATGGTCCACCAGATTCCTTGTCTATTAAGTTTATAACTTGTTTTGGTGCTACCTTCCGAGCTTTCTTTTTCTAGTTCTGATGGCTTAGTTCTTATGTAAATTTGTTGTGGCTGTTTTTTCGCATTTCCATGGGCCCGTAAATGACACCGTCTTTCTCCAATGTATTGGACAATAGCGAATTTGGGAAGTTTGTTCTTTGCGTATACCTTACTTATTATTCTTGTTGCCTTTCCTACTCCTTCTCTGTGATGTTCACTATACAGTCGTTTTACCTGGTAAATGTTTTCTTCATCAAGAATAGGATCGCCAATGTCGACCTTTTTTCTTGACAATATTGTGCAACCTATTACTTTACCCCGTTTCAACGTTGCTCTAACAACAGCTGATGGGGAAGAATGTGTGGTATAAATACCAGAATCGTCACAACTGATATCTTTTACATTAATACATGACAAATCTAACACATAGACAGCATTTGTCCTAGGTGGCGGCACTCTTTTGCAGACCTTGCTTTCATCAACTGTATCAAACTGCACTTAGTTACTCGTTATAACGACTTACTTACTCGTTATACGACTTAGCTTACTCGTTATGATGACTTACTTATTCGTTATAATGACTTAGTTACTCGTTATAACGACTTAGTAACTCGTTATAAAAAGATGTAGTAACTCGTTATAACTACTTAGTATCTCGTTATAACGACTAACTTACTCGTTATAACAACTTAGCTTACTCGTTATAACAACCTACCTAATTCGTTTTAAGAATAACGTAATTATGTCCACTTAACTCTTAAGTGCAACACCTCCTAAACCGATTGATAGATTTTGATGAAACTTTACTTGAAGGAAGTACATCATATGGAGATATGCAACTGCATGAAGAAAAGCTAAGTCGTTATAACGAGTAATTTAAGTCGCTTTAACGATTAAGCTAAGTCACTATAACGAGTAAGCTGTCGTTTTAACGAGTAACTAAATCGTTAAAAACCAGTAACTAAGTCGTTATAACTAGTAACTAAGTCATTATAACTAGTAAGTAAGTCATTATAACGACTTAAAAATAAAACACAGCGTGGCACTAAGGGCTTCCGAAGGTAAGCATGTAATTAATAAACCAAACAAAAAGCTGAAATAAATTGAAACAAACAAAATCAGTCAGAATACTACCGTAGTTAGAACGAATAATCGTACCCTCTCCTTTTTTTGGCAACGTTAATCCGACAAATCACAAAACTAACATCGGATAATAACAGCAGTAAAATTCCGCCTATATCGTAGTATGCGTGCAAAGGAGATTACACCATACACTGAGAGTATAAGTTACGGGATAGGAATCATATATGATATACCATTGTGGGGTTGTAGCAAAAAGGTGACACCAACTTACATGTTCCAATCCATGAACTTCATGCAAAATATTAAATGTTCTGGGAGAAAATGCAACTCTACAAACATATACACTGAGAAACAAACTCCTAATTAATAACTTCTAATGGTGAACCTCAAAAAATTCTTTTTAGGAATTTGTTCTCAGACTTGTTAAACTTAAATAAAGCAGACTATGTCACATGTAGGTCCAATAATTAAGTAAGAATGGTACTAATTAGTATTCGCCACTTGGGGACGCGCTAGGGTGCTCTGGGGGTCGAGCACTGAGAACCCTCCCAGTGTGGTCTCAGAATGAGAAATTCGCAAGAAAAATCAGTGTGTACATGTTTATCGTTGATACTTATGACTGCACTTATGACAATACAATATTAAAATAATACATATTTTCTTAATAATCATAAAACATTTCTGAATAATGAACTTTTAATGTTTTCAGAAAGATTCCAGTCAAGATTGCATAGGGGAGGAAATGTTTAAGGCCGTTCAAACGTCAAACGTGGATGATATATTGGATTCCCAGTCCTCACAAATATTGTCGAACAAGTATTTGGCATCTGAGCAAGAAGTTTCGTCTGTACAAACCATTCTCCTGACAACAATGAATAAAACGAACATCTCATGCAACTTGGTATAAATAAATAAATAAATAAATAAATAAATAAATAAATAAATAAATAAATAAATAAATAAATAAATAAATAAATAAATAAATAAATAAATAAATAAATAAATAAATAAATAAATAAATAAATAAATAAATAATTGTGACAACAATATAATATATATTAATCCAGTGGATGTCTGAAGCATCAGAAAACAGGCTTAATATCAAATATTTATACACATCTCATAATTAAGCTTAATTTGTTTGTCAATACGAGCAATTATTGACTATCTTTAGACGAAATGTATGTATGTATGTATGTACGTACGTAATACAAAATTTATAAACTTGTAATTATTTATACTATAAAAGTTTATACATACATACATACATACATACATACATACATACATACATACATACAAACATACATACATACATACATACACACACACACGCACACACACACACACATACATACATACATACATACATAGGGGGCCTCGGTGGCCGAGTGGTCAAGGTAGTTCGTCTACTATTGATCACGTGGTCTGTCAACACTGAGATTGCGGGTTCGATTCTCACTGCAGGCAGGGTGTACTCGACTCCAATCTTAATTGACAAGGATTGCCAGTTTTCCTACCGCAGGTCGGGGGTTTTCTCCGGGTACTCCGGCTTCCTCCCCCAATAAAAACTGGACGCCATGATATAGCTGAAAAATTGCTGAAAGTGGCGTTAAACACCATCAAACAAACAAACATAAATACATACATACATACATACATACATACATACATATGTATGTATGTATGTTTTTCTTTTCACTTGGGTTCTATTTTAAACTAATCTTCTTGGATTTCAAATCGAAAACATATACAAAAAGCTGTGTATATAATCATAAAAAAAACTGGCAAACATAATGGGTTTTATCGGCTTTACAGTTTCTGAAAACAAAACATTAATTTTTAAAAAGTTTTATATATGAAACACATTCAGAATTTACTACTGGCATAAAATAACTTAATACAAAATTTATAAACTTGTAATTATTTATACTATAAAAGTTTCAACAATTTCTTTAATTTAGGTCGATGATATGATGAGTTGTGTGTCAGGACATTTTCACCAAGCAACACCAGAGGTGTTTAATCACGCTGCAGTAGGAACTCAATGTAGCACGATAAGTGTTATTTCTGTTATAGTTTCATCGATAAAATCAAAAGATGATTGGAATCCAAATGACATAGATAACATCTTAAAACAAGGAGACATTCTTCATTTGAAAATTTTGAAAGAAAGAGGAATGGCCTTATTCCAGGTCCGATTCCAGACTGGATTTGGACGAGCTGCCAAGTGTTATTTCTTGTCAAATTGAAAGTTTGAAAGTGACGGCAAGTGTTGGGGTTACCATCGAAGTAATATATGGATTTGCTATGAACATAGAGAACCTTATCATGTCTGCACTGCAAGAAAAACCAGGACAAAGTTTTGTATTAAGAATGTTCGATAGCTGTACATCTATTATATATGGTAGCAATGGACGATACAGTATTTTTGACCCTCATGCACGAAACAGCTCTGGTTTAATAAACCCGAAAGGAAAAGCGTGCATCTTGCATTTTGACAGAGCAAGCGATATGATAACCTATCTAAAAAGTTTAGTTGCAGACAAAGGAAACCAACAGATTGATTTATCTCCAATTGACGTAGAAGTTTTGATGACAGAAACATTGAATACGAATGAAATTTCTTCACACTTGAGAAAAAATGATTCAACATTTAGGTCTATGTCATCAACAACAGGTAAAAAATTTTCGAAATTATTTACCCAAAAAATAACATCGTCAGTTGACATTACATTTATTTTTTCGTTACAATTTCAAATTACAATAAGAAAACAACAAATTTCTTCATAAAATTTGTCAATTTTCTTCGATTGTAAAATGATGTGTATCCTTCCACTGACATACAAAATACACAATTACAGGAAACTAGTTTTTAGTATTAATGACCTTAAGTCAAATACTTCATGTACTAAATTCATATCCACTTTCAAGAATAATTCTTCTGACCACACTGTCAACTTTGAATAAATATTTTTTTCAACAAAACACTTTTTAAAAATGACATACGTGTATATGGTATGCTAAATTAACATAAATTCAAGTATTTCTATAGATCAACAAAAACTTTTAAAGATGTTTGCAAATCTTTACAGATATTTTAGAGAGCTTCAAATATTTCGATAACCCTCCAAATATTCAGACAATTACACCAATAATTTAGAGTGAAGACCTCTTTACTTATTTGTGCATACACTATTTACCACGCGGTCTGTTAACATCGAGGTTGCAGGTTCGAGTCTCACTGCGTACAGGGTGTACTCGACTCCAATCTTAATTGCCAAGGATTGCCAGTTTTCCAAGAGCAGGACGGGGTTTTCTCCTGGTACACCGGCTTCCTCCCCAATAAAAACATTCTATAAGTAGTTTTTTTTTTTTATTAAAAACGACCTCAGTTTGCAAAGGATGCATAAATTTATATAAGGATATTTATTTATAGATCTTTTTAAATAACTCGGTTTCAAAACCTCTACAACATAATTATAGAATTCATTGGAACAGATCACTAAATATCCATATTTATTTGTAGGGCTCTAGAAATACTGGAATTTATGTTAAGTTGGTTTTGCGTAAATTACAACTGTAGAGCTCTTTAAGTGATTAAGAATGTCCCCCCCCCCCCCAGTGGATCATTACTGGGTAACAGAATCAACAATAAGTAAACTTTCAGGCTGTACGAGTACTATATCTCCCTAAGTTTGAATGATCTTGAGATGGCTGGTAAGCTTTACAAACCTACACACATATTTTTTCTACAGCTTATAAAGCATCTTAAACTTTGTAAATAGCATCACAAACCAAAAAATACACTTGCATTATGAAAATGCTAGGTTCAGATAAAATATAAGGAAATCCTACGTCCAATCGTTTGAAACACGACAACGCAATGTGATTACCAGAAGTTATTTGTATATTTGTCAAATTTGATAGATGGGTAATTTCAAAGACAAATTTGTTTTAGGGTCAAGAACACATTGTCCTGTATATACTGAAAGACAGAAAGGGTTGGACGTTAAAGAAATAATTTCATTGTGCATTATAACTAGTAAATAAGTCATCATAACGAGTAAGCTAAGTCGTTATAACAAGTAAGTAAATCGTTTTAACGAGTAAGTAAGTCGTAATAACGACTTAAAAATAAAACACAACATGGCACTAACGAACTTACGTACTTACCTCTCTCTTCTATCTGGTATTTTTTTCAGAAAAGATAAGATGTTTTCTATATCTGGCCTGATGTCAAATTTTCACACAAATTGTAAACTTGTACTGTCTCTACCCAGTGGGTTCTTCTTTGGCTTTCATATTTCAGACTCTGAAGAGGAAGCTGTTGTTTGTAAAATAAGTCTTTCAACACTTCTGTTGCAGGCCTAGGATTATCGCATTTTGTCTCATTGGCATATTCCAACTGGTACGGATATCTTAAATCTGGGTTAAGAAGCGCAAATAAAATCATGGAATACGACCAAATATCCATTCGTTTAAGATCGTTTAAATTCATTTGCGTTTTTCCATCGTGAAGAAATATTTCGGGTGCCATATATGCTGGTGTTCCTCTATATACATTACTAGTCCTGGTGTGTATGAAGCTACCCGTTTGTACCAGCCTAGCTCTACTTTCCCCGAAGTCAGTTAGTTTTGCTATTACTGGTTTTTTAAACCAAAGTGTACTAAGATCTGTACTTTCAGAACAACAATAATGTTGATTGGAAACTAGAACATTTTCAGGTTTAAGGTCTCTGTGAGCTATGTTATTTTTATGAAGGTATGCAAGTCCGCTACAAACGTCTGTAGCGATAAATTTCTGCAAGTGTTCAAATCCTTCACTGTCATAGTTGTCTACAAATTTTAGAAGATCTTTCAATGAACATGCCATGAAATCCTGACCAAAAGGTTTAAAATCAAAGTAAACGTATTCCATTAAAAATCCCACATTACCGGTATCGTTCGTGTCGCACACGCTATCGAACTTTACTATATTTTCATGGTTTAACATGTGTAAAACTCTAGCCTCTTTAATAAATAAACGCTTACTAGCTTCATCTTCTACTATCATCTCTTTAAGCACCAATTTTCTCTTTTTTAATTCGCACAAAGATATGTGTCCGTAACTGCCACGTCCTATGGTCTTTAGCCTTTTTATTTCACTCGGACTACTAAGAGGCAATCCATCTGCCAGGTCTCTTTTTTCAACAATGCCAGCAGCCCGTTTCCGAGGTCTTAAAATTCGTGTTGGAATTCGAGTTAAATTTCGAGTTCGAGTTGGAATTTGAGTTACATTTTGAATTGATCATAAGAGTTACGATTCATCCCGGTTAATGAAGCTATATTTTTATATAGCGGATTTGGCCGAGGGGTCTAGACCGCTGGACATAGTGCAGGCGAATTGGTGCCACAGTGTCACAACGGTGTGAGTTCGAATCCAATCCCGCTGAGGGAAAGCAAAAATTTGACAGTGTTAAAAATCTAATTCTAACAGTGTTGGGCTTAATTTGTAGACGTATATATAAATATTTGATATTAACCCTGTATTTCTGATGTTTCAGAAATCCGCTGAATAAATATATTATATGGTTGTCACAATACTTAATATTTTTCTGAGGATAGGGCTAATAATAGGCAACTCTATATTTTTTTAGCAATCTCTTTGCATTGTAAATATTAATTATAAATTTCTTCCCCCGCTGTAACTTGGTAAAAAAAGTTTATGTCCCGCCAGGAAATATTGATTTGATCTGAATGTTATTTTAACGCCACTTTCAGCAATTGTTCAGCTATATCATGGCGTCCAGTTTTTACGGGGTGGGGGGGGGACCGGAGTACACGGAGAAAGAACCCCGACCTGCGGTAGGAAAACTGGCAATCCTTGTCAATTAAGATTGGAGTCCAGTACACCTTTTCTGAAGTGAGAATCGAACCCGCAATCTCAGTGTTGACAGACCACGTGATCAATAGTAGACGAACTACCTTAACCACTCGGCCACCGAGGGCCCCCTCCCCACCGCCAGGAAATAAACAAAACACCAAATTAAATATCAGTAATAATAATATCAGTATATTTGCTATTTCATCTTTTATTTGTATATACTTTTTGATAAATACATTTGTAACTTGCTTGTACTTCAATTACATGTGTTTATTTGTTACAAAGTTTCGAAAACGTTTGTTCACCACAAAATTCTGCTTAAAAAATCTTGTCACTCCGCTGATTATAAGCCG
Organism: Limnoperna fortunei; assembly: GCA_944474755.1. NCBI lineage: Eukaryota > Metazoa > Mollusca > Bivalvia > Mytilida > Modiolidae > Limnoperna > Limnoperna fortunei. The sequence goes on from OX104113.1 coordinate 55,493,402, forward strand.
GAAAAATATTAAATGCCCTTAATTACCTCGTAACTACAAGATATCATTTTGTACTAACGAGATGTCTATCTCGTAATTATGAGGTAACTATCTCGTTAGAACGAAATATTATTTTGTTATAACGAGATCGTTTGCACAAGAAAAAGTAGTCATCAAACTGTAAATTACTTACCTCAATTAATTTTCAACGTGTATCCAAACAAATATGAGTTAAATTTGTTGGAGCTTGTTATCCGTTTAGTTAGCTAGATATTGTATTAATGGGATTACGAATTTCTGATGAAGTCGTTTGATATACGCCAATATACACAGCGGGGTGTAGCTCAATTAGCAGCAATACTCCGTTACTATTTAGGATTTTATGTCCTCATAAACAAGTGTCATTATTTGAAAGAAGATAAACATAGGATCCCTTTCACACAGGTTTCAGTTTTCAAGTCATTTATATATGGTACCACCTTCACATCCCTGATTTACCTTAATGTTCATGCTAACGCTGTTGCACTTAAAAACTCTTGAGAAGATTCACAATGATAACTAGTATTACTGTTTGTAAATAACAAGTGAAAAAATAGTCTTAATATAAATTATTCTCTTTTTAATTAATTCTTCTAGTTTTTTTGTTTACACAATTCCTCCATATTATTTCGATTTCTGATGTAAGTCGACTCCCCCTTCCCCCCCCCCCCCCAACACACACAAAAAAAACGACTAAAACCTTACAAAAATTACGGATAGTCACAAAAGAAAAAGATTTTTTTAGACTAATAAAAAAACATAACATAGCCACTAATACTTTTATTTCAGTGGTTTTAATTTAACTAGAAAAATTAAGAAATTGTGTTACAAATCAAATAAAATATTAAAAAAATAAGATGCCAGTAAGCACTAGTATTCAATTTTTTATACACCATTAAGCTCTCATACAAGTTATGACAAGTGAAGTTCGTGTTTAGTATAATTTTGATCGATATAATACTGCTACGAGCTTTGTGTAATGTATATTGGTTTTTTTTTTTTTTTTTTTTTTTTTTTTATTAATTTGTTTGTTTATTTAGTTTTGTTTTTCCAATAGTTTATTATTTCATTGATAATATTAATGAAATAATTTATTTATGAATCATTCTTCCTTTATTGTTTATGCGCAATCTGAATTGCTACTGTGTCGTCTTAAAAGACGTTCATAAGGAGTAGCAGATACAAAAGTATGACGAGACACCTATTACTATTTACCCGATTTAACTCAATGGCAAAACCAAGGTTTAACTAAATTTACACATGTGTTCCACTGGAGCATACCAGTTATACAAACTAGTAAAAACCTGTGATTCTTGTATAAAGTTCCCAAGGCAAGTGGGCAATCTCCACACCTCAGAAATACCAAAGAATACTTCATGAAACTACAAAATAGATATGAAACGAATTCTTTTAAATATAAGAATCTGCAATATATATTTTAACCATTAAATTTGTTTTTAAAATGTGATTTCTTAAGTTACATTTACAGTACGAGTCATTTACTGTATCTGATTTACAGCGAAGGGGCGTGTATCGAGTCCGATTGCACGATATACACAAATAGCCGAAAACATGGAAAATGAACATTATGTTTTTACAGAAATGGGAGAAAAGTCAAACTGTACAACAATATCTTCCGTATGGAGATTTCAGCTTGGATTTTTCAATGTCAGACAGTGAATCAAATTCTAGCAAATGGAACCTGATTCATATGTTTATTCAGCGAGGTGCATGAAACGTGTTACGGAAGAGGAGCTTTGATGCTGAATTGAAAAATAGCATTTTGATTATAAGAATGTAAATGTATTCAACAAATAACGGAGTCCGAAAATTCAATCCATTGAAGCCGAAATTGCTTTCTGTAAAGAGATTCGTTTTGAGGCTAGGAAATAAGATTGAACTTAATATACCCCTAAAATTTTGTATTTATCGCACGATAAAATGTTCTAACGATGCAAGGGTTGGAGCAATAGTTATTGAACAGTTGTGATGTCATACAAGCTCCACCCCTTGAATCATCTAAATTAATGTACACTTAACTTCAAAGAAAACTAAGACAAACCATTCCACAATTCTTAATTCTTAGCATCAATGACATACAATAACAACTGGTGTTACGATTACATCCGATTCTACATAAGATTTTATTTAAATAACAAAGTTTCCGTCAATATTAATCTTATTAAAATTATATCTTTCACTTGCTCCAGGCCTTTTATAATTGTCACAAAATATGCTGTTCCGTTCCGTTCCGTTAATTACCGTTACCTATATAGCTAACGGTAATTGACGGAACGGAACGGAACAATGATATTTTTACAACATTTCATACTGTATTTACGGAGATTAAGGTTCTTTTCAGTAAGCAGATGTTTATTTTAAGGCTTGTGGTGTGGGGTCCTCATAAAACTATATAAATGGATTCTCCTTATTGTTTGCAACAGTGTGCTATGGAAAATAACACGCGGGTTCTCAACAGCTCAATATGCAAGCGCTAAACATTAGTACTTTAATAACTTTTAGAAAAAAATATGTTGTTTTGATCCGATTTGATAATAACCGTTACTTATATTGGTATTTGTATATGACACTTTTTTAAAATTACAAATCGTGATATACATACATACTACACAGCGATTTTAAAAAAAAAGTTTGTGTAGCGTTACCAGATTTTTTGTATTACCTTTGAACATAGGCACACAGCAACATTGAATATTAATAATAGATTCGTTGCAAGTTAACGCCAGAAAATATCAGATAACTGAAAAAAGACAGAATGGATCTTTTAGAGAAAAAATGAGTAAACTGACAGGTCAATATAAATCGAAAACCATTCAACAGTATTAATTTCATTAAGTTTCCGTCAATATTAATCTTATTAAAATTGTATCTTTCACTTGCTCCAGACTCTTTATAATTGTCACAAAATATGCTGTTCCGTTCCGTTCCATTAATTACCGTTACCTATATAGCTAACGGTAATTAACGGAACGGAAAGGAACAATGATATTTTTTCAACATTTCATACTGTATTTACGGAGATTAAGGTTCTTTTCATTAAGCAGATGTTTATTTTAAGGCTTGTGGTGTGGGGTCCACATTCAATTTAATTAATGCATTCTCCTCATTTTTGCAACATCGTGCTATGGAATATAACATGCGGGTTCTCAACAGATCTGTATGCAAGAACAAAATATTAATACTTTAATACCTTTTAGAAAAAATACGTTGGTCTGATCCGATTTGATACCGGTAATAACCGTTACTTATATTGGTATTTGTATATAACGTAACGGAATGAAACTTTTTTAAAATTACAAATCGTGATATACATACATACTAACACAGCGATTAAAAAAATTGTTTAGCGGTACCAGATTTTTTGTATTACCTTTGAACATAGGTACAAAGCAACATTGATGATAAATAATAGGTCCCTTGGATGTTAACGCCAGAAAATATAAGATTTGAAAAACGGGATGTTTTAAAGAAAAAATTAAGTAAACTGACAGATCAGTAAAATTCGAAAATCATAGGACAGTATTAAGTTCACTAAGGTTCCGTCAATATAGATCTTATTAAAATTATATCTTTCATTCCCCCCCCCCCTTTTTTGTAATGCTCGTTGCGCTGTCAGCGGTGACAATAACAAAAAGTGAGGAGCAAGTAAAATATTTAAAAATGTAAATAACATATGGACTCAAAAGGCCTTTTATAATTGTCACTAAATATGCTGTTCCGTTACCGTTACCTATATAGCTATATAGCTATACCCTTCCAAACAAACCTACTTAAGAGTAAATAATTAAGAATAGAAATGATAATTATCATTATTCTTTAATATTTAATATATTTGCAGATTGGGGTTTTAGCCATCCACAATAGACTTGTGTTAATTGGTCGGTTAATAGAGGTTTTTCTTTTCTGTTGGGTGGAAAATTTATTCTCACAGAACTGTAAATATACCTTTATTCACCTTGGCTTGATTCAACGGGTATATGGACACTGGAGAGGACACACATCAAGGTCAAGTATTGTCACTGACAGGATTCTAATAATCCAGCGACTATATCGGATTAATGAAAAACGGTGTTCACATGCTTTAAAATCTCATTTAAAGTTTACATAGTGCATGCTTTGAAATATAACTATCATCAGCCTGTGTATGAATGTTTGATACCACCATACAGTTAATCAATTATTTCAGGTGGCGAGCAATAACTTTGATTCAAGATATCCAGCTGTGGTAATTAGTATCAATTAACATGCATATATAACTTATCTGTGACATGACTAAGAGTTCGTTACGCCACGGGACCAGACATATTCTAGATTCAAGATTCCGTAGCGTCTAAAACCTGTGTTACAGAAAAACAATGCATACATTTATTACATTACAACACATCTATCTTGTCTTTTTGCCACCAATGCAATCAGAAAAAAAGTGTGTTTTGTCTACGCAGAATATATGTCTCTGGTCTACGATTTTTTACAAACGAAAAGGTATCGACCTTTTAGAAATCTCGTAGTCACATGGTCTCGGGGTTGGGAGTGGGTGGGGGGAGAGATGAGATAGGCAGTTATGTTATATATCCGTGTAGCATCTTCTGAAGATCAAAGTAACATTTACCGACAAATTTTAATTTCCATTGAATTATTTTGACAGTAATCACAATTGTTTCAAAAGATTTGCAATTATATGTGTATGTTATTTTTAAGGACTTCATATACGATTCTAGCATGTCTAATCTCATTCTATGAATGTCAAAATGTTGAAATCTTTGATTTAATAAGAATATCTTTGGTGACTTCCTTTTTTAATGAAGAGAATTATTTTTCTTCCCCTTTTTTATTGCATGTGTTAACTGATTTAGATATTTTTATTTGTAGCATACCCGTTTTGAAAATCTTATTTTCGTATACAAATCATAATTCTCGGCTTATTATGTCGGTCTTTTATTATTCCTTCATTTTAAACCTTTCCTCAAAGTTCATGCAGTTTATTTATTTCAGGTAATAAATAAACAACTAAGCAATAAACAAGTCATACCTAATGAATAATTATATCACAGCGGTATCTCTTAACTCCCCCCCCCTTCTCCCCACCCTTTACGCCTCGTTCTCGGCGAATCTCGTTCGCAAGAGTTTGATATTTCGATCGTCAATATTTTATACTCCTGAATTATAGTTTTTCATTTTGATATCAATTAGTTTTATACCATTTCTTATCTTCTTAAAAATAATTATGATTTTATACAAAGTTTATTTATAATAGTTATTAAATTGATAGAGAAATACATTTGTGTAAGTCCTATGTGAAATAAATTGAGTTCGTTCCTTCTCACTTTCCGGTGTCGTATTAATATCGAGCTACCTATGAAAATTAGCTACGGTAGTAAATTTTAATACAGCGGAGCTATTAAAAATTGACTACCCATGAAAACAAGCTACCACGGCATAAATGAATTAGATTTACCTCCCTTACACCGTAAGGTGGAGTTAGATAGGTGTGAGCTATTAAAATACTTAATTTGATAAACAAACTGTTATTTTTATAATGTAATTTACTATCCACAATGGCATTACGGCATAAAGTGAGTTCTGTTACTTAATAATTTACTAAACGTTTGTTCTACCGTCAGTAGATTTTCTCTGAAAACATTTGTGAGCGAAATGATTGTTGGAATTGTGTCTTATGGTATGTTTTTGACTATCTCTAATTATATATATATTTATCAACTGATTTATTTTATTGATCAAATACATTTTAGAAAACCCTAAATTTCAAATGCTATCTGTACCTAAATTTTACGTAAATGTAGTTTAAAATGGAATAAAACATTTTTCATTTTCGTTTTTTACACCTGTCAATGACAGACCCCCCCACACACACACACACCGAACCCCCCCCCCCTCATGACAGACGTGTGTATTATGAATTATGATACAAATGTCCATCCGTCGTATCTTTCAAATAAGATTTACTGATTTTTTTACAAACTGCACATGTTTGTTTATTGTATTAGTGTCATAGTCTGTATACTTGTTGGTAATCTCTGATTTATTGGACTTAGCGCATGAAAAGGGTGGGTTGTTTTCAGACTCTTGCTCAAAAACTCATCAAATTTTCTTACATTTTTGGGGATTTGTTTAATTTGATAGATAAGAGCTTCCTTTTCGGGGTGAAATTCGGATTTTTAATGGTAGGTAATGGGACTTGTTTATGGAAAGCTTTCATCAATTTTCTTAAAATATTGAGACATTGTTGATATTGATAGATGATCAGTGTAGATAGTATAGGGGGAAGAACTTTTCTGTTCACGTGTTTTGGTCATTTTTACACGTCTGTTAACTGTTTTTTTTTAATAAAGTAATTGTTAACTGTTTTTCAACAATTAGTTGTTATCTGTTATCTGAAAAATTAAAATTGTTGTAAACTGTTATAACGAAAATGAAAACCCTATCAAATGTTAATAATCAGAACACTGTTAGCTGTTAGACAGATTTTTTTTTCTTTGTTATCTGTTAATTAATTTTAATCATCACTTTTTTAAATGTAATTGGGTCTTCCTATGAAAGGATGAGTATACTTATGATTCCATACTAGTTACTAGCCTTCTCGCTATACTACCCTTCGATGAGATTCTGCTGTTATCTTTTTTTTTCTCTATTTTTGAACTCACTGTTTTCTGTTTTCTCATGTAAAATGCTGTTATCTGTTTTTTTCGATTTTTAAACTTGCTGTTTTCTGTTTTCTCATGTAAATTGTTATTATCTGTTATCATTATTTTAAATCTACCGTTATCTGTTTTGAGAAAAATTAAAAAAGTGTTAACCTGTTAAAGGACCCCCTCTAGTACCCCACCCCCAGTATAATACACCTATTAAGTGTGTAGCTCTTTTCCTTATCATCGGACGGGCGTATCATGCGATCCTGACAAAGTGTTGTTAATTACAAAATAATAAAAAATCTAAAACAACGTTTATACTTTTTCGTGTATATTGTCTTTTATGACAATGAAATGGAATGAAACAACGGGGAAACAACCCTATTGTTCCCGGGGAAATGAAACAAAAGGGAAACAACACTTTTGTTGCGCCAGTAATTAACCTATAAAGTAACAAACAAATAAAAAGTCAATAATGCAGAAGTTTAGATGACAACAACACAAATTTCTGAAATTAACATTAATATGTACATGTTTAGTGTTGCCGTACAATATAATAAAACAAGTGCAACCCTCTCTTATTGAGGGAGTCATTCATATTTTTAAATTAACCTTCGTTTAAGTTGTTTCCCTCGTGTTCGCGTTTACAAATTTGATTGTTACCCTCAAGAAGGTGAAGTCAAAGGTGAAAGTAATAGATTGATTATTTCATTAGTTTATTTATGTATTCCATAGTTCTACCTAACATTCTCTTTCTTTTTTTTTTTGCTACATTTCACTTTCATCTATGACTTCACTGTCACATTTATTGTAACGTTGTTGTTATTATTTACCGAACAATATACCGGTATATTCATGCATGACAAATAATATGACCCATTAAAATAAGATACCTTACAGCTAAAATCCTCGAATAAAAGCAACCTTACCCTGTAGATTTGAATAAACATCTATAAAACTATTACTCATGAAAAATCAGCTACCTTTCATCTATACATTACAAAAAAGAGGCCTCATAAAGAAGTCCTATGACAAAAAAGATACCTCATATCTCTGTATTGTATGATAGAGGAATAAAAAATATAATCCTTGAATAAAAGCAACCTCACCCTGTAAATTTTTGTAAATATTAAAACGATTAACCATTAAAAAATGAAATATGACCCATGCAGATTATATTAAACATGTATAAAACTATTACCAATGAAAGATCAGCCGCATCTACACATTGTAAAAAAGAGGAATCAGATAGATGTCCCATAAAAATAAGATACCTCATATCTCTGTACTGTATTATGGGGGGGGGCGATTTGAACAAGAACTATAGTCCTTGAAAAAGCAACATTACCCTGTAGATTATATTAAACAGGTATAAAACTATATGTTACCCATAAAAAATCAGCTACCTAACATCTAAACATTGTACAACATAGGAATCAGATAGATGAAATACCTTATTTCTCTGTATAGTATGATGGAGCAATAAGAACTATAATCCTTTAATAAAAGCAACCTTACCATATAGATTATTTTTAAGGTGTATACAATTCTTACCCATGACAAATCAGCTACCTTACATCTATACCTTGTGCAACATAGGAATTCGAAAGATGACCCATGAAAATAAGATATCTTATATTTCTGTATTGTATGATAGAGGTATAAAAGTATTATCCTTGAAAAGAGCAACCTTACCCTTTAGATTATATTAAACATGTATAAAACTATTACCCATGAAAAATCAGCTACCTTACATATATACAACATAGGAATCAAATAGATGAACATGACAATAAAATACCTTATTTCTCTATATTGTATGATGGAGGAATAAGAACTATAATCCTTTTATAAAAGCAACCTTACCCTATAGATTATTTTTAAGGTGTATAAAACTATTACCCATGAAAAAAACAGCTACCTTACATCTTTACATTGTACAACATAGAAATCAGAAATATGACCCACGAAAATAAGATACATGAAATTTCTGTATTGTATCATTGAGGAATAAGAACTATAATCCTTGAAAAAGCAAGCTTCCCTGTAGATGATATTAAAGATTAATAGGTTCTTTCATACGTTTTGGGAAAGACCGTTTGATCTTTCACGAGTGATAGAAATTTTATGTCTTTTCGCGAGTGGAGCGCAGCGGAACGAGCCAAAAGACATAAAAATTTCTACCACGAGTGAAAGTTCACACGGGCTTTCCCAAAAACGCATGAAAGTACCTATTTCTTCCGTAAACCAACAACTTTCACATTGCTATATTCTATGGACTCACCATTGTTTTATACTCCATTGTCTCTGACATCCAATCAGAACGCCGGAAACAAGAACGTCATAGAAGAATGTTGTTATGCTTCCATAACAACGTTCTTGTTTCTGGAGTTTTGATTGGATGACGCAGCAAGTACAGATGTGTGCACGTGAGCTCATCTGTACCAGAAATCGGCCATATACGGAAGAAAAATAAAACTTTTACCCATGAAAACTTAGCTACCTTAATCCTTAACATTGTATAACTGAGGAATCAGAAGTATGTCCCATGAAAATAAGATATCATATATCTCCGTATTGTATGAGGGAAGAATAAGAACTATAAACATTGAAAAAACAAGCTTACCCTGTAGATTATATTAAAGATGTATAAAATTATTACCCATGAAATATCAGCTACCTTACATCTATACATTGCAAAAAAAAAAAGGAATCAGAAAGATGGCTCATGAAAATAAGATACCTAATATCTCTGTATTGTATGATGGGGAACAAGAACTATACTCATTGAGAAAAGCAACCTTACCTTGTAAATTATATTAAACATGTATAAAACTATTACGCATGAAAATCAGCTACCTAACATCTATAGATTGCAAAAAAAGAGGAATAATAAATATGACCCATGAAAATAAGATACATTATATCTCTGTATAGTATGATAAAGGTATAAAACTGTTATCCTTGAAAAAAGCACCTTACCCTGTAGATTTGTTAGACATGTATAAAACTATTCCCCAGCTACCTTACATCTATACATTGTAAAAAAGAGGAATCAGAAAGAGGACCGATAAAAATAAGTAACATTATATCTCTGTAATATTATTAATTGATATTTTTCTGATAAATTTGATTAGTGTAAAGCCTGTCACATGACATGCTGTATTTGGTAAGGTTCTTTGAAAACGGCTGATAGGAAAGTAATGTTGCACGGTTATATTTAGAAAACATGATATTGCACGGCTATTTTTAAATAATTGGAATTCCCCTTTAAACAGCCAATCAGAATGACTTCTGTCTGTTTCCGGTTTGAAAGTTAGGAAAGTATGTACATTGTGAAAAATTGCAAATATTTCAATATGTTGCATGTATTTTTGCATTTATAAATCTTTTAAATTGAAAGTTTTCATAATTTCAGATGATATTGAAATGAAATGTGATATTTTCGTACATGTGACAAAACCCACCAAAACAGTAAACTAATCAAAAGAACGTTGAACTAAATTCCTTTAAAATACTAGTATATACAGATGTGCATAAAAATATCAATTAATAATATACCAATTGTAGCCTTTAACTACGGTCGATATGAAAAATATCGACATGAGATAACATATCGACCTCCAACTTCGTTGTCGGTCGATATGTTCTCATGTCGATATTTTTTCATATCGACCTAATTTAAAGGCTATAATTGTATATTGTATTATGGGGGAACAAGAACTATACTCCTTGAAAAAACAACCTTACCCTGTAGATTATATTAAACATAAAACTATTACCCATGAATAATCAGCTACCGTACATCTATACAGTGTATAAATGAAGAATTAGAAAGATGACCCTTGAAAATAAGATACCTTATATCTCTGTATTGTCTGATAAAGGAATAAGAACTAAAATCTAAACTAAAAAGTAACCTTACCCTGTAGATTATATTAAAGATGTATAAAACTATAACGTGTTACACACTACAAAAATGAAAAAAAAAAGATTCAAAAAGTGTTGAAGTACATCACATTTTATTGTCAAATATTTCAAAGTTTGTTTTGTTTGTTTGAATGGTGTTTTAACGCCACTTTCAGCAATTTTCAGCTATTTCATGGCGTCCAGTTTTTATTGGGGGAGGAAGCCGGAGTACCCGGAGAGAACCCCCGACCTGCGGTAGGAAACCTGGCAATCCTTGTCAATTAAGATTGGAGTCGAGTACACCCTGCCTGCAGTGAGAATCGAACCCGCAATCTCAGTGTTGACAGACCATGTGATCAATAGTAGACGAACTACCTTGACCACTCGGCCACCGAGGCCCCTAGTTCAAAGTGGGGCGTTTCACTCTAAATACTGAAAACTTACTTCATACTTAATTTCGTTGAAAACGAACACGAAAATTCTTTACAATTTTGGATGGGAGCAGTAAAGTTCTCATTATCAAAACTGATTATTAACTTCACCCCTCCATTAGTCGATCTATGCCAAATTTCCTTTGATTCTATTAATGCGTCTCTGAGAAATTTTTTGGACAGGTTCACGATCTAGAAAAGTGGGAAGCGGAATAATATCATAAGAGACGGTCTAAAAACAATACGTCGCCAAAACGTTGTTTTGGGCAACGTAATAAAGAAATTTAATTTTATTGGGATATTGATTAAAAAAAATTGTTGAAATGGTCCTCCTGTATTTACAACGGAAAAATTTCAAAACTATTCGTTACATATATCACAGAAAACCGGACAAGAAAGGAAAAGATAATATCAGACAATTTCTTTAAACATTGCATTTAATAAGGAATTAATGCTATTTTTAAGTGCACCAACTGTATGAAGCAATGATATTTGTCAATGTTACATACTCATGTAAAGGAAATAATTAGCATTTCTTACAATTCCTATTAAAAAACTTCATCGAGTATGATGAAGAATTATTCATAAATATTTTAAATTTGAAATGTAACTGCATTCAATACCAATAACTGTTTATTCATTAGCACTTGTCTTTAATAATTTGAAGATAAAGACAAATTATCTTACCAGTATTCAATTCGGTATTTTGTTATCACTGTTTTAAATATATTTTGTCAAGGTTGCATACTGAAAAACTTGCAGATCATACCATATATGCTGTCTGAACTTCGATACAAAATGTTTAATTCACTTTCTGAATTTCACCATGGGTTGACTACTTATTGACACTGTTTATTTTATCTACAAATTATCGCCGCCCACTTGTCATACTTTAGTGTCACTAGTAAATTTTAGCAAATAGTAAAGAAGATTACACAAAGGAATTAACTATCTTACATCTTATGTTTTGTCTGACGAACGAATAAATGAACTTTATAAACTAATGTTAAAAAAAAACCCAGACTCCTCCGCGCCTTTAACAAGTTTTACTACAGACACTATTTCCTTGTTAAAATATATTATATGTCGTTTGAAAATATGATTGCAGATAGTTTACCAAATTTTTGACTTAAGTACATAGTGATTGTGCTGTGATAATTATTGAATACACCTATTACTGACTATATTAAAAGTCAGCGTGTTTTGTTGGAGGTTTTTTGCCTGACAAATAAAAACTGCATACCGCGTATAGTCCAGCTTATGCTTCTTTTGTAGATCCCAAAAATTATATTTTTGAAATCAGCAATTATTTCCTCAAAAATTCAGCGTATTGAAATGCAGCGAGTTTCTTTCGTTGTGATATGGCGATTTCCATAGTAAATTTTGACATAAATTAGAACGGAAGTGTAACTTAGGTCGGTAGAAGTTTTGTATATGGCATTGACGTTAGCTGGTGACGCGGAAAAAAGCTCGCGGTTTGTCCGAATATCATTGTACGTCACAAAAACATACGAACGTTGGCTGACTTACAATGTAAAATTCCCGTAGCAAAAGTCAAGGACTAGTTGTGACATGTAAACAAAATATTCATAGTATTAAATACGGACGGGTTATCGTGGGTAATTTTTTTCTACTGGATTTTCTTAATAAAAAGGTACAATATAGTATGAGAAAAAATTCAAGCAAAAACGCACTCCACCGGGGTGTGACTTTTAGTATAGTGGGGTTTCATACTCTATTTTCATCAACAAACCAACTCACTAAGGTAATGGAAGCGGCAGGTTTGGCATGCCATCAAACCTGGTTTAACCCACCATTTCTCTTGAAATGCCTGTACCAATTCATGACCGTTTCTGTAGTTGCTGTTTTGGTTGTTGGTTCTAAGTTTGCCGGTTTCTTGGAATTTCATTTGCAATATACGTAGCCGAGGTAATATCCGCTCCGTTCCATACTCCGTAATACTTAGGCCGAATTTTACTGCCGTTATACGTAATCCGAAGTTAGTTTTGTTATTTGTAGGATTAACGGTAGAATTCAGTCCTATTACTCGTAATGGCAAAATCGTACCTTCGCCAAAAAAAGCGAGGGTACGATTATTCGTTCTACGTAATACTAAGCTAAGGATATTGCTTTAGCTTTCCTTATAAACTCCACCCACAATACTACAACTTACAAGTGAACGTATTTTGGTCAGGTTTTTTGCGTGACAAATGAAAACTGCTTACCGTGTATGGCCTAGCTGATGCTTCTCTTGTAGACCAAGAAAGGTACTTTTTGAAATCAACAATTATTTTCTCGAGATATTCAGCGTCAGTTTGAAATGTGGTGGTTTTTTTCATTTTGATAGGGCGATTTTTTTAATTGTAAAATTTGACCTAAATTAGAACGGATGTGTACGTAAGGAACACTCGATTGTTGTCTATTCGAATTTCTTCGGGTAATGTCGTCTGCAAATAAGGCTGGAAAAATCTCGCAATTCGTCCGAATACCAAGAAACGTCACGGAAAAAGATGAACTTTTGTAAACACTGTAAGATCCCTTTAGAAAAAAACATGACAAAATTCCCTTGCAAAAGTCAAGGACGATTTGTGACCTGTAAACAACAGAGCCAAAGTGTAAACCGTGGCAAGTTTATCGTAATAAAAACTTAAGGTTAAATATGAATAAAAAAGGGAGTTAGACATGTAGTATATTCGGTCCAAATTATAATAATACCAAGAAAATTTTGTCTTGCACGCTGCACACTTATTTTTAACTATAGTTAAGCGAAATTTAAATTTGAATATGACATGATATTGGTTGCAAAAATTAAATGATTATTACCTTCATTTATTTCTAATTAACTAAATAGTCACAGCAAAAGAGAGATATGGCATTAGATTTCAAAACTATAATGTGAACACTACACACAAACCAATCGGAGGAGAGACCCTCGATTTTTTATGTTCATGAACATATACAGTTTTGCAAGAAAAATAAAATTTTTAAATAGTTACCTTAGATGTATGGTATACAATATTAATCTAATGATACACAGTAGACAAAATAATACAGTGACATGACAAAGTATATGTGTGTTTGTTTGAATGGTGTTTAACGCACTTTCACTAATTTAACAGCCATATCAAGGCGTCCAGTTTTTTTATTAGGGGAGGAAGCCGGATTACCCAGAGGAAAAGCCCGACCTTTCTGGCAGTCCTGGTAAATTAAGATAGGAGTCGAGTACTCCTTGCCCGCAGTGAGACTCGAACCCGCAACTTCAGTTTTGACATTGAAACATGATCAATAGTAGAGGCCCCTTGTAAGAATAGTGCGCGTGACCAAGGCAAGTTATATGGTATAATATAGGTTTATACATTTGAATAAGCCAATCCTATTTCAGCTAAAAAGCAAATTAATATACATTTAATGATAAACAACTAGAATCTGTTACTCAATATAAATATCTTGGTATAACCTTAACTGATAACGGCCAATTATTATATGAACCTGAAATCCTTGCACAAAAGGCAAGGAAAGCTTTCCGTACAGAGTTGGATTAAATTATATTAATCTTTGATTTCTCCAATTCTAACTTATGGGAAAGAAGTCTGGTTAGCTGACCAAAATTAAGCCCAGATAATTTAAACAATTTTACATTTGAAAAAACACAGAAAATGATCATGAACCATATACTAGGAGTGCATAGCAAAGCCCCCAACCTTGCAATTCAAACAGAGCTAGGACAATTTCCATTTTATGTTTTAAGGTTTATAAACATGTTTAATACTATTAAAGACTTAAGATGATAGAATCATATGACTTACTAAGATCAGCTTTTGAGGAAGATAAAAAACTAAAAATTGAAAATCCTCCATCTTGGGGGAAATCTGTAGAAGATTTAAAAACATTTAATCTGAATACGCTAGAACTGTGCCATTTACAATTCGAGAAAGATATAAAACTTACTATTAAAATAGACTTATGAATCATTTAAATCACATAAAAAATAGTGACTCAAGAAAACTGAGATTCTATAGCAAAATTATCCAAAATTTTGAATTTCAACAGTATCCTAAGTTAATATTATACAATTATCACCCTAGTTGGTGTGTGAACCGGTGATTTCTTTCCTCAAGAAAGTAAGGTCACCCTCGGGCAAGCCCTCGGGTGACCTTACTTTTCGAGGAGAAAGAAATGCCGGGTCACATATTATCTAGGGTGATAACTGTTATATTATTCCGAATATTTAAATAAAAACAGTTCAATATTTGCAACATATGTTGGACATTTTAACTTTTTTCCACAGAAAAAATCCTTCTTTATTTTGATTCGCTTAGACGCCGTCACGTGACATGTGATATTTCGCTGGGTCAACTGGTAACCGTTGGGTCGCATGGTAAGATCACCTCGCGTGAGTGCAAAATCACATGTCACTTGACGGCACCTAAGCGAATCAAAATAAAGATTTCTATGAGAGTATATAATATAAAGAAATATCTAAGATGATACTTGGAAAAAAACTAAGACCAAGTGCCCACTGCTGAGCTATTGAAGTAGGTAGATATGAATAAGTCGAAGATGACCCTCATTTTTAATTGATTGTCCCTTATATAGCAAAATTAGAGATAAGTTTATTTAATAAAGATATAAATGAGACTCCTATGGAGACTATCAATCGTCTCCTTAACCCAAATACAACACAGGAACTAAAGAATATTTGTTTATATTAAGAAAAAGCTGCACTAAGAGATTTACATCTTTAGGAAAAGTATGTCTATAATTACTCAAAAATAATTCTCATCATATTGTAAAGCAAAATGCCATTTACTGTACATTGTCATACTATACAGAAACATTACATATTTTCACAATTGATTATTTCATTATAATTATTTAAAACATACCAGTATACTTTTATGTCGATAAATGTACTATGTGTTATGTATTGGATTACACAATACTGTAAATTTGACTATGCTTTATCCAATAAAATAAGTGAAATTTGAATTTGATATTAACACTTAAGGTTCGCGGCGGATCTAAAAAGTATCCGAAGGCAAAATTCCCATCCAAAATGATAATCGCATATATGCCATATTTATTAAAATGATTAGAAGAAAGGTTTGGGGTGGGGGGTGGGGGAAGATACTAAAATGATCAAAAGTTATCTATTGTTAAGTTAAGATTGGGGCAAACTATAAATAAGTTAAAACCTATACAATCTATTTTTCAGAAAATGCTGATAAATTATGTGCAGAAATTAATACACATGTTTATGAAATGTTTGTTTTCAAGGAAAACCATCAGTATCTTTTCTTCAAATTGCTTTTAAATAGCACTTTGTATAAGAGGAACAACGGAATTTTAACTTACATAACTATTACAAGTCAGCGTGAGTTTTTCGTTCGCCAAGACTGTCAAGAATGGTCGAAATACATCAGATGCACAATACAGCCTAAATAGCTTGTCGGTAAAATTTATTCACAGGAATTTTACCCCATTAAAAAAGGGGCGAAATATGAAGTATGACCAAAAACAAGAAAAAACATGTCGAAACACAGCACTCACTTTGTTTGCCACTCCCCTCTTTTTTTAAGATCTGGTATGGGGCTTAATTCATGTTGTTAACTTTTAGTGATTCTACTCTGTATCACTTTGATGTAATATGTCAGGCCATATTCTAATCTATAGTTTTCAAATGGACTGCTCGGTTTAACATAAAAATGTGTATGGTACTTTATTCTAATTTCTTAACGTGACAAATTCTATCTACTAGATATTCAAAAGTTCTCTCTACTCTAGGTACTTTTAAGCTGTTGCACACCGAAACTAATAATGTCAATTTTATTGCTTTACTGCTATAAACATAAATAGATAAATTCTTACACATCTAGTGAAGCTTCCTCTAGAGGATACGTTGCCTTCATTAATAGATATAATTAAGTTACATTTGGTTTAGTGTTTATTATATAATCATATTCATACATTTTTAAATACCATTCTTAATCGGAGACATTGCATTGTAGAAAATGTACATGTAGTAAACACACTTCATTGGTAGAAGGGGTTTGATAAATCTGTAAATCGACAATGAAGATGGGTATTCTTGCTATATTTTACATACATTTTTAGGACTAGATCAAGAATATGAATTTGAATATTATCATTATTATTATTAAGTTTTACTTTTTCCAATGTGACGCTAGCTTTCCAAATTCCTTACCACTTTTCTTATTTTTGCTCTTTTTGTTTCTCATTTTTCTATAAAAAAAACAGTGGGAAAAGTAAGAAATATTAAATTTTTAAAGTTTCAAGACAAATTGTTGACGGACAAGATTCTTCAGAATTGGCCAGTGAGATCGAAACAGTATTCCAAATCTACAAAATATTGATACCCATATATATTTTATTTTTATATCAAACATAGCGAAAATGTCAAACACCAAACACACTGTACATATAAAAAAAATCATTTTATTTAAAATGCGATCCCTCATCGCTCCAGTTTTACTGATACGTCGTTGGTACATCGAAAATAAGTACAGAAGCCATGAGACGACGAATTCTAATTAGATTGAAAAAAAAATCATAAGAAGATTGAATTTCTTTGTTTAACAAATACCAGTGGCAGGGGCGGATACAGGATTTTCGAAAGGGGGGGAGGGCGTAAAAAGGGGATATCGGAATAGGAAGGCCACGAAAAAGGTTTTTATAGTGTTCAGTAACCTTTATTCGGTACAGTATATACAACAGAGATATCATAATAAACGAATTAGTACCGTTAATGCATTAATTTATGGCGAGGACGAGCGCGGATTACATTTTTGCCTTTGGCGCTGGTTTTTACCCTCCCTTTTCTCTTTTTTTCCTTTTCTTTTTTCAAAACGCCGTACGCCGCTACGCCCCCCCCCCCCTGGATCCGCCACTGAGTGTTTTTGTCGGCTTCCTTAACAACTATAAGCCATTGTTTTCGTTGGACAACCGTACATTCGTACGTTCCGAATGTATACTGAGATTTTTTTCTTTGTTCAGACTATACATTTCAGTAGAGTGTCTTCCAGATTGTCCCACTTTTGATAAAAAAAGATAGAAAAAGTGATTAACATTGATGGACGATTGGAAATTTTAAATGTTGGACAATAAGGAAATGTTATAATGTTTTAAGACTGTCACAGCAATGGTTTAATATGTATAGGTAATTACGAAAAATAAATAAAAAAAATTTAAAGATAGTTTGTAATATAACATATAACATGACAAGTTTAAAAAACTATTTTATTGATTGATTGACTGATTGATTTATTGATTGATCGATGATGAATAAATAAAGGAGAAAGTGATGGACCACCGGAAAAAGAATTTTGACTACCACTGAAATAGTATGAAGTGTTGGGTAGGCGCATAGATTTAAGCATAATATACTAGTAGCGGGTGCAAAGAACCTACGGAAGAGATCTTTATCGCGCAAGGAACGTAGTTCTCCGCAAACACTTTACCCACTACGGTTTGCCAAATCGGAAGTTAGCTGCAGATTGGCCAACAAATAAGCAGAGCTAAGTTTACGGGACGGTGGCAATCATAATGGACAGATTGCCGTTCGTGCCACTCGAGAAAAAGCTGAGGAATCAAGAATCGGTTACGATGAGTAAAAAAGGGAAAAAAATATGCAAGATAATGTGAATCACACCAATCTAATTAAAATTATGTCTTCACTTGGCTCCCCCTTTTGCTATTTTCAAGGCGACAGTAGCAAAAGGGGGGAGCCAAGTGAAAATATTATTTTAATCATATTGAAATCAAACTTTTTTAAAAGGAAAGTGGCATTGATTTGTGTATGTTTACAATAAAATGTGTGTATCATAAAACTTAAACGGAGAAACACGGAAAATTGTCGGAAATTTCCGAAGCGTAACATTTTCGCGAACAGGTCTACATTAACTATATTGGTGAATATGATGGATCTAGAAACTAACAATGCATTCATGGATACTGCCTCTGATTTGTATTTTATGGACAAATGACTCCGTTTAGGAGACAAATCTCAATTCTTTTCCTGCTTACTGACAATGTTTACATCAACTATCTTACCACGTATGATGCATATAGAGATGCTTAGTATAGTGAATGCTTAAATTGCTGTCTCTAACCTATATTTTGCGGTTGCTTGATTTGGCTATCTAAACATTATGTACTTATAATGAAGTGATGTAAAAAATAACAATGCATAATGCCATTCACCGTTAAAAAAACGGTACTTATTTTTGTCCACAAGAAAAAATAAAGCTTAGAGACGGCTAGCTTTTTAGGAAAGCTAATACTTGTCGTATTATTTACCTGACAACTTCCTTTCCGCTACTGGAGATGCGCTGTAGCTCGAGCACTGGGAACCATCACAGTATGGCCCCAGGGAGGACAGTTTTAACAAAATCGGATAAATAATAATGAAAAAAATATTTTATGGGCCATTTCAAACTCAAGTTTTGACCCCAGGATAAAAACTTAAAATTAAAGGTATTATGGTACTTTTTTCTTTTTAAGATCATTTTTATGGCAACATTTAACTGGTAAAGATGGATTTGGATGATTAAAATAATAATCTGGATTACAAAAATGTTTAGATACGTAAATTTTCATTTCTTCCAGATATATGACGATCCTATCATCTGGCGGGATATGGGGAGGGGTTTACTATGACATTGTTGACAACCGCCCTTCAATATATTTACGCGCTTGATTTATATAATAGCAAAGAATTGCTATCTTTTTGGTTAATCTTTCTTTCTTTATTGCAAAATTAAACCCATTAGGGTCAAACAATACAGTAACTTAACAATTTCAATAACACAATATCATCACATAAAAATAAATCAAGTTATAAAAAATAAATCAAATTAAGCAATAGTTGACATGGACCTGTTTCTAAATTCTAATGACTGTTGAATAAAGTCACATAGTTTAGCCATTAACTTATTTTTAGGGACTAATAGAAATTTAATTTTATCAATGGGACTTAAGTTGGGGAATTGGTTATTATGGTTATTTTTTATGTTTTCGAAAAACAGATTACGTAAATTATCATTATATGTACAATTAAGGAAAAAGTGAAATTCACCTTCAAGAAAGTTGCAACATTTACCAAGTCTTTCTGGTCTAGGAATTTTCTTGTATCACGCGGTTTCGGTAAATAGAAAGTGATCGCTCGCTCTAAATTGCGTTATAAGTTTTCGTTTAAAAAAATTGTTTCTTTCAAATAATATTCTATTTTTAAATCTGTCTTAAGGTGACTATATAGATATAGTTTGGAGTCTTTAAAAATTAATAAATTATTTAGTTTATCAAGATAACGCTGAACATACATTTCTTGCATAATTTAAGTTAGTTCGTTTTTATTTTGATATTTAATTTTTGAATAGTCTCTATCTGTATTAATAAACTCCAGACACCATGTCAGAGTTGAGATTAAATTCTTTAAAAACACTTAGTGCATAGGTGTACCATTCATTAATAGTTACCATTTTCATGTATGTCTTTAATTTCATCATAAGCTTCTTTTAGTAAAGGATTAATGTTCAAGGAATGTAATTTAGCAAAGTATATAAAACTTTGTGTTTTAATAAAACTACTAATGGGTAGACGTCCCAAATTCAGTTTTTTCAGAAATATTGCAAGCTGTCGTTTTAATTCCAATAATTGTTTTGCAGAATCTTGTATTACTGTACCTCCACATTGAAAAAGTCCATTTACTACAAAAATGTGTATAAAAACAAGAGCAATACATAAAAATTAAAGTGACATATTAAGAATAAAATGTATCTGTGTTTCTTGTCTTTTAGAACTTCTTCTCCTATTGTCTATTTCCTCACTTGTTTTCGCAACTAATTATAGGTATCAATGTACTATTGCATAACGGTAGGGGCGCAGCCATTTTATGAGCACAAAGTAAAGCGTGAAAAAACTGTCAGGTTAAACGCGATTGGTCAATAATGATTGTTAAAGTAAAAATATTTTGGAAAGAAATGCAATCTTTGGTATGAAAATACACAAAAAAGGAGTTTTATACACATTTAGGAGGAAGAAATCAAATTTCGAATACGTAGGGGCACCTCGAGGAAATTTGAAAAAAATGAGACTCCCCCTTTTTGACCTTCATTTTTCAGCCATAAAAGCAAAGCGAACCTATATTTTTAATAACACCGAATAAACCCCCTATTCTTTAACATAAATAATCTCTCTTAATTTAACATCAAATTAACTTTGTCTTTCAACGAAATAATAATCGAAAAGGGGTACCACATATGGAAAATAACATAGAAAGGCCATTGGTCCATTGTATTCTATACATGTTTCTTTTGGCATTTGAATTCGGCAAATTTTACTTTAAGCGCATAAATTCTGCATAAAATCATAGATTATTACAAAATTCATTGTTTATATTCACGTTTTCATTAGCTATAGTCTATTTCATGAAACATGCTATTTTCAATGCAACGTTAGGGGTGGGAATGATAAAACAATGACTGAAAGGCTCGTGGTCAATGTGTACACTACATTTGGAGTTTGTATGTTACAGGACGCATACACCAGCAAATTTAGTCTAATTCAGTGATTCAAATTGAACTTTTGACAATTATAAAAGAACTCTGATCTTTACGTTTTTTCGGCCCTAGTCTGACTTTCTGGTTGTGTTATAATAATGGGCGATAATTTCACAAATGTTAAACGATTTCGAAACGCTGTTTACAAATCACTGAAGTAAGGTCCAGCATTCAACCATAATGTTGTACTATGAAATTTAGGTCAGTTTTGAACAAGTTATAGTCTGTTTCAAAAACCGTTAATTTTCGGAAGATCATTTAGACCGCATTTCGTTCGTTCAATTGTGGACCCTGAATGAAAATTTAAGATAGAACAATCGTCGAACATAGGCATCTACACATGCTATGTGAAAAACACCAACAGGAAAGATAAAAAACATCAATTTTGAAGCGCAACACAAACTGAGGAGAAAAAAACTACTTGCAAAAACGCGCCTTTTTTTCTAGGGGTGGCCTTTAAAAAACGGCACTTAAAGCATAAAGGAACATCGATGTATATGCCCAACTACATACAAGTTTTGTAATTGAATCAACAGTACTAAAGGTATGCAATTTGCTTAATTCTGCATCCATTTAATATCTCTATACATGTTTCTTTTGGCATTTGAATTCGGCAAATTTTACTTTAAGCGCATAAATTCTGCATAAAATCATAGATTATTACAAAATTAATTGTTTATATTCACGTTTTCATTAGCTATAGTCTATTTCATGAAACATGCTATTTTCAATGCAACGTTAGGGGTGGGAATGATAAAACAATGACTGAAAGGCTCGTGGTCAATGTGTACACTACATTTGGAGTTTGTATGTTACAGGACGCATACACCAGCAAATTTAGTCTAATTCAGTGATTCAAATTGAACTTTTGACAATTATAAAAGAACTCTGATCTTTACGTTTTTTCGGCCCTAGTCTGACTTTCTGGTTGTGTTATAATAATGGGCGATAATTTCACAAATGTTAAACGATTTCGAAACGCTGTTTACAAATCACTGAAGTAAGGTCCAGCATTCAACCATAATGTTGTACTATGAAATTTAGGTCAGTTTTGAACAAGTTATAGTCTGTTTCAAAAACCGTTAATTTTCGGAAGATCATTTAGACCGCATTTCGTTCGTTCAATTGTGGACCCTGAATGAAAATTTAAGATAGAACAATCGTCGAACATAGGCATCTACACATGCTATGTGAAAAACACCAACAGGAAAGATAAAAAACATCAATTTTGAAGCGCAACACAAACTGAGGAGAAAAAAACTACTTGCAAAAACGCGCCTTTTTTTCTAGGGGTGGCCTTTAAAAAACGGCACTTAAAGCATAAAGGAACATCGATGTATATGCCCAACTACATACAAGTTTTGTAGTTGAATCAACAGTACTAAAGGTATGCAATTTGCTTAATTCTGCATCCATTTAATATCTCTATACATGTTTCTTTTGGCATTTGAATTCGGCAAATTTTACTTTAAGCGCATAAATTCTGCATAAAATCATAGATTATTACAAAATTCATTGTTTATATTCACGTTTTCATTAGCTATAGTCTATTTCATGAAACATGCTATTTTCAATGCAACGTTAGGGGTGGGAATGATAAAACAATGACTGAAAGGCTCGTGGTCAATGTGTACACTACATTTGGAGTTTGTATGTTACAGGACGCATACACCAGCAAATTTAGTCTAATTCAGTGATTCAAATTGAACTTTTGACAATTATAAAAGAACTCTGATCTTTACGTTTTTTCGGCCCTAGTCTGACTTTCTGGTTGTGTTATAATAATGGGCGATAATTTCACAAATGTTAAACGATTTCGAAACGCTGTTTACAAATCACTGAAGTAAGGTCCAGCATTCAACCATAATGTTGTACTATGAAATTTAGGTCAGTTTTGAACAAGTTATAGTCTGTTTCAAAAACCGTTAATTTTCGGAAGATCATTTAGACCGCATTTCGTTCGTTCAATTGTGGACCCTGAATGAAAATTTAAGATAGAACAATCGTCGAACATAGGCATCTACACATGCTATGTGAAAAACACCAACAGGAAAGATAAAAAACATCAATTTTGAAGCGCAACACAAACTGAGGAGAAAAAAACTACTTGCAAAAACGCGCCTTTTTTTCTAGGGGTGGCCTTTAAAAAACGGCACTTAAAGCATAAAGGAACATCGATGTATATGCCCAACTACATACAAGTTTTGTAGTTGAATCAACAGTACTAAAGGTATGCAATTTGCTTAATTCTGCATCCATTTAATATCTCTATACATGTTTCTTTTGGCATTTGAATTCGGCAAATTTTACTTTAAGCGCATAAATTCTGCATAAAATCATAGATTATTACAAAATTAATTGTTTATATTCACGTTTTCATTAGCTATAGTCTATTTCATGAAACATGCTATTTTCAATGCAACGTTAGGGGTGGGAATGATAAAACAATGACTGAAAGGCTCGTGGTCAATGTGTACACTACATTTGGAGTTTGTATGTTACAGGACGCATACACCAGCAAATTTAGTCTAATTCAGTGATTCAAATTGAACTTTTGACAATTATAAAAGAACTCTGATCTTTACGTTTTTTCGGCCCTAGTCTGACTTTCTGGTTGTGTTATAATAATGGGCGATAATTTCACAAATGTTAAACGATTTCGAAACGCTGTTTACAAATCACTGAAGTAAGGTCCAGCATTCAACCATAATGTTGTACTATGAAATTTAGGTCAGTTTTGAACAAGTTATAGTCTGTTTCAAAAACCGTTAATTTTCGGAAGATCATTTAGACCGCATTTCGTTCGTTCAATTGTGGACCCTGAATGAAAATTTAAGATAGAACAATCGTCGAACATAGGCATCTACACATGCTATGTGAAAAACACCAACAGGAAAGATAAAAAACATCAATTTTGAAGCGCAACACAAACTGAGGAGAAAAAAACTACTTGCAAAAACGCGCCTTTTTTTCTAGGGGTGGCCTTTAAAAAACGGCACTTAAAGCATAAAGGAACATCGATGTATATGCCCAACTACATACAAGTTTTGTAGTTGAATCAACAGTACTAAAGGTATGCAATTTGCTTAATTCTGCATCCATTTAATATCTCTATACATGTTTCTTTTGGCATTTGAATTCGGCAAATTTTACTTTAAGCGCATAAATTCTGCATAAAATCATAGATTATTACAAAATTAATTGTTTATATTCACGTTTTCATTAGCTATAGTCTATTTCATGAAACATGCTATTTTCAATGCAACGTTAGGGGTGGGAATGATAAAACAATGACTGAAAGGCTCGTGGTCAATGTGTACACTACATTTGGAGTTTGTATGTTACAGGACGCATACACCAGCAAATTTAGTCTAATTCAGTGATTCAAATTGTTTCTTTCAAATAATATTCTATTTTTAAATCTGTCTTAAGGTGACTATATAGATATAGTTTGGAGTCTTTAAAAATTAATAAATTATTTAGTTTATCAAGATAACGCTGAACATACATTTCTTGCATAATTTAAGTTAGTTCGTTTTTATTTTGATATTTAATTTTTGAATAGTCTCTATCTGTATTAATAAACTCCAGACACCATGTCAGAGTTGAGATTAAATTCTTTAAAAACACTTAGTGCATAGGTGTACCATTCATTAATAGTTACCATTTTCATGTATGTCTTTAATTTCATCATAAGCTTCTTTTAGTAAAGGATTAATGTTCAAGGAATGTAATTTAGCAAAGTATATAAAACTTTGTGTTTTAATAAAACTACTAATGGGTAGACGTCCCAAATTCAGTTTTTTCAGAAATATTGCAAGCTGTCGTTTTAATTCCAATAATTGTTTTGCAGAATCTTGTATTACTGTACCTCCACATTGAAAAAGTCCATTTACTACAAAAATGTGTATAAAAACAAGAGCAATACATAAAAATTAAAGTGACATATTAAGAATAAAATGTATCTGTGTTTCTTGTCTTTTAGAACTTCTTCTCCTATTGTCTATTTCCTCACTTGTTTTCGCAACTAATTATAGGTATCAATGTACTATTGCATAACGGTAGGGGCGCAGCCATTTTATGAGCACAAAGTAAAGCGTGAAAAAACTGTCAGGTTAAACGCGATTGGTCAATAATGATTGTTAAAGTAAAAATATTTTGGAAAGAAATGCAATCTTTGGTATGAAAATACACAAAAAAGGAGTTTTATACACATTTAGGAGGAAGAAATCAAATTTCGAATACGTAGGGGCACCTCGAGGAAATTTGAAAAAAATGAGACTCCCCCTTTTTGACCTTCATTTTTCAGCCAGAAAAGCAATGCGAACCTATATTTTTAATAACACCGAATAAACCCCCTATTCTTTAACATAAATAATCTCTCTTAATTTAACATCAAATTAACTTTGTCTTTCAACGAAATAATAATCGAAAAGGGGTACCCCATATGGAAAATAACATAGAAAGGCCATTGGTCCATTGTATTCTATACATGTTTCTTTTGGCATTTGAATTCGGCAAATTTAATGTTGTACTATGAAATTTAGGTCAGTTTTGAACAAGTTATAGTCTGTTTCAAAAACCGTTAATTTTCGGAAGATCATTTAGACCGCATTTCGTTCGTTCAATTGTGGACCCTGAATGAAAATTTAAGATAGAACAATCGTCGAACATAGGCATCTACACATGCTATGTGAAAAACACCAACAGGAAAGATAAAAAACATCAATTTTGAAGCGCAACACAAACTGAGGAGAAAAAAACTACTTGCAAAAACGCGCCTTTTTTTCTAGGGGTGGCCTTTAAAAAACGGCACTTAAAGCATAAAGGAACATCGATGTATATGCCCAACTACATACAAGTTTTGTAGTTGAATCAACAGTACTAAAGGTATGCAATTTGCTTAATTCTGCATCCATTTAATATCTCTATACATGTTTCTTTTGGCATTTGAATTCGGCAAATTTTACTTTAAGCGCATAAATTCTGCATAAAATCATAGATTATTACAAAATTAATTGTTTATATTCACGTTTTCATTAGCTATAGTCTATTTCATGAAACATGCTATTTTCAATGCAACGTTAGGGGTGGGAATGATAAAACAATGACTGAAAGGCTCGTGGTCAATGTGTACACTACATTTGGAGTTTGTATGTTACAGGACGCATACACCAGCAAATTTAGTCTAATTCAGTGATTCAAATTGAACTTTTGACAATTATAAAAGAACTCTGATCTTTACGTTTTTTCGGCCCTAGTCTGACTTTCTGGTTGTGTTATAATAATGGGCGATAATTTCACAAATGTTAAACGATTTCGAAACGCTGTTTACAAATCACTGAAGTAAGGTCCAGCATTCAACCATAATGTTGTACTATGAAATTTAGGTCAGTTTTGAACAAGTTATAGTCTGTTTCAAAAACCGTTAATTTTCGGAAGATCATTTAGACCGCATTTCGTTCGTTCAATTGTGGACCCTGAATGAAAATTTAAGATAGAACAATCGTCGAACATAGGCATCTACACATGCTATGTGAAAAACACCAACAGGAAAGATAAAAAACATCAATTTTGAAGCGCAACACAAACTGAGGAGAAAAAAACTACTTGCAAAAACGCGCCTTTTTTTCTAGGGGTGGCCTTTAAAAAACGGCACTTAAAGCATAAAGGAACATCGATGTATATGCCCAACTACATACAAGTTTTGTAGTTGAATCAACAGTACTAAAGGTATGCAATTTGCTTAATTCTGCATCCATTTAATATCTCTATACATGTTTCTTTTGGCATTTGAATTCGGCAAATTTTACTTTAAGCGCATAAATTCTGCATAAAATCATAGATTATTACAAAATTAATTGTTTATATTCACGTTTTCATTAGCTATAGTCTATTTCATGAAACATGCTATTTTCAATGCAACGTTAGGGGTGGGAATGATAAAACAATGACTGAAAGGCTCGTGGTCAATGTGTACACTACATTTGGAGTTTGTATGTTACAGGACGCATACACCAGCAAATTTAGTCTAATTCAGTGATTCAAATTGAACTTTTGACAATTATAAAAGAACTCTGATCTTTACGTTTTTTCGGCCCTAGTCTGACTTTCTGGTTGTGTTATAATAATGGGCGATAATTTCACAAATGTTAAACGATTTCGAAACGCTGTTTACAAATCACTGAAGTAAGGTCCAGCATTCAACCATAATGTTGTACTATGAAATTTAGGTCAGTTTTGAACAAGTTATAGTCTGTTTCAAAAACCGTTAATTTTCGGAAGATCATTTAGACCGCATTTCGTTCGTTCAATTGTGGACCCTGAATGAAAATTTAAGATAGAACAATCGTCGAACATAGGCATCTACACATGCTATGTGAAAAACACCAACAGGAAAGATAAAAAACATCAATTTTGAAGCGCAACACAAACTGAGGAGAAAAAAACTACTTGCAAAAACGCGCCTTTTTTTCTAGGGGTGGCCTTTAAAAAACGGCACTTAAAGCATAAAGGAACATCGATGTATATGCCCAACTACATACAAGTTTTGTAGTTGAATCAACAGTACTAAAGGTATGCAATTTGCTTAATTCTGCATCCATTTAATATCTCTATACATGTTTCTTTTGGCATTTGAATTCGGCAAATTTTACTTTAAGCGCATAAATTCTGCATAAAATCATAGATTATTACAAAATTCATTGTTTATATTCACGTTTTCATTAGCTATAGTCTATTTCATGAAACATGCTATTTTCAATGCAACGTTAGGGGTGGGAATGATAAAACAATGACTGAAAGGCTCGTGGTCAATGTGTACACTACATTTGGAGTTTGTATGTTACAGGACGCATACACCAGCAAATTTAGTCTAATTCAGTGATTCAAATTGAACTTTTGACAATTATAAAAGAACTCTGATCTTTACGTTTTTTCGGCCCTAGTCTGACTTTCTGGTTGTGTTATAATAATGGGCGATAATTTCACAAATGTTAAACGATTTCGAAACGCTGTTTACAAATCACTGAAGTAAGGTCCAGCATTCAACCATAATGTTGTACTATGAAATTTAGGTCAGTTTTGAACAAGTTATAGTCTGTTTCAAAAACCGTTAATTTTCGGAAGATCATTTAGACCGCATTTCGTTCGTTCAATTGTGGACCCTGAATGAAAATTTAAGATAGAACAATCGTCGAACATAGGCATCTACACATGCTATGTGAAAAACACCAACAGGAAAGATAAAAAACATCAATTTTGAAGCGCAACACAAACTGAGGAGAAAAAAACTACTTGCAAAAACGCGCCTTTTTTTCTAGGGGTGGCCTTTAAAAAACGGCACTTAAAGCATAAAGGAACATCGATGTATATGCCCAACTACATACAAGTTTTGTAGTTGAATCAACAGTACTAAAGGTATGCAATTTGCTTAATTCTGCATCCATTTAATATCTCTATACATGTTTCTTTTGGCATTTGAATTCGGCAAATTTTACTTTAAGCGCATAAATTCTGCATAAAATCATAGATTATTACAAAATTCATTGTTTATATTCACGTTTTCATTAGCTATAGTCTATTTCATGAAACATGCTATTTTCAATGCAACGTTAGGGGTGGGAATGATAAAACAATGACTGAAAGGCTCGTGGTCAATGTGTACACTACATTTGGAGTTTGTATGTTACAGGACGCATACACCAGCAAATTTAGTCTAATTCAGTGATTCAAATTGAACTTTTGACAATTATAAAAGAACTCTGATCTTTACGTTTTTTCGGCCCTAGTCTGACTTTCTGGTTGTGTTATAATAATGGGCGATAATTTCACAAATGTTAAACGATTTCGAAACGCTGTTTACAAATCACTGAAGTAAGGTCCAGCATTCAACCATAATGTTGTACTATGAAATTTAGGTCAGTTTTGAACAAGTTATAGTCTGTTTCAAAAACCGTTAATTTTCGGAAGATCATTTAGACCGCATTTCGTTCGTTCAATTGTGGACCCTGAATGAAAATTTAAGATAGAACAATCGTCGAACATAGGCATCTACACATGCTATGTGAAAAACACCAACAGGAAAGATAAAAAACATCAATTTTGAAGCGCAACACAAACTGAGGAGAAAAAAACTACTTGCAAAAACGCGCCTTTTTTTCTAGGGGTGGCCTTTAAAAAACGGCACTTAAAGCATAAAGGAACATCGATGTATATGCCCAACTACATACAAGTTTTGTAGTTGAATCAACAGTACTAAAGGTATGCAATTTGCTTAATTCTGCATCCATTTAATATCTCTATACATGTTTCTTTTGGCATTTGAATTCGGCAAATTTTACTTTAAGCGCATAAATTCTGCATAAAATCATAGATTATTACAAAATTCATTGTTTATATTCACGTTTTCATTAGCTATAGTCTATTTCATGAAACATGCTATTTTCAATGCAACGTTAGGGGTGGGAATGATAAAACAATGACTGAAAGGCTCGTGGTCAATGTGTACACTACATTTGGAGTTTGTATGTTACAGGACGCATACACCAGCAAATTTAGTCTAATTCAGTGATTCAAATTGAACTTTTGACAATTATAAAAGAACTCTGATCTTTACGTTTTTTCGGCCCTAGTCTGACTTTCTGGTTGTGTTATAATAATGGGCGATAATTTCACAAATGTTAAACGATTTCGAAACGCTGTTTACAAATCACTGAAGTAAGGTCCAGCATTCAACCATAATGTTGTACTATGAAATTTAGGTCAGTTTTGAACAAGTTATAGTCTGTTTCAAAAACCGTTAATTTTCGGAAGATCATTTAGACCGCATTTCGTTCGTTCAATTGTGGACCCTGAATGAAAATTTAAGATAGAACAATCGTCGAACATAGGCATCTACACATGCTATGTGAAAAACACCAACAGGAAAGATAAAAAACATCAATTTTGAAGCGCAACACAAACTGAGGAGAAAAAAACTACTTGCAAAAACGCGCCTTTTTTTCTAGGGGTGGCCTTTAAAAAACGGCACTTAAAGCATAAAGGAACATCGATGTATATGCCCAACTACATACAAGTTTTGTAATTGAATCAACAGTACTAAAGGTATGCAATTTGCTTAATTCTGCATCCATTTAATATCTCTATAGGTATCAATGTACTATTGCATAACGGTATGGGCGCAGCCATTTTATGAGCACAAAGTAAAGCGTGAAAAAACTGTCAGGTTAAACGCGATTGGTCAATAATGATTGTTAAAGTAAAAATATTTTGGAAAGAAATGCAATCTTTGGTATGAAAATACACAAAAAAGGAGTTTTATACACATTTAGGAGGAAGAAATCAAATTTCGAATACGTAGGGGCACCTCGAGGAAATTTGAAAAAAATGAGACTCCCCCTTTTTGACCTTCATTTTTCAGCCAGAAAAGCAATGCGAACCTATATTTTTAATAACACCGAATAAACCCCCTATTCTTTAACATAAATAATCTCTCTTAATTTAACATCAAATTAACTTTGTCTTTCAACGAAATAATAATCGAAAAGGGGTACCCCATATGGAAAATAACATAGAAAGGCCATTGGTCCATTGTATTCTATACATGTTTCTTTTGGCATTTGAATTCGGCAAATTTTACTTTAAGCGCATAAATTCTGCATAAAATCATAGATTATTACAAAATTCATTGTTTATATTCACGTTTTCATTAGCTATAGTCTATTTCATGAAACATGCTATTTTCAATGCAACGTTAGGGGTGGGAATGATAAAACAATGACTGAAAGGCTCGTGGTCAATGTGTACACTACATTTGGAGTTTGTATGTTACAGGACGCATACACCAGCAAATTTAGTCTAATTCAGTGATTCAAATTGAACTTTTGACAATTATAAAAGAACTCTGATCTTTACGTTTTTTCGGCCCTAGTCTGACTTTCTGGTTGTGTTATAATAATGGGCGATAATTTCACAAATGTTAAACGATTTCGAAACGCTGTTTACAAATCACTGAAGTAAGGTCCAGCATTCAACCATAATGTTGTACTATGAAATTTAGGTCAGTTTTGAACAAGTTATAGTCTGTTTCAAAAACCGTTAATTTTCGGAAGATCATTTAGACCGCATTTCGTTCGTTCAATTGTGGACCCTGAATGAAAATTTAAGATAGAACAATCGTCGAACATAGGCATCTACACATGCTATGTGAAAAACACCAACAGGAAAGATAAAAAACATCAATTTTGAAGCGCAACACAAACTGAGGAGAAAAAAACTACTTGCAAAAACGCGCCTTTTTTTCTAGGGGTGGCCTTTAAAAAACGGCACTTAAAGCATAAAGGAACATCGATGTATATGCCCAACTACATACAAGTTTTGTAGTTGAATCAACAGTACTAAAGGTATGCAATTTGCTTAATTCTGCATCCATTTAATATCTCTATACATGTTTCTTTTGGCATTTGAATTCGGCAAATTTTACTTTAAGCGCATAAATTCTGCATAAAATCATAGATTATTACAAAATTAATTGTTTATATTCACGTTTTCATTAGCTATAGTCTATTTCATGAAACATGCTATTTTCAATGCAACGTTAGGGGTGGGAATGATAAAACAATGACTGAAAGGCTCGTGGTCAATGTGTACACTACATTTGGAGTTTGTATGTTACAGGACGCATACACCAGCAAATTTAGTCTAATTCAGTGATTCAAATTGAACTTTTGACAATTATAAAAGAACTCTGATCTTTACGTTTTTTCGGCCCTAGTCTGACTTTCTGGTTGTGTTATAATAATGGGCGATAATTTCACAAATGTTAAACGATTTCGAAACGCTGTTTACAAATCACTGAAGTAAGGTCCAGCATTCAACCATAATGTTGTACTATGAAATTTAGGTCAGTTTTGAACAAGTTATAGTCTGTTTCAAAAACCGTTAATTTTCGGAAGATCATTTAGACCGCATTTCGTTCGTTCAATTGTGGACCCTGAATGAAAATTTAAGATAGAACAATCGTCGAACATAGGCATCTACACATGCTATGTGAAAAACACCAACAGGAAAGATAAAAAACATCAATTTTGAAGCGCAACACAAACTGAGGAGAAAAAAACTACTTGCAAAAACGCGCCTTTTTTTCTAGGGGTGGCCTTTAAAAAACGGCACTTAAAGCATAAAGGAACATCGATGTATATGCCCAACTACATACAAGTTTTGTAGTTGAATCAACAGTACTAAAGGTATGCAATTTGCTTAATTCTGCATCCATTTAATATCTCTATACATGTTTCTTTTGGCATTTGAATTCGGCAAATTTTACTTTAAGCGCATAAATTCTGCATAAAATCATAGATTATTACAAAATTCATTGTTTATATTCACGTTTTCATTAGCTATAGTCTATTTCATGAAACATGCTATTTTCAATGCAACGTTAGGGGTGGGAATGATAAAACAATGACTGAAAGGCTCGTGGTCAATGTGTACACTACATTTGGAGTTTGTATGTTACAGGACGCATACACCAGCAAATTTAGTCTAATTCAGTGATTCAAATTGAACTTTTGACAATTATAAAAGAACTCTGATCTTTACGTTTTTTCGGCCCTAGTCTGACTTTCTGGTTGTGTTATAATAATGGGCGATAATTTCACAAATGTTAAACGATTTCGAAACGCTGTTTACAAATCACTGAAGTAAGGTCCAGCATTCAACCATAATGTTGTACTATGAAATTTAGGTCAGTTTTGAACAAGTTATAGTCTGTTTCAAAAACCGTTAATTTTCGGAAGATCATTTAGACCGCATTTCGTTCGTTCAATTGTGGACCCTGAATGAAAATTTAAGATAGAACAATCGTCGAACATAGGCATCTACACATGCTATGTGAAAAACACCAACAGGAAAGATAAAAAACATCAATTTTGAAGCGCAACACAAACTGAGGAGAAAAAAACTACTTGCAAAAACGCGCCTTTTTTTCTAGGGGTGGCCTTTAAAAAACGGCACTTAAAGCATAAAGGAACATCGATGTATATGCCCAACTACATACAAGTTTTGTAGTTGAATCAACAGTACTAAAGGTATGCAATTTGCTTAATTCTGCATCCATTTAATATCTCTATACATGTTTCTTTTGGCATTTGAATTCGGCAAATTTTACTTTAAGCGCATAAATTCTGCATAAAATCATAGATTATTACAAAATTAATTGTTTATATTCACGTTTTCATTAGCTATAGTCTATTTCATGAAACATGCTATTTTCAATGCAACGTTAGGGGTGGGAATGATAAAACAATGACTGAAAGGCTCGTGGTCAATGTGTACACTACATTTGGAGTTTGTATGTTACAGGACGCATACACCAGCAAATTTAGTCTAATTCAGTGATTCAAATTGAACTTTTGACAATTATAAAAGAACTCTGATCTTTACGTTTTTTCGGCCCTAGTCTGACTTTCTGGTTGTGTTATAATAATGGGCGATAATTTCACAAATGTTAAACGATTTCGAAACGCTGTTTACAAATCACTGAAGTAAGGTCCAGCATTCAACCATAATGTTGTACTATGAAATTTAGGTCAGTTTTGAACAAGTTATAGTCTGTTTCAAAAACCGTTAATTTTCGGAAGATCATTTAGACCGCATTTCGTTCGTTCAATTGTGGACCCTGAATGAAAATTTAAGATAGAACAATCGTCGAACATAGGCATCTACACATGCTATGTGAAAAACACCAACAGGAAAGATAAAAAACATCAATTTTGAAGCGCAACACAAACTGAGGAGAAAAAAACTACTTGCAAAAACGCTTTTTTTTCTAGGGGTGGCCTTTAAAAAACGGCACTTAAAGCATAAAGGAACATCGATGTATATGCCCAACTACATACAAGTTTTGTAGTTGAATCAACAGTACTAAAGGTATGCAATTTGCTTAATTCTGCATCCATTTAATATCTCTATAGGTATCAATGTACTATTGCATAACGGTATGGGCGCAGCCATTTTATGAGCACAAAGTAAAGCGTGAAAAAACTGTCAGGTTAAACGCGATTGGTCAATAATGATTGTTAAAGTAAAAATATTTTGGAAAGAAATGCAATCTTTGGTATGAAAATACACAAAAAAGGAGTTTTATACACATTTAGGAGGAAGAAATCAAATTTCGAATACGTAGGGGCACCTCGAGGAAATTTGAAAAAAATGAGACTCCCCCTTTTTGACCTTCATTTTTCAGCCAGAAAAGCAATGCGAACCTATATTTTTAATAACACCGAATAAACCCCCTATTCTTTAACATAAATAATCTCTCTTAATTTAACATCAAATTAACTTTGTCTTTCAACGAAATAATAATCGAAAAGGGGTACCCCATATGGAAAATAACATAGAAAGGCCATTGGTCCATTGTATTCTATACATGTTTCTTTTGGCATTTGAATTCGGCAAATTTTACTTTAAGCGCATAAATTCTGCATAAAATCATAGATTATTACAAAATTAATTGTTTATATTCACGTTTTCATTAGCTATAGTCTATTTCATGAAACATGCTATTTTCAATGCAACGTTAGGGGTGGGAATGATAAAACAATGACTGAAAGGCTCGTGGTCAATGTGTACACTACATTTGGAGTTTGTATGTTACAGGACGCATACACCAGCAAATTTAGTCTAATTCAGTGATTCAAATTGAACTTTTGACAATTATAAAAGAACTCTGATCTTTACGTTTTTTCGGCCCTAGTCTGACTTTCTGGTTGTGTTATAATAATGGGCGATAATTTCACAAATGTTAAACGATTTCGAAACGCTGTTTACAAATCACTGAAGTAAGGTCCAGCATTCAACCATAATGTTGTACTATGAAATTTAGGTCAGTTTTGAACAAGTTATAGTCTGTTTCAAAAACCGTTAATTTTCGGAAGATCATTTAGACCGCATTTCGTTCGTTCAATTGTGGACCCTGAATGAAAATTTAAGATAGAACAATCGTCGAACATAGGCATCTACACATGCTATGTGAAAAACACCAACAGGAAAGATAAAAAACATCAATTTTGAAGCGCAACACAAACTGAGGAGAAAAAAACTACTTGCAAAAACGCGCCTTTTTTTCTAGGGGTGGCCTTTAAAAAACGGCACTTAAAGCATAAAGGAACATCGATGTATATGCCCAACTACATACAAGTTTTGTAGTTGAATCAACAGTACTAAAGGTATGCAATTTGCTTAATTCTGCATCCATTTAATATCTCTATACATGTTTCTTTTGGCATTTGAATTCGGCAAATTTTACTTTAAGCGCATAAATTCTGCATAAAATCATAGATTATTACAAAATTAATTGTTTATATTCACGTTTTCATTAGCTATAGTCTATTTCATGAAACATGCTATTTTCAATGCAACGTTAGGGGTGGGAATGATAAAACAATGACTGAAAGGCTCGTGGTCAATGTGTACACTACATTTGGAGTTTGTATGTTACAGGACGCATACACCAGCAAATTTAGTCTAATTCAGTGATTCAAATTGAACTTTTGACAATTATAAAAGAACTCTGATCTTTACGTTTTTTCGGCCCTAGTCTGACTTTCTGGTTGTGTTATAATAATGGGCGATAATTTCACAAATGTTAAACGATTTCGAAACGCTGTTTACAAATCACTGAAGTAAGGTCCAGCATTCAACCATAATGTTGTACTATGAAATTTAGGTCAGTTTTGAACAAGTTATAGTCTGTTTCAAAAACCGTTAATTTTCGGAAGATCATTTAGACCGCATTTCGTTCGTTCAATTGTGGACCCTGAATGAAAATTTAAGATAGAACAATCGTCGAACATAGGCATCTACACATGCTATGTGAAAAACACCAACAGGAAAGATAAAAAACATCAATTTTGAAGCGCAACACAAACTGAGGAGAAAAAAACTACTTGCAAAAACGCGCCTTTTTTTCTAGGGGTGGCCTTTAAAAAACGGCACTTAAAGCATAAAGGAACATCGATGTATATGCCCAACTACATACAAGTTTTGTAGTTGAATCAACAGTACTAAAGGTATGCAATTTGCTTAATTCTGCATCCATTTAATATCTCTATACATGTTTCTTTTGGCATTTGAATTCGGCAAATTTTACTTTAAGCGCATAAATTCTGCATAAAATCATAGATTATTACAAAATTAATTGTTTATATTCACGTTTTCATTAGCTATAGTCTATTTCATGAAACATGCTATTTTCAATGCAACGTTAGGGGTGGGAATGATAAAACAATGACTGAAAGGCTCGTGGTCAATGTGTACACTACATTTGGAGTTTGTATGTTACAGGACGCATACACCAGCAAATTTAGTCTAATTCAGTGATTCAAATTGTTTCTTTCAAATAATATTCTATTTTTAAATCTGTCTTAAGGTGACTATATAGATATAGTTTGGAGTCTTTAAAAATTAATAAATTATTTAGTTTATCAAGATAACGCTGAACATACATTTCTTGCATAATTTAAGTTAGTTCGTTTTTATTTTGATATTTAATTTTTGAATAGTCTCTATCTGTATTAATAAACTCCAGACACCATGTCAGAGTTGAGATTAAATTCTTTAAAAACACTTAGTGCATAGGTGTACCATTCATTAATAGTTACCATTTTCATGTATGTCTTTAATTTCATCATAAGCTTCTTTTAGTAAAGGATTAATGTTCAAGGAATGTAATTTAGCAAAGTATATAAAACTTTGTGTTTTAATAAAACTACTAATGGGTAGACGTCCCAAATTCAGTTTTTTCAGAAATATTGCAAGCTGTCGTTTTAATTCCAATAATTGTTTTGCAGAATCTTGTATTACTGTACCTCCACATTGAAAAAGTCCATTTACTACAAAAATGTGTATAAAAACAAGAGCAATACATAAAAATTAAAGTGACATATTAAGAATAAAATGTATCTGTGTTTCTTGTCTTTTAGAACTTCTTCTCCTATTGTCTATTTCCTCACTTGTTTTCGCAACTAATTATAGGTATCAATGTACTATTGCATAACGGTAGGGGCGCAGCCATTTTATGAGCACAAAGTAAAGCGTGAAAAAACTGTCAGGTTAAACGCGATTGGTCAATAATGATTGTTAAAGTAAAAATATTTTGGAAAGAAATGCAATCTTTGGTATGAAAATACACAAAAAAGGAGTTTTATACACATTTAGGAGGAAGAAATCAAATTTCGAATACGTAGGGGCACCTCGAGGAAATTTGAAAAAAATGAGACTCCCCCTTTTTGACCTTCATTTTTCAGCCAGAAAAGCAATGCGAACCTATATTTTTAATAACACCGAATAAACCCCCTATTCTTTAACATAAATAATCTCTCTTAATTTAACATCAAATTAACTTTGTCTTTCAACGAAATAATAATCGAAAAGGGGTACCCCATATGGAAAATAACATAGAAAGGCCATTGGTCCATTGTATTCTATACATGTTTCTTTTGGCATTTGAATTCGGCAAATTTAATGTTGTACTATGAAATTTAGGTCAGTTTTGAACAAGTTATAGTCTGTTTCAAAAACCGTTAATTTTCGGAAGATCATTTAGACCGCATTTCGTTCGTTCAATTGTGGACCCTGAATGAAAATTTAAGATAGAACAATCGTCGAACATAGGCATCTACACATGCTATGTGAAAAACACCAACAGGAAAGATAAAAAACATCAATTTTGAAGCGCAACACAAACTGAGGAGAAAAAAACTACTTGCAAAAACGCGCCTTTTTTTCTAGGGGTGGCCTTTAAAAAACGGCACTTAAAGCATAAAGGAACATCGATGTATATGCCCAACTACATACAAGTTTTGTAGTTGAATCAACAGTACTAAAGGTATGCAATTTGCTTAATTCTGCATCCATTTAATATCTCTATACATGTTTCTTTTGGCATTTGAATTCGGCAAATTTTACTTTAAGCGCATAAATTCTGCATAAAATCATAGATTATTACAAAATTAATTGTTTATATTCACGTTTTCATTAGCTATAGTCTATTTCATGAAACATGCTATTTTCAATGCAACGTTAGGGGTGGGAATGATAAAACAATGACTGAAAGGCTCGTGGTCAATGTGTACACTACATTTGGAGTTTGTATGTTACAGGACGCATACACCAGCAAATTTAGTCTAATTCAGTGATTCAAATTGAACTTTTGACAATTATAAAAGAACTCTGATCTTTACGTTTTTTCGGCCCTAGTCTGACTTTCTGGTTGTGTTATAATAATGGGCGATAATTTCACAAATGTTAAACGATTTCGAAACGCTGTTTACAAATCACTGAAGTAAGGTCCAGCATTCAACCATAATGTTGTACTATGAAATTTAGGTCAGTTTTGAACAAGTTATAGTCTGTTTCAAAAACCGTTAATTTTCGGAAGATCATTTAGACCGCATTTCGTTCGTTCAATTGTGGACCCTGAATGAAAATTTAAGATAGAACAATCGTCGAACATAGGCATCTACACATGCTATGTGAAAAACACCAACAGGAAAGATAAAAAACATCAATTTTGAAGCGCAACACAAACTGAGGAGAAAAAAACTACTTGCAAAAACGCGCCTTTTTTTCTAGGGGTGGCCTTTAAAAAACGGCACTTAAAGCATAAAGGAACATCGATGTATATGCCCAACTACATACAAGTTTTGTAGTTGAATCAACAGTACTAAAGGTATGCAATTTGCTTAATTCTGCATCCATTTAATATCTCTATACATGTTTCTTTTGGCATTTGAATTCGGCAAATTTTACTTTAAGCGCATAAATTCTGCATAAAATCATAGATTATTACAAAATTAATTGTTTATATTCACGTTTTCATTAGCTATAGTCTATTTCATGAAACATGCTATTTTCAATGCAACGTTAGGGGTGGGAATGATAAAACAATGACTGAAAGGCTCGTGGTCAATGTGTACACTACATTTGGAGTTTGTATGTTACAGGACGCATACACCAGCAAATTTAGTCTAATTCAGTGATTCAAATTGAACTTTTGACAATTATAAAAGAACTCTGATCTTTACGTTTTTTCGGCCCTAGTCTGACTTTCTGGTTGTGTTATAATAATGGGCGATAATTTCACAAATGTTAAACGATTTCGAAACGCTGTTTACAAATCACTGAAGTAAGGTCCAGCATTCAACCATAATGTTGTACTATGAAATTTAGGTCAGTTTTGAACAAGTTATAGTCTGTTTCAAAAACCGTTAATTTTCGGAAGATCATTTAGACCGCATTTCGTTCGTTCAATTGTGGACCCTGAATGAAAATTTAAGATAGAACAATCGTCGAACATAGGCATCTACACATGCTATGTGAAAAACACCAACAGGAAAGATAAAAAACATCAATTTTGAAGCGCAACACAAACTGAGGAGAAAAAAACTACTTGCAAAAACGCGCCTTTTTTTCTAGGGGTGGCCTTTAAAAAACGGCACTTAAAGCATAAAGGAACATCGATGTATATGCCCAACTACATACAAGTTTTGTAGTTGAATCAACAGTACTAAAGGTATGCAATTTGCTTAATTCTGCATCCATTTAATATCTCTATACATGTTTCTTTTGGCATTTGAATTCGGCAAATTTTACTTTAAGCGCATAAATTCTGCATAAAATCATAGATTATTACAAAATTAATTGTTTATATTCACGTTTTCATTAGCTATAGTCTATTTCATGAAACATGCTATTTTCAATGCAACGTTAGGGGTGGGAATGATAAAACAATGACTGAAAGGCTCGTGGTCAATGTGTACACTACATTTGGAGTTTGTATGTTACAGGACGCATACACCAGCAAATTTAGTCTAATTCAGTGATTCAAATTGAACTTTTGACAATTATAAAAGAACTCTGATCTTTACGTTTTTTCGGCCCTAGTCTGACTTTCTGGTTGTGTTATAATAATGGGCGATAATTTCACAAATGTTAAACGATTTCGAAACGCTGTTTACAAATCACTGAAGTAAGGTCCAGCATTCAACCATAATGTTGTACTATGAAATTTAGGTCAGTTTTGAACAAGTTATAGTCTGTTTCAAAAACCGTTAATTTTCGGAAGATCATTTAGACCGCATTTCGTTCGTTCAATTGTGGACCCTGAATGAAAATTTAAGATAGAACAATCGTCGAACATAGGCATCTACACATGCTATGTGAAAAACACCAACAGGAAAGATAAAAAACATCAATTTTGAAGCGCAACACAAACTGAGGAGAAAAAAACTACTTGCAAAAACGCGCCTTTTTTTCTAGGGGTGGCCTTTAAAAAACGGCACTTAAAGCATAAAGGAACATCGATGTATATGCCCAACTACATACAAGTTTTGTAGTTGAATCAACAGTACTAAAGGTATGCAATTTGCTTAATTCTGCATCCATTTAATATCTCTATACATGTTTCTTTTGGCATTTGAATTCGGCAAATTTTACTTTAAGCGCATAAATTCTGCATAAAATCATAGATTATTACAAAATTCATTGTTTATATTCACGTTTTCATTAGCTATAGTCTATTTCATGAAACATGCTATTTTCAATGCAACGTTAGGGGTGGGAATGATAAAACAATGACTGAAAGGCTCGTGGTCAATGTGTACA
Source organism: Limnoperna fortunei (assembly GCA_944474755.1). Taxonomy (NCBI): domain Eukaryota; kingdom Metazoa; phylum Mollusca; class Bivalvia; order Mytilida; family Modiolidae; genus Limnoperna; species Limnoperna fortunei. The sequence continues at coordinate 55,534,670 of OX104113.1, forward strand.
CTACATTTGGAGTTTGTATGTTACAGGACGCATACACCAGCAAATTTAGTCTAATTCAGTGATTCAAATTGAACTTTTGACAATTATAAAAGAACTCTGATCTTTACGTTTTTTCGGCCCTAGTCTGACTTTCTGGTTGTGTTATAATAATGGGCGATAATTTCACAAATGTTAAACGATTTCGAAACGCTGTTTACAAATCACTGAAGTAAGGTCCAGCATTCAACCATAATGTTGTACTATGAAATTTAGGTCAGTTTTGAACAAGTTATAGTCTGTTTCAAAAACCGTTAATTTTCGGAAGATCATTTAGACCGCATTTCGTTCGTTCAATTGTGGACCCTGAATGAAAATTTAAGATAGAACAATCGTCGAACATAGGCATCTACACATGCTATGTGAAAAACACCAACAGGAAAGATAAAAAACATCAATTTTGAAGCGCAACACAAACTGAGGAGAAAAAAACTACTTGCAAAAACGCGCCTTTTTTTCTAGGGGTGGCCTTTAAAAAACGGCACTTAAAGCATAAAGGAACATCGATGTATATGCCCAACTACATACAAGTTTTGTAGTTGAATCAACAGTACTAAAGGTATGCAATTTGCTTAATTCTGCATCCATTTAATATCTCTATAGGTATCAATGTACTATTGCATAACGGTATGGGCGCAGCCATTTTATGAGCACAAAGTAAAGCGTGAAAAAACTGTCAGGTTAAACGCGATTGGTCAATAATGATTGTTAAAGTAAAAATATTTTGGAAAGAAATGCAATCTTTGGTATGAAAATACACAAAAAAGGAGTTTTATACACATTTAGGAGGAAGAAATCAAATTTCGAATACGTAGGGGCACCTCGAGGAAATTTGAAAAAAATGAGACTCCCCCTTTTTGACCTTCATTTTTCAGCCAGAAAAGCAATGCGAACCTATATTTTTAATAACACCGAATAAACCCCCTATTCTTTAACATAAATAATCTCTCTTAATTTAACATCAAATTAACTTTGTCTTTCAACGAAATAATAATCGAAAAGGGGTACCCCATATGGAAAATAACATAGAAAGGCCATTGGTCCATTGTATTCTATACATGTTTCTTTTGGCATTTGAATTCGGCAAATTTTACTTTAAGCGCATAAATTCTGCATAAAATCATAGATTATTACAAAATTAATTGTTTATATTCACGTTTTCATTAGCTATAGTCTATTTCATGAAACATGCTATTTTCAATGCAACGTTAGGGGTGGGAATGATAAAACAATGACTGAAAGGCTCGTGGTCAATGTGTACACTACATTTGGAGTTTGTATGTTACAGGACGCATACACCAGCAAATTTAGTCTAATTCAGTGATTCAAATTGAACTTTTGACAATTATAAAAGAACTCTGATCTTTACGTTTTTTCGGCCCTAGTCTGACTTTCTGGTTGTGTTATAATAATGGGCGATAATTTCACAAATGTTAAACGATTTCGAAACGCTGTTTACAAATCACTGAAGTAAGGTCCAGCATTCAACCATAATGTTGTACTATGAAATTTAGGTCAGTTTTGAACAAGTTATAGTCTGTTTCAAAAACCGTTAATTTTCGGAAGATCATTTAGACCGCATTTCGTTCGTTCAATTGTGGACCCTGAATGAAAATTTAAGATAGAACAATCGTCGAACATAGGCATCTACACATGCTATGTGAAAAACACCAACAGGAAAGATAAAAAACATCAATTTTGAAGCGCAACACAAACTGAGGAGAAAAAAACTACTTGCAAAAACGCGCCTTTTTTTCTAGGGGTGGCCTTTAAAAAACGGCACTTAAAGCATAAAGGAACATCGATGTATATGCCCAACTACATACAAGTTTTGTAGTTGAATCAACAGTACTAAAGGTATGCAATTTGCTTAATTCTGCATCCATTTAATATCTCTATACATGTTTCTTTTGGCATTTGAATTCGGCAAATTTTACTTTAAGCGCATAAATTCTGCATAAAATCATAGATTATTACAAAATTAATTGTTTATATTCACGTTTTCATTAGCTATAGTCTATTTCATGAAACATGCTATTTTCAATGCAACGTTAGGGGTGGGAATGATAAAACAATGACTGAAAGGCTCGTGGTCAATGTGTACACTACATTTGGAGTTTGTATGTTACAGGACGCATACACCAGCAAATTTAGTCTAATTCAGTGATTCAAATTGAACTTTTGACAATTATAAAAGAACTCTGATCTTTACGTTTTTTCGGCCCTAGTCTGACTTTCTGGTTGTGTTATAATAATGGGCGATAATTTCACAAATGTTAAACGATTTCGAAACGCTGTTTACAAATCACTGAAGTAAGGTCCAGCATTCAACCATAATGTTGTACTATGAAATTTAGGTCAGTTTTGAACAAGTTATAGTCTGTTTCAAAAACCGTTAATTTTCGGAAGATCATTTAGACCGCATTTCGTTCGTTCAATTGTGGACCCTGAATGAAAATTTAAGATAGAACAATCGTCGAACATAGGCATCTACACATGCTATGTGAAAAACACCAACAGGAAAGATAAAAAACATCAATTTTGAAGCGCAACACAAACTGAGGAGAAAAAAACTACTTGCAAAAACGCGCCTTTTTTTCTAGGGGTGGCCTTTAAAAAACGGCACTTAAAGCATAAAGGAACATCGATGTATATGCCCAACTACATACAAGTTTTGTAGTTGAATCAACAGTACTAAAGGTATGCAATTTGCTTAATTCTGCATCCATTTAATATCTCTATACATGTTTCTTTTGGCATTTGAATTCGGCAAATTTTACTTTAAGCGCATAAATTCTGCATAAAATCATAGATTATTACAAAATTCATTGTTTATATTCACGTTTTCATTAGCTATAGTCTATTTCATGAAACATGCTATTTTCAATGCAACGTTAGGGGTGGGAATGATAAAACAATGACTGAAAGGCTCGTGGTCAATGTGTACACTACATTTGGAGTTTGTATGTTACAGGACGCATACACCAGCAAATTTAGTCTAATTCAGTGATTCAAATTGAACTTTTGACAATTATAAAAGAACTCTGATCTTTACGTTTTTTCGGCCCTAGTCTGACTTTCTGGTTGTGTTATAATAATGGGCGATAATTTCACAAATGTTAAACGATTTCGAAACGCTGTTTACAAATCACTGAAGTAAGGTCCAGCATTCAACCATAATGTTGTACTATGAAATTTAGGTCAGTTTTGAACAAGTTATAGTCTGTTTCAAAAACCGTTAATTTTCGGAAGATCATTTAGACCGCATTTCGTTCGTTCAATTGTGGACCCTGAATGAAAATTTAAGATAGAACAATCGTCGAACATAGGCATCTACACATGCTATGTGAAAAACACCAACAGGAAAGATAAAAAACATCAATTTTGAAGCGCAACACAAACTGAGGAGAAAAAAACTACTTGCAAAAACGCGCCTTTTTTTCTAGGGGTGGCCTTTAAAAAACGGCACTTAAAGCATAAAGGAACATCGATGTATATGCCCAACTACATACAAGTTTTGTAGTTGAATCAACAGTACTAAAGGTATGCAATTTGCTTAATTCTGCATCCATTTAATATCTCTATAGGTATCAATGTACTATTGCATAACGGTATGGGCGCAGCCATTTTATGAGCACAAAGTAAAGCGTGAAAAAACTGTCAGGTTAAACGCGATTGGTCAATAATGATTGTTAAAGTAAAAATATTTTGGAAAGAAATGCAATCTTTGGTATGAAAATACACAAAAAAGGAGTTTTATACACATTTAGGAGGAAGAAATCAAATTTCGAATACGTAGGGGCACCTCGAGGAAATTTGAAAAAAATGAGACTCCCCCTTTTTGACCTTCATTTTTCAGCCAGAAAAGCAATGCGAACCTATATTTTTAATAACACCGAATAAACCCCCTATTCTTTAACATAAATAATCTCTCTTAATTTAACATCAAATTAACTTTGTCTTTCAACGAAATAATAATCGAAAAGGGGTACCCCATATGGAAAATAACATAGAAAGGCCATTGGTCCATTGTATTCTATACATGTTTCTTTTGGCATTTGAATTCGGCAAATTTTACTTTAAGCGCATAAATTCTGCATAAAATCATAGATTATTACAAAATTAATTGTTTATATTCACGTTTTCATTAGCTATAGTCTATTTCATGAAACATGCTATTTTCAATGCAACGTTAGGGGTGGGAATGATAAAACAATGACTGAAAGGCTCGTGGTCAATGTGTACACTACATTTGGAGTTTGTATGTTACAGGACGCATACACCAGCAAATTTAGTCTAATTCAGTGATTCAAATTGAACTTTTGACAATTATAAAAGAACTCTGATCTTTACGTTTTTTCGGCCCTAGTCTGACTTTCTGGTTGTGTTATAATAATGGGCGATAATTTCACAAATGTTAAACGATTTCGAAACGCTGTTTACAAATCACTGAAGTAAGGTCCAGCATTCAACCATAATGTTGTACTATGAAATTTAGGTCAGTTTTGAACAAGTTATAGTCTGTTTCAAAAACCGTTAATTTTCGGAAGATCATTTAGACCGCATTTCGTTCGTTCAATTGTGGACCCTGAATGAAAATTTAAGATAGAACAATCGTCGAACATAGGCATCTACACATGCTATGTGAAAAACACCAACAGGAAAGATAAAAAACATCAATTTTGAAGCGCAACACAAACTGAGGAGAAAAAAACTACTTGCAAAAACGCGCCTTTTTTTCTAGGGGTGGCCTTTAAAAAACGGCACTTAAAGCATAAAGGAACATCGATGTATATGCCCAACTACATACAAGTTTTGTAGTTGAATCAACAGTACTAAAGGTATGCAATTTGCTTAATTCTGCATCCATTTAATATCTCTATAGGTATCAATGTACTATTGCATAACGGTATGGGCGCAGCCATTTTATGAGCACAAAGTAAAGCGTGAAAAAACTGTCAGGTTAAACGCGATTGGTCAATAATGATTGTTAAAGTAAAAATATTTTGGAAAGAAATGCAATCTTTGGTATGAAAATACACAAAAAAGGAGTTTTATACACATTTAGGAGGAAGAAATCAAATTTCGAATACGTAGGGGCACCTCGAGGAAATTTGAAAAAAATGAGACTCCCCCTTTTTGACCTTCATTTTTCAGCCAGAAAAGCAATGCGAACCTATATTTTTAATAACACCGAATAAACCCCCTATTCTTTAACATAAATAATCTCTCTTAATTTAACATCAAATTAACTTTGTCTTTCAACGAAATAATAATCGAAAAGGGGTACCCCATATGGAAAATAACATAGAAAGGCCATTGGTCCATTGTATTCTATACATGTTTCTTTTGGCATTTGAATTCGGCAAATTTTACTTTAAGCGCATAAATTCTGCATAAAATCATAGATTATTACAAAATTAATTGTTTATATTCACGTTTTCATTAGCTATAGTCTATTTCATGAAACATGCTATTTTCAATGCAACGTTAGGGGTGGGAATGATAAAACAATGACTGAAAGGCTCGTGGTCAATGTGTACACTACATTTGGAGTTTGTATGTTACAGGACGCATACACCAGCAAATTTAGTCTAATTCAGTGATTCAAATTGAACTTTTGACAATTATAAAAGAACTCTGATCTTTACGTTTTTTCGGCCCTAGTCTGACTTTCTGGTTGTGTTATAATAATGGGCGATAATTTCACAAATGTTAAACGATTTCGAAACGCTGTTTACAAATCACTGAAGTAAGGTCCAGCATTCAACCATAATGTTGTACTATGAAATTTAGGTCAGTTTTGAACAAGTTATAGTCTGTTTCAAAAACCGTTAATTTTCGGAAGATCATTTAGACCGCATTTCGTTCGTTCAATTGTGGACCCTGAATGAAAATTTAAGATAGAACAATCGTCGAACATAGGCATCTACACATGCTATGTGAAAAACACCAACAGGAAAGATAAAAAACATCAATTTTGAAGCGCAACACAAACTGAGGAGAAAAAAACTACTTGCAAAAACGCGCCTTTTTTTCTAGGGGTGGCCTTTAAAAAACGGCACTTAAAGCATAAAGGAACATCGATGTATATGCCCAACTACATACAAGTTTTGTAGTTGAATCAACAGTACTAAAGGTATGCAATTTGCTTAATTCTGCATCCATTTAATATCTCTATACATGTTTCTTTTGGCATTTGAATTCGGCAAATTTTACTTTAAGCGCATAAATTCTGCATAAAATCATAGATTATTACAAAATTAATTGTTTATATTCACGTTTTCATTAGCTATAGTCTATTTCATGAAACATGCTATTTTCAATGCAACGTTAGGGGTGGGAATGATAAAACAATGACTGAAAGGCTCGTGGTCAATGTGTACACTACATTTGGAGTTTGTATGTTACAGGACGCATACACCAGCAAATTTAGTCTAATTCAGTGATTCAAATTGAACTTTTGACAATTATAAAAGAACTCTGATCTTTACGTTTTTTTCGGCCCTAGTCTGACTTTCTGGTTGTGTTATAATAATGGGCGATAATTTCACAAATGTTAAACGATTTCGAAACGCTGTTTACAAATCACCGAAGTAAGGTCCAGCATTCAACCATAATGTTGTACTATGAAATTTAGGTCAGTTTTGAACAAGTTATAGTCTGTTTCAAAAACCGTTAATTTTCGGAAGATCATTTAGACCGCATTTCGTTCGTTCAATTGTGGACCCTGAATGAAAATTTAAGATAGAACAATCGTCGAACATAGGCATCTACACATGCTATGTGAAAAACACCAACAGGAAAGATAAAAAACATCAATTTTGAAGCGCAACACAAACTGAGGAGAAAAAAACTACTTGCAAAAACGCGCCTTTTTTTCTAGGGGTGGCCTTTAAAAAACGGCACTTAAAGCATAAAGGAACATCGATGTATATGCCCAACTACATACAAGTTTTGTAATTGAATCAACAGTACTAAAGGTATGCAATTTGCTTAATTCTGCATCCATTTAATATCTCTATACATGTTTCTTTTGGCATTTGAATTCGGCAAATTTTACTTTAAGCCCATAAATTCTGCATAAAATCATAGATTATTACAAAATTCATGGTTTATATTCACGTTTTCATTAGCTATAGTCTATTTCATGAAACATGCTATTTTCAATGCAACGTTAGGGGTGGGAATGATAAAACAATGACTGAAAGGCTCGTGGTCAATGTGTACACTACATTTGGAGTTTGTATGTTACAGGACGCATACACCAGCAAATTTAGTCTAATTCAGTGATTCAAATTGAACTTTTGACAATTATAAAAGAACTCTGATCTTTACGTTTTTTTCGGCCCTAGTCTGACTTTCTGGTTGTGTTATAATAATGGGCGATAATTTCACAAATGTTAAACGATTTCGAAACGCTGTTTACAAATCACCGAAGTAAGGTCCAGCATTCAACCATAATGTTGTACTATGAAATTTAGGTCAGTTTTGAACAAGTTATAGTCTGTTTCAAAAACCGTTAATTTTCGGAAGATCATTTAGACCGCATTTCGTTCGTTCAATTGTGGACCCTGAATGAAAATTTAAGATAGAACAATCGTCGAACATAGGCATCTACACATGCTATGTGAAAAACACCAACAGGAAAGATAAAAAACATCAATTTTGAAGCGCAACACAAACTGAGGAGAAAAAAACTACTTGCAAAAACGCGCCTTTTTTTCTAGGGGTGGCCTTTAAAAAACGGCACTTAAAGCATAAAGGAACATCGATGTATATGCCCAACTACATACAAGTTTTGTAGTTGAATCAACAGTACTAAAGGTATGCAATTTGCTTAATTCTGCATCCATTTAATATCTCTATACATGTTTCTTTTGGCATTTGAATTCGGCAAATTTTACTTTAAGCGCATAAATTCTGCATAAAATCATAGATTATTACAAAATTAATTGTTTATATTCACGTTTTCATTAGCTATAGTCTATTTCATGAAACATGCTATTTTCAATGCAACGTTAGGGGTGGGAATGATAAAACAATGACTGAAAGGCTCGTGGTCAATGTGTACACTACATTTGGAGTTTGTATGTTACAGGACGCATACACCAGCAAATTTAGTCTAATTCAGTGATTCAAATTGAACTTTTGACAATTATAAAAGAACTCTGATCTTTACGTTTTTTCGGCCCTAGTCTGACTTTCTGGTTGTGTTATAATAATGGGCGATAATTTCACAAATGTTAAACGATTTCGAAACGCTGTTTACAAATCACTGAAGTAAGGTCCAGCATTCAACCATAATGTTGTACTATGAAATTTAGGTCAGTTTTGAACAAGTTATAGTCTGTTTCAAAAACCGTTAATTTTCGGAAGATCATTTAGACCGCATTTCGTTCGTTCAATTGTGGACCCTGAATGAAAATTTAAGATAGAACAATCGTCGAACATAGGCATCTACACATGCTATGTGAAAAACACCAACAGGAAAGATAAAAAACATCAATTTTGAAGCGCAACACAAACTGAGGAGAAAAAAACTACTTGCAAAAACGCGCCTTTTTTTCTAGGGGTGGCCTTTAAAAAACGGCACTTAAAGCATAAAGGAACATCGATGTATATGCCCAACTACATACAAGTTTTGTAGTTGAATCAACAGTACTAAAGGTATGCAATTTGCTTAATTCTGCATCCATTTAATATCTCTATAGGTATCAATGTACTATTGCATAACGGTATGGGCGCAGCCATTTTATGAGCACAAAGTAAAGCGTGAAAAAACTGTCAGGTTAAACGCGATTGGTCAATAATGATTGTTAAAGTAAAAATATTTTGGAAAGAAATGCAATCTTTGGTATGAAAATACACAAAAAAGGAGTTTTATACACATTTAGGAGGAAGAAATCAAATTTCGAATACGTAGGGGCACCTCGAGGAAATTTGAAAAAAATGAGACTCCCCCTTTTTGACCTTCATTTTTCAGCCAGAAAAGCAATGCGAACCTATATTTTTAATAACACCGAATAAACCCCCTATTCTTTAACATAAATAATCTCTCTTAATTTAACATCAAATTAACTTTGTCTTTCAACGAAATAATAATCGAAAAGGGGTACCCCATATGGAAAATAACATAGAAAGGCCATTGGTCCATTGTATTCTATACATGTTTCTTTTGGCATTTGAATTCGGCAAATTTTACTTTAAGCGCATAAATTCTGCATAAAATCATAGATTATTACAAAATTCATTGTTTATATTCACGTTTTCATTAGCTATAGTCTATTTCATGAAACATGCTATTTTCAATGCAACGTTAGGGGTGGGAATGATAAAACAATGACTGAAAGGCTCGTGGTCAATGTGTACACTACATTTGGAGTTTGTATGTTACAGGACGCATACACCAGCAAATTTAGTCTAATTCAGTGATTCAAATTGAACTTTTGACAATTATAAAAGAACTCTGATCTTTACGTTTTTTTCGGCCCTAGTCTGACTTTCTGGTTGTGTTATAATAATGGGCGATAATTTCACAAATGTTAAACGATTTCGAAACGCTGTTTACAAATCACCGAAGTAAGGTCCAGCATTCAACCATAATGTTGTACTATGAAATTTAGGTCAGTTTTGAACAAGTTATAGTCTGTTTCAAAAACCGTTAATTTTCGGAAGATCATTTAGACCGCATTTCGTTCGTTCAATTGTGGACCCTGAATGAAAATTTAAGATAGAACAATCGTCGAACATAGGCATCTACACATGCTATGTGAAAAACACCAACAGGAAAGATAAAAAACATCAATTTTGAAGCGCAACACAAACTGAGGAGAAAAAAACTACTTGCAAAAACGCGCCTTTTTTTCTAGGGGTGGCCTTTAAAAAACGGCACTTAAAGCATAAAGGAACATCGATGTATATGCCCAACTACATACAAGTTTTGTAATTGAATCAACAGTACTAAAGGTATGCAATTTGCTTAATTCTGCATCCATTTAATATCTCTATACATGTTTCTTTTGGCATTTGAATTCGGCAAATTTTACTTTAAGCCCATAAATTCTGCATAAAATCATAGATTATTACAAAATTCATGGTTTATATTCACGTTTTCATTAGCTATAGTCTATTTCATGAAACATGCTATTTTCAATGCAACGTTAGGGGTGGGAATGATAAAACAATGACTGAAAGGCTCGTGGTCAATGTGTACACTACATTTGGAGTTTGTATGTTACAGGACGCATACACCAGCAAATTTAGTCTAATTCAGTGATTCAAATTGAACTTTTGACAATTATAAAAGAACTCTGATCTTTACGTTTTTTTCGGCCCTAGTCTGACTTTCTGGTTGTGTTATAATAATGGGCGATAATTTCACAAATGTTAAACGATTTCGAAACGCTGTTTACAAATCACCGAAGTAAGGTCCAGCATTCAACCATAATGTTGTACTATGAAATTTAGGTCAGTTTTGAACAAGTTATAGTCTGTTTCAAAAACCGTTAATTTTCGGAAGATCATTTAGACCGCATTTCGTTCGTTCAATTGTGGACCCTGAATGAAAATTTAAGATAGAACAATCGTCGAACATAGGCATCTACACATGCTATGTGAAAAACACCAACAGGAAAGATAAAAAACATCAATTTTGAAGCGCAACACAAACTGAGGAGAAAAAAACTACTTGCAAAAACGCGCCTTTTTTTCTAGGGGTGGCCTTTAAAAAACGGCACTTAAAGCATAAAGGAACATCGATGTATATGCCCAACTACATACAAGTTTTGTAATTGAATCAACAGTACTAAAGGTATGCAATTTGCTTAATTCTGCATCCATTTAATATCTCTATACATGTTTCTTTTGGCATTTGAATTCGGCAAATTTTACTTTAAGCCCATAAATTCTGCATAAAATCATAGATTATTACAAAATTCATGGTTTATATTCACGTTTTCATTAGCTATAGTCTATTTCATGAAACATGCTATTTTCAATGCAACGTTAGGGGTGGGAATGATAAAACAATGACTGAAAGGCTCGTGGTCAATGTGTACACTACATTTGGAGTTTGTATGTTACAGGACGCATACACCAGCAAATTTAGTCTAATTCAGTGATTCAAATTGAACTTTTGACAATTATAAAAGAACTCTGATCTTTACGTTTTTTTCGGCCCTAGTCTGACTTTCTGGTTGTGTTATAATAATGGGCGATAATTTCACAAATGTTAAACGATTTCGAAACGCTGTTTACAAATCACCGAAGTAAGGTCCAGCATTCAACCATAATGTTGTACTATGAAATTTAGGTCAGTTTTGAACAAGTTATAGTCTGTTTCAAAAACCGTTAATTTTCGGAAGATCATTTAGACCGCATTTCGTTCGTTCAATTGTGGACCCTGAATGAAAATTTAAGATAGAACAATCGTCGAACATAGGCATCTACACATGCTATGTGAAAAACACCAACAGGAAAGATAAAAAAACATCAATTTTGAAGCGCAACACAAACTGAGGAGAAAAAAACTACTTGCAAAAACGCGCCTTTTTTTCTAGGGGTGGCCTTTAAAAAACGGCACTTAAAGCATAAAGGAACATCGATGTATATGCCCAACTACATACAAGTTTTGTAATTGAATCAACAGTACTAAAGGTATGCAATTTGCTTAATTCTGCATCCATTTAATATCTCTATAGGTATCAATGTACTATTGCATAACGGTATGGGCGCGGCCATTTTATGAGCACAAAGTAAAGCGTGAAAAAACTGTCAGGTTAAACGCGATTGGTCAATAATGATTGTTAAAGTAAAAATATTTTGGAAAGAAATGCAATCTTTGGTATGAAAATACACAAAAAAGGAGTTTTATACACATTTAGGAGGAAGAAATCAAATTTCGAATACGTAGGGGCACCTCGAGGAAATTTGAAAAAAATGAGACTCCCCCTTTTTGACCTTCATTTTTCAGCCAGAAAAGCAATGCGAACCTATATTTTTAATAACACCGAATAAACCCCCTATTCTTTAACATAAATAATCTCTCTTAATTTAACATCAAATTAACTTTGTCTTTCAACGAAATAATAATCGAAAAGGGGTACCCCATATGGAAAATAACATAGAAAGGCCATTGGTCCATTGTATTCTATACATGTTTCTTTTGGCATTTGAATTCGGCAAATTTTACTTTAAGCGCATAAATTCTGCATAAAATCATAGATTATTACAAAATTCATTGTTTATATTCACGTTTTCATTAGCTATAGTCTATTTCATGAAACATGCTATTTTCAATGCAACGTTAGGGGTGGGAATGATAAAACAATGACTGAAAGGCTCGTGGTCAATGTGTACACTACATTTGGAGTTTGTATGTTACAGGACGCATACACCAGCAAATTTAGTCTAATTCAGTGATTCAAATTGAACTTTTGACAATTATAAAAGAACTCTGATCTTTACGTTTTTTTCGGCCCTAGTCTGACTTTCTGGTTGTGTTATAATAATGGGCGATAATTTCACAAATGTTAAACGATTTCGAAACGCTGTTTACAAATCACCGAAGTAAGGTCCAGCATTCAACCATAATGTTGTACTATGAAATTTAGGTCAGTTTTGAACAAGTTATAGTCTGTTTCAAAAACCGTTAATTTTCGGAAGATCATTTAGACCGCATTTCGTTCGTTCAATTGTGGACCCTGAATGAAAATTTAAGATAGAACAATCGTCGAACATAGGCATCTACACATGCTATGTGAAAAACACCAACAGGAAAGATAAAAAACATCAATTTTGAAGCGCAACACAAACTGAGGAGAAAAAAACTACTTGCAAAAACGCGCCTTTTTTTCTAGGGGTGGCCTTTAAAAAACGGCACATAAAGAATAAAGGAACATCGATGTATATGCCCAACTACATACAAGTTTTGTAATTGAATCAACAGTACTAAAGGTATGCATTTTGCTTAATTCTGCATCCATTTAATATCTCTATACATGTTTCTTTTGGCATTTGAATTCGGCAAATTTTACTTTAAGCGCATAAATTCTGCATAAAATCATAGATTATTACAAAATTCATTGTTTATATTCACGTTTTCATTAGCTATAGTCTATTTCATGAAACATGCTATTTTCAATGCAACGTTAGGGGTGGGAATGATAAAACAATGACTGAAAGGCTCGTGGTCAATGTGTACACTACATTTGGAGTTTGTATGTTACAGGACGCATACACCAGCAAATTTAGTCTAATTCAGTGATTCAAATTGAACTTTTGACAATTATAAAAGAACTCTGATCTTTACGTTTTTTCGGCCCTAGTCTGACTTTGTGGTTGTGTTATAATAATGGGCGATAATTTCACAAATGTTAAACGATTTCGAAACGCTGTTTACAAATCACCGAAGTAAGGTCCAGCATTCAACCATAATGTTGTACTATGAAATTTAGGTCAGTTTTGAACAAGTTATAGTCTGTTTTCAAAAACCGTTAACTTTCGGAAGATCATTTAGACCGCATTTCGTTCGTTCAATTGTGGACCCTGAATGAAAATTTATGATAGAACAATCGTCGAACATAGGCATCTACACATGCTATGTGAAAAACACCAACAGGAAAGATAAAAAACATCAATTTTGAAGCGCAACACAAACTGAGGAGAAAAAAACTACTTGCAAAAACGCGCCTTTTTTTCTAGGGGTGGCCTTTAAAAAACGGCACTTAAAGCATAAAGGAACATCGATGTACATGCCCAACTACATACAAGTTTTGTAATTGAATCAACAGTACTAAAGGTATGCAATTTGCTTAATTCTGCATCCATTTAATATCTCTATACATGTTTCTTTTGGCATTTGAATTCGGCAAATTTTACTTTAAGCGCATAAATTCTGCATAAAATCATAGATTATTACAAAATTCATTGTTTATATTCACGTTTTCATTAGCTATAGTCTATTTCATGAAACATGCTATTTTCAATGCAACGTTAGGGGTGGGAATGATAAAACAATGACTGAAAGGCTCGTGGTCAATGTGTACACTACATTTGGAGTTTGTATGTTACAGGACGCATACACCAGCAAATTTAGTCTAATTCAGTGATTCAAATTGAACTTTTGACAATTATAAAAGAACTCTGATCTTTACGTTTTTTCGGCCCTAGTCTGACTTTCTGGTTGTGTTATAATAATGGGCGATAATTTCACAAATGTTAAACGATTTCGAAACGCTGTTTACAAATCACCGAAGTAAGGTCCAGCATTCAACCATAATGTTGTACTATGAAATTTAGGTCAGTTTTGAACAAGTTATAGTCTGTTTCAAAAACCGTTAATTTTCGGAAGATCATTTAGACCGCATTTCGTTCGTTCAATTGTGGACCATGAATGAAAATTTAAGATAGAACAATCGTCGAACATAGGCATCTACACATGCTATGTGAAAAACACCAACAAGAAAGATAAAAAACATCAATTTTGAAGCGCAACACAAACTGAGGAGAAAAAAACTACTTGCAAAAACGCGCCTTTTTTTCTAGGGGTGGCCTTTAAAAAACGGCACATAAAGAATAAAGGAACATCGATGTATATGCCCAACTACATACAAGTTTTGTAATTGAATCAACAGTACTAAAGGTATGCATTTTGCTTAATTCTGCATCCATTTAATATCTCTATACATGTTTCTTTTGGCATTTGAATTCGGCAAATTTTACTTTAAGCGCATAAATTCTGCATAAAATCATAGATTATTACAAAATTCATTGTTTATATTCACGTTTTCATTAGCTATAGTCTATTTCATGAAACATGCTATTTTCAATGCAACGTTAGGGGTGGGAATGATAAAACAATGACTGAAAGGCTCGTGGTCAATGTGTACACTACATTTGGAGTTTGTATGTTACAGGACGCATACACCAGCAAATTTAGTCTAATTCAGTGATTCAAATTGAACTTTTGACAATTATAAAAGAACTCTGATCTTTACGTTTTTTCGGCCCTAGTCTGACTTTGTGGTTGTGTTATAATAATGGGCGATAATTTCACAAATGTTAAACGATTTCGAAACGCTGTTTACAAATCACCGAAGTAAGGTCCAGCATTCAACCATAATGTTGTACTATGAAATTTAGGTCAGTTTTGAACAAGTTATAGTCTGTTTCAAAAACCGTTAATTTTCGGAAGATCATTTAGACCGCATTTCGTTCGTTCAATTGTGGACCCTGAATGAAAATTTATGATAGAACAATCGTCGAACATAGGCATCTACACATGCTATGTGAAAAACACCAACAGGAAAGATAAAAAACATCAATTTTGAAGCGCAACACAAACTGAGGAGAAAAAAACTACTTGCAAAAACGCGCCTTTTTTTCTAGGGGTGGCCTTTAAAAAACGGCACTTAAAGCATAAAGGAACATCGATGTATATGCCCAACTACATACAAGTTTTGTAATTGAATCAACAGTACTAAAGGTATGCAATTTGCTTAATTCTGCATCCATTTAATATCTCTATACATGTTTCTTTTGGCATTTGAATTCGGCAAATTTTACTTTAAGCGCATAAATTCTGCATAAAATCATAGATTATTACAAAATTCATTGTTTATATTCACGTTTTCATTAGCTATAGTCGATTTCATGAAACATGCTATTTTCAATGCAACGTTAGGGGTGGGAATGATAAAACAATGACTGAAAGGCTCGTGGTCAATGTGTACACTACATTTGGAGTTTGTATGTTACAGGACGCATACACCAGCAAATTTAGTCTAATTCAGTGATTCAAATTGAACTTTTGACAATTATAAAAGAACTATGATCTTTACGTTTTTTCGGCCCTAGTCTGACTTTCTGGTTGTGTTATAATAATGGGCGATAATTTCACAAATGTTAAACGATTTCGAAACGCTGTTTACAAATCACCGAAGTAAGGTCCAGCATTCAACCATAATGTTGTACTATGAAATTTAGGTCAGTTTTGAACAAGTTATAGTCTGTTTCAAAAACCGTTAATTTTCGGAAGATCATTTAGACCGCATTTCGTTCGTTCAATTGTGGCCCCTGAATGAAAATTTATGATAGAACAATCGTCGAACATAGGCATCTACACATGCTATGTGAAAAACACCAACAGGAAAGATAAAAAACATCAATTTTGAAGCGCAACACAAACTGAGGAGAAAAAAACTACTTGCAAAAACGCGCCTTTTTTTCTAGGGGTGGCCTTTAAAAAACGGCACTTAAAGCATAAAGGAACATCGATGTATATGCCCAACTACATACAAGTTTTGTAATTGAATCAACAGTACTAAAGGTATGCAATTTGCTTAATTCTGCATCCATTTAATATCTCTATACATGTTTCTTTTGGCATTTGAATTCGGCAAATTTTACTTTAAGCGCATAAATTCTGCATAAAATCATAGATTATTACAAAATTCATTGTTTATATTCACGTTTTCATTAGCTATAGTCTATTTCATGAAACATGCTATTTTCAATGCAACGTTAGGGGTGGGAATGATAAAACAATGACTGAAAGGCTCGTGGTCAATGTGTACACTACATTTGGAGTTTGTATGTTACAGGACGCATACACCAGCAAATTTAGTCTAATTCAGTGATTCAAATTGAACTTTTGACAATTATAAAAGAACTCTGATCTTTACGTTTTTTCGGCCCTAGTCTGACTTTCTGGTTGTGTTATAATAATGGGCGATAATTTCACAAATGTTAAACGATTTCGAAACGCTGTTTACAAATCACCGAAGTAAGGTCCAGCATTCAACCATAATGTTGTACTATGAAATTTAGGTCAGTTTTGAACAAGTTATAGTCTGTTTCAAAAACCGTTAATTTTCGGAAGATCATTTAGACCGCATTTCGTTCGTTCAATTGTGGACCCTGAATGAAAATTTAAGATAGAACAATCGTCGAACATAGGCATCTACACATGCTATGTGAAAAACACCAACAGGAAAGATAAAAAACATCAATTTTGAAGCGCAACACAAACTGAGGAGAAAAAAACTACTTGCAAAAACGCGCCTTTTTTTCTAGGGGTGGCCTTTAAAAAACGGCACTTAAAGCATAAAGGAACATCGATGTATATGCCCAACTACATACAAGTTTTGTAATTGAATCAACAGTACTAAAGGTATGCAATTTGCTTAATTCTGCATCCATTTAATATCTCTATAGGTATCAATGTACTATTGCATAACGGTATGGGCGCAGCCATTTTATGAGCACAAAGTAAAGCGTGAAAAAACTGTCAGGTTAAACGCGATTGGTCAATAATGATTGTTAAAGTAAAAATATTTTGGAAAGAAATGCAATCTTTGGTATGAAAATACACAAAAAAGGAGTTTTATACACATTTAGGAGGAAGAAATCAAATTTCGAATACGTAGGGGCACCTCGAGGAAATTTGAAAAAAATGAGACTCCCCCTTTTTGACCTTCATTTTTCAGCCAGAAAAGCAATGCGAACCTATATTTTTAATAACACCGAATAAACCCCCTATTCTTTAACATAAATAATCTCTCTTAATTTAACATCAAATTAACTTTGTCTTTCAACGAAATAATAATCGAAAAGGGGTACCCCATATGGAAAATAACATAGAAAGGCCATTGGTCCATTGTATTCTATACATGTTTCTTTTGGCATTTGAATTCGGCAAATTTTACTTTAAGCGCATAAATTCTGCATAAAATCATAGATTATTACAAAATTCATTGTTTATATTCACGTTTTCATTAGCTATAGTCTATTTCATGAAACATGCTATTTTCAATGCAACGTTAGGGGTGGGAATGATAAAACAATGACTGAAAGGCTCGTGGTCAATGTGTACACTACATTTGGAGTTTGTATGTTACAGGACGCATACACCAGCAAATTTAGTCTAATTCAGTGATTCAAATTGAACTTTTGACAATTATAAAAGAACTCTGATCTTTACGTTTTTTTCGGCCCTAGTCTGACTTTCTGGTTGTGTTATAATAATGGGCGATAATTTCACAAATGTTAAACGATTTCGAAACGCTGTTTACAAATCACCGAAGTAAGGTCCAGCATTCAACCATAATGTTGTACTATGAAATTTAGGTCAGTTTTGAACAAGTTATAGTCTGTTTCAAAAACCGTTAATTTTCGGAAGATCATTTAGACCGCATTTCGTTCGTTCAATTGTGGACCCTGAATGAAAATTTAAGATAGAACAATCGTCGAACATAGGCATCTACACATGCTATGTGAAAAACACCAACAGGAAAGATAAAAAACATCAATTTTGAAGCGCAACACAAACTGAGGAGAAAAAAACTACTTGCAAAAACGCGCCTTTTTTTCTAGGGGTGGCCTTTAAAAAACGGCACTTAAAGCATAAAGGAACATCGATGTATACGCCCAACTACATACAAGTTTTGTAATTGAATCAACAGTACTAAAGGTATGCAATTTGCTTAATTCTGCATCCATTTAATATCTCTATACATGTTTCTTTTGGCATTTGAATTCGGCAAATTTTACTTTAAGCGCATAAATTCTGCATAAAATCATAGATTATTACAAAATTCATTGTTTATATTCACGTTTTCATTAGCTATAGTCGATTTCATGAAACATGCTATTTTCAATGCAACGTTAGGGGTGGGAATGATAAACAATGACTGAAAGGCTCGTGGTCAATGTGTACACTACATTTGGAGTTTGTATGTTACAAGACGCATACACCAGCAAATTAAGTCTAATTCAGTGATTCAAATTGAACTTTTGACAATTATAAAAGAACTCTGATCTTTACGTTTTTTCGGCCCTAGTCTGACTTTCTGGTTGTGTTATAATAATGGGCGATAATTTCACAAATGTTAAACGATTTCGAAACGCTGTTTACAAATCACCGAAGTAAGGTCCAGCATTCAACCATAATGTTGTACTATGAAATTTAGGTCAGTTTTGAACAAGTTATAGTCTGTTTCAAAAACCGTTAATTTTCGGAAGATCATTTAGACCGCATTTCGTTCGTTCAATTGTGGCCCCTGAATGAAAATTTATGATAGAACAATCGTCGAACATAGGCATCTACACATGCTATGTGAAAAACACCAACAGGAAAGATAAAAAACATCAATTTTGAAGCGCAACACAAACTGAGGAGAAAAAAACTACTTGCAAAAACGCGCCTTTTTTTCTAGGGGTGGCCTTTAAAAAACGGCACTTAAAGCATAAAGGAACATCGATGTATATGCCCAACTACATACAAGTTTTGTAATTGAATCAACAGTACTAAAGGTATGCAATTTGCTTAATTCTGCATCCATTTAATATCTCTATACATGTTTCTTTTGGCATTTGAATTCGGCAAATTTTACTTTAAGCGCATAAATTCTGCATAAAATCATAGATTATTACAAAATTCATTGTTTATATTCACGTTTTCATTAGCTATAGTCTATTTCATGAAACATGCTATTTTCAATGCAACGTTAGGGGTGGGAATGATAAAACAATGACTGAAAGGCTCGTGGTCAATGTGTACACTACATTTGGAGTTTGTATGTTACAGGACGCATACACCAGCAAATTTAGTCTAATTCAGTGATTCAAATTGAACTTTTGACAATTATAAAAGAACTCTGATCTTTACGTTTTTTCGGCCCTAGTCTGACTTTCTGGTTGTGTTATAATAATGGGCGATAATTTCACAAATGTTAAACGATTTCGAAACGCTGTTTACAAATCACCGAAGTAAGGTCCAGCATTCAACCATAATGTTGTACTATGAAATTTAGGTCAGTTTTGAACAAGTTATAGTCTGTTTCAAAAACCGTTAATTTTCGGAAGTCATTTAGACCGCATTTCGTTCGTTCAATTGTGGACCCTGAATGAAAATTTAAGATAGAACAATCGTCGAACATAGGCATCTACACATGCTATGTGAAAAACACCAACAGGAAAGATAAAAAACATCAATTTTGAAGCGCAACACAAACTGAGGAGAAAAAAACTACTTGCAAAAACGCGCCTTTTTTTCTAGGGGTGGCCTTTAAAAAACGGCACTTAAAGCATAAAGGAACATCGATGTATATGCCCAACTACATACAAGTTTTGTAATTGAATCAACAGTACTAAAGGTATGCAATTTTCTTAATTCTGCATCCATTTAATATCCCTATACATGTTTCTTTTGGCATTTGAATTCGGCAAATTTTACTTTAAGCGCATAAATTCTGCATAAAATCATAGATTATTACAAAATTCATTGTTTATATTCACGTTTTCATTAGCTATAGTCTATTTCATGAAACATGCTATTTTCAATGCAACGTTAGGGGTGGGAATGATAAAACAATGACTGAAAGGCTCGTGGTCAATGTGTACACTACATTTGGAGTTTGTATGTTACAGGACGCATACACCAGCAAATTTAGTCTAATTCAGTGATTCAAATTGAACTTTTGACAATTATAAAAGAACTCTGATCTTTACGTTTTTTCGGCCCTAGTCTGACTTTCTGGTTGTGTTATAATAATGGGCGATAATTTCACAAATGTTAAACGATTTCGAAACGCTGTTTACAAATCACCGAAGTAAGATCCAGCATTCAACCATAATGTTGTACTATGAAATTTAGGTCAGTTTTGAACAAGTTATAGTCTGTTTCAAAAACCGTTAATTTTCGGAAGATCATTTAGACCGCATTTCGTTCGTTCAATTGTGGATCCTGAATGAAAATTTAAGATAGAACAATCGTCGAACATAGGCATCTACACATGCTATGTGAAAAACACCAACAGAAAAGATAAAAAACATCAATTTTGAAGCGCAACACAAACTGAGGAGAAAAAAACTACTTGCAAAAACGCGCCTTTTTTTCTAGGGGTGGCCTTTAAAAAACGGCACTTAAAGCATAAAGGAACATCGATGTATATGCCCAACTACATACAAGTTTTGTAATTGAATCAACAGTACTAAAGGTATGCAATTTGCTTAATTCTGCATCCATTTAATATCTCTATAGGTATCAATGTACTATTGCATAACGGTATGGGCGCAGCCATTTTATGAGCACAAAGTAAAGCGTGAAAAAACTGTCAGGTTAAACGCGATTGGTCAATAATGATTGTTAAAGTAAAAATATTTTGGAAAGAAATGCAATCTTTGGTATGAAAATACACAAAAAAGGAGTTTTATACACATTTAGGAGGAAGAAATCAAATTTCGAATACGTAGGGGCACCTCGAGGAAATTTGAAAAAAATGAGACTCCCCCTTTTTGACCTTCATTTTTCAGCCAGAAAAGCAATGCGAACCTATATTTTTAATAACACCGAATAAACCCCCTATTCTTTAACATAAATAATCTCTCTTAATTTAACATCAAATTAACTTTGTCTTTCAACGAAATAATAATCGAAAAGGGGTACCCCATATGGAAAATAACATAGAAAGGCCATTGGTCCATTGTATTCTATACATGTTTCTTTTGGCATTTGAATTCGGCAAATTTTACTTTAAGCGCATAAATTCTGCATAAAATCATAGATTATTACAAAATTCATGGTTTATATTCACGTTTTCATTAGCTATAGTCTATTTCATGAAACATGCTATTTTCAATGCAACGTTAGGGGTGGGAATGATAAAACAATGACTGAAAGGCTCGTGGTCAATGTGTACACTACATTTGGAGTTTGTATGTTACAGGACGCATACACCAGCAAATTTAGTCTAATTCAGTGATTCAAATTGAACTTTTGACAATTATAAAAGAACTCTGATCTTTACGTTTTTTTCGGCCCTAGTCTGACTTTCTGGTTGTGTTATAATAATGGGCGATAATTTCACAAATGTTAAACGATTTCGAAACGCTGTTTACAAATCACCGAAGTAAGGTCCAGCATTCAACCATAATGTTGTACTATGAAATTTAGGTCAGTTTTGAACAAGTTATAGTCTGTTTCAAAAACCGTTAATTTTCGGAAGATCATTTAGACCGCATTTCGTTCGTTCAATTGTGGACCCTGAATGAAAATTTAAGATAGAACAATCGTCGAACATAGGCATCTACACATGCTATGTGAAAAACACCAACAGGAAAGATAAAAAACATCAATTTTGAAGCGCAACACAAACTGAGGAGACAAAAACTACTTGCAAAAACGCGCCTTTTTTTCTAGGGGTGGCCTTTAAAAAACGGCACTTAAAGCATAAAGGAACATCGATGTATATGCCCAACTACATACAAGTTTTGTAATTGAATCAACAGTACTAAAGGTATGCAATTTGCTTAATTCTGCATCCATTTAATATCTCTATACATGTTTCTTTTGGCATTTGAATTCGGCAAATTTTACTTTAAGCGCATAAATTCTGCATAAAATCATAGATTATTACAAAATTCATTGTTTATATTCACGTTTTCATTAGCTATAGTCTATTTCATGAAACATGCTATTTTCAATGCAACGTTAGGGGTGGGAATGATAAAACAATGACTGAAAGGCTCGTGGTCAATGTGTACACTACATTTGGAGTTTGTATGTTACAGGACGCATACACCAGCAAATTTAGTCTAATTCAGTGATTCAAATTGAACTTTTGACAATTATAAAAGAACTCTGATCTTTACGTTTTTTCGGCCCTAGTCTGACTTTCTGGTTGTGTTATAATAATGGGCGATAATTTCACAAATGTTAAACGATTTCGAAACGCTGTTTACAAATCACCGAAGTAAGGTCCAGCATTCAACCATAATGTTGTACTATGAAATTTAGGTCAGTTTTGAACAAGTTATAGTCTGTTTCAAAAACCGTTAATTTTCGGAAGTCATTTAGACCGCATTTCGTTCGTTCAATTGTGGACCCTGAATGAAAATTTAAGATAGAACAATCGTCGAACATAGGCATCTACACATGCTATGTGAAAAACACCAACAGGAAAGATAAAAAACATCAATTTTGAAGCGCAACACAAACTGAGGAGAAAAAAACTACTTGCAAAAACGCGCCTTTTTTTCTAGGGGTGGCCTTTAAAAAACGACACTTAAAGCATAAAGGAACATCGATGTATATGCCCAACTACATACAAGTTTTGTAATTGAATCAACAGTACTAAAGGTATGCAATTTTCTTAATTCTGCATCCATTTAATATCCCTATACATGTTTCTTTTGGCATTTGAATTCGGCAAATTTTACTTTAAGCGCATAAATTCTGCATAAAATCATAGATTATTACAAAATTCATTGTTTATATTCACGTTTTCATTAGCTATAGTCTATTTCATGAAACATGCTATTTTCAATGCAACGTTAGGGGTGGGAATGATAAAACAATGACTGAAAGGCTCGTGGTAAATGTGTACACTACATTTGGAGTTTGTATGTTACAGGACGCATACACCAGCAAATTTAGTCTAATTCAGTGATTCAAATTGAACTTTTGACAATTATAAAAGAACTCTGATCTTTACGTTTTTTCGGCCCTAGTCTGACTTTCTGGTTGTGTTATAATAATGGGCGATAATTTCACAAATGTTAAACGATTTCGAAACGCTGTTTACAAATCACCGAAGTAAGATCCAGCATTCAACCATAATGTTGTACTATGAAATTTAGGTCAGTTTTGAACAAGTTATAGTCTGTTTCAAAAACCGTTAATTTTCGGAAGATCATTTAGACCGCATTTCGTTCGTTCAATTGTGGATCCTGAATGAAAATTTAAGATAGAACAATCGTCGAACATAGGCATCTACACATGCTATGTGAAAAACACCAACAGAAAAGATAAAAAACATCAATTTTGAAGCGCAACACAAACTGAGGAGAAAAAAACTACTTGCAAAAACGCGCCTTTTTTTCTAGGGGTGGCCTTTAAAAAACGGCACTTAAAGCATAAAGGAACATCGATGTATATGCCCAACTACATACAAGTTTTGTAATTGAATCAACAGTACTAAAGGTATGCAATTTGCTTAATTCTGCATCCATTTAATATCTCTATAGGTATCAATGTACTATTGCATAACGGTATGGGCGCAGCCATTTTATGAGCACAAAGTAAAGCGTGAAAAAACTGTCAGGTTAAACGCGATTGGTCAATAATGATTGTTAAAGTAAAAATATTTTGGAAAGAAATGCAATCTTTGGTATGAAAATACACAAAAAAGGAGTTTTATACACATTTAGGAGGAAGAAATCAAATTTCGAATACGTAGGGGCACCTCGAGGAAATTTGAAAAAAATGAGACTCCCCCTTTTTGACCTTCATTTTTCAGCCATAAAAGCAAAGCGAACCTATATTTTTAATAACACCGAATAAACCCCCTATTCTTTAACATAAATAATCTCTCTTAATTTAACATCAAATTAACTTTGTCTTTCAACGAAATAATAATCGAAAAGGGGTACCCCATATGGAAAATAACATAGAAAGGCCATTGGTCCATTGTATTCTATACATGTTTCTTTTGGCATTTGAATTCGGCAAATTTTACTTTAAGCGCATAAATTCTGCATAAAATCATAGATTATTACAAAATTCATTGTTTATATTCACGTTTTCATTAGCTATAGTCTATTTCATGAAACATGCTATTTTCAATGCAACGTTAGGGGTGGGAATGATAAAACAATGACTGAAAGGCTCGTGGTCAATGTGTACACTACATTTGGAGTTTGTATGTTACAGGACGCATACACCAGCAAATTTAGTCTAATTCAGTGATTCAAATTGAACTTTTGACAATTATAAAAGAACTCTGATCTTTACGTTTTTTTCGGCCCTAGTCTGACTTTCTGGTTGTGTTATAATAATGGGCGATAATTTCACAAATGTTAAACGATTTCGAAACGCTGTTTACAAATCACCGAAGTAAGGTCCAGCATTCAACCATAATGTTGTACTATGAAATTTAGGTCAGTTTTGAACAAGTTATAGTCTGTTTCAAAAACCGTTAATTTTCGGAAGATCATTTAGACCGCATTTCGTTCGTTCAATTGTGGACCCTGAATGAAAATTTAAGATAGAACAATCGTCGAACATAGGCATCTACACATGCTATGTGAAAAACACCAACAGGAAAGATAAAAAACATCAATTTTGAAGCGCAACACAAACTGAGGAGAAAAAAACTACTTGCAAAAACGCGCCTTTTTTTCTAGGGGTGGCCTTTAAAAAACGGCACTTAAAGCATAAAGGAACATCGATGTATATGCCCAACTACATACAAGTTTTGTAATTGAATCAACAGTACTAAAGGTATGCAATTTGCTTAATTCTGCATCCATTTAATATCTCTATACATGTTTCTTTTGGCATTTGAATTCGGCAAATTTTACTTTAAGCGCATAAATTCTGCATAAAATCATAGATTATTACAAAATTCATTGTTTATATTCACGTTTTCATTAGCTATAGTCTATTTCATGAAACATGCTATTTTCAATGCAACGTTAGGGGTGGGAATGATAAAACAATGACTGAAAGGCTCGTGGTCAATGTGTACACTACATTTGGAGTTTGTATGTTACAGGACGCATACACCAGCAAATTTAGTCTAATTCAGTGATTCAAATTGAACTTTTGACAATTATAAAAGAACTCTGATCTTTACGTTTTTTCGGCCCTAGTCTGACTTTCTGGTTGTGTTATAATAATGGGCGATAATTTCACAAATGTTAAACGATTTCGAAACGCTGTTTACAAATCACCGAAGTAAGGTCCAGCATTCAACCATAATGTTGTACTATGAAATTTAGGTCAGTTTTGAACAAGTTATAGTCTGTTTCAAAAACCGTTAATTTTCGGAAGTCATTTAGACCGCATTTCGTTCGTTCAATTGTGGACCCTGAATGAAAATTTAAGATAGAACAATCGTCGAACATAGGCATCTACACATGCTATGTGAAAAACACCAACAGGAAAGATAAAAAACATCAATTTTGAAGCGCAACACAAACTGAGGAGAAAAAAACTACTTGCAAAAACGCGCCTTTTTTTCTAGGGGTGGCCTTTAAAAAACGACACTTAAAGCATAAAGGAACATCGATGTATATGCCCAACTACATACAAGTTTTGTAATTGAATCAACAGTACTAAAGGTATGCAATTTTCTTAATTCTGCATCCATTTAATATCCCTATACATGTTTCTTTTGGCATTTGAATTCGGCAAATTTTACTTTAAGCGCATAAATTCTGCATAAAATCATAGATTATTACAAAATTCATTGTTTATATTCACGTTTTCATTAGCTATAGTCTATTTCATGAAACATGCTATTTTCAATGCAACGTTAGGGGTGGGAATGATAAAACAATGACTGAAAGGCTCGTGGTAAATGTGTACACTACATTTGGAGTTTGTATGTTACAGGACGCATACACCAGCAAATTTAGTCTAATTCAGTGATTCAAATTGAACTTTTGACAATTATAAAAGAACTCTGATCTTTACGTTTTTTCGGCCCTAGTCTGACTTTCTGGTTGTGTTATAATAATGGGCGATAATTTCACAAATGTTAAACGATTTCGAAACGCTGTTTACAAATCACCGAAGTAAGATCCAGCATTCAACCATAATGTTGTACTATGAAATTTAGGTCAGTTTTGAACAAGTTATAGTCTGTTTCAAAAACCGTTAATTTTCGGAAGATCATTTAGACCGCATTTCGTTCGTTCAATTGTGGATCCTGAATGAAAATTTAAGATAGAACAATCGTCGAACATAGGCATCTACACATGCTATGTGAAAAACACCAACAGAAAAGATAAAAAACATCAATTTTGAAGCGCAACACAAACTGAGGAGAAAAAAACTACTTGCAAAAACGCGCCTTTTTTTCTAGGGGTGGCCTTTAAAAAACGGCACTTAAAGCATAAAGGAACATCGATGTATATGCCCAACTACATACAAGTTTTGTAATTGAATCAACAGTACTAAAGGTATGCAATTTGCTTAATTCTGCATCCATTTAATATCTCTATAGGTATCAATGTACTATTGCATAACGGTATGGGCGCAGCCATTTTATGAGCACAAAGTAAAGCGTGAAAAAACTGTCAGGTTAAACGCGATTGGTCAATAATGATTGTTAAAGTAAAAATATTTTGGAAAGAAATGCAATCTTTGGTATGAAAATACACAAAAAAGGAGTTTTATACACATTTAGGAGGAAGAAATCAAATTTCGAATACGTAGGGGCACCTCGAGGAAATTTGAAAAAAATGAGACTCCCCCTTTTTGACCTTCATTTTTCAGCCATAAAAGCAAAGCGAACCTATATTTTTAATAACACCGAATAAACCCCCTATTCTTTAACATAAATAATCTCTCTTAATTTAACATCAAATTAACTTTGTCTTTCAACGAAATAATAATCGAAAAGGGGTACCCCATATGGAAAATAACATAGAAAGGCCATTGGTCCATTGTATTCTATACATGTTTCTTTTGGCATTTGAATTCGGCAAATTTTACTTTAAGCGCATAAATTCTGCATAAAATCATAGATTATTACAAAATTCATTGTTTATATTCAAGTTTTCATTAGCTATAGTCTATTTCATGAAACATGCTATTTTCAATGCAACGTTAGGGGTGGGAATGATAAAACAATGACTGAAAGGCTCGTGGTCAATGTGTACACTACATTTGGAGTTTGTATGTTACAGGACGCATACACCAGCAAATTTAGTCTAATTCAGTGATTCAAATTGAACTTTTGACAATTATAAAAGAACTCTGATCTTTACGTTTTTTCGGCCCTAGTCTGACTTTCTGGTTGTGTTATAATAATGGGCGATAATTTCACAAATGTTAAACGATTTCGAAACGCTGTTTACAAATCACCGAAGTAAGGTCCAGCATTCAACCATAATGTTGTACTATGAAATTTAGGTCAGTTTTGAACAAGTTATAGTCTGTTTCAAAAACCGTTAATTGTCGGAAGATCATTTAGACCGCATTTCGTTCGTTCAATTGTGGACCCTGAATGAAAATTTAAGATAGAACAATCGTCGAACATAGGCATCTACACATGCTATGTGAAAAACACCAACAGGAAAGATAAAAAACATCAATTTTGAAGCGCAACACAAACTGAGGAGAAAAAAACTACTTGCAAAAACGCGCCTTTTTTTCTAGGGGTGGCCTTTAAAAAACGGCACTTAAAGCATAAAGGAACATCGATGTATATGCCCAACTACATACAAGTTTTGTAATTGAATCAACAGTACTAAAGGTATGCAATTTGCTTAATTCTGCATCCATTTAATATCTCTATAGGTATCAATGTACTATTGCATAACGGTATGGGCGCATCCATTTTATGAGCACAAAGTAAAGCGTGAAAAAACTGTCAGGTTAAACGCGATTGGTCAATAATGATTGTTAAAGTAAAAATATTTTGGAAAGAAATGCAATCTTTGGTATGAAAATACACAAAAAAGGAGTTTTATACACATTTAGGAGGAAGAAATCAAATTTCGAATACGTAGGGGCACCTCGAGGAAATTTGAAAAAAATGAGACTCCCCCTTTTTGACCTTCATTTTTCAGCCAGAAAAGCAATGCGAACCTATATTTTTAATAACACCGAATAAACCCCCTATTCTTTAACATAAATAATCTCTCTTAATTTAACATCAAATTAACTTTGTCTTTCAACGAAATAATAATCGAAAAGGGGTACCCCATATGGAAAATAACATAGAAAGGCCATTGGTCCATTGTATTCTATACATGTTTCTTTTGGCATTTGAATTCGGCAAATTTTACTTTAAGCGCATAAATTCTGCATAAAATCATAGATTATTACAAAATTCATTGTTTATATTCACGTTTTCATTAGCTATAGTCTATTTCATGAAACATGCTATTTTCAATGCAACGTTAGGGGTGGGAATGATAAAACAATGACTGAAAGGCTCGTGGTCAATGTGTACACTACATTTGGAGTTTGTATGTTACAGGACGCATACACCAGCAAATTTAGTCTAATTCAGTGATTCAAATTGAACTTTTGACAATTATAAAAGAACTCTGATCTTTACGTTTTTTCGGCCCTAGTCTGACTTTCTGGTTGTGTTATAATAATGGGCGATAATTTCACAAATGTTAAACGATTTCGAAACGCTGTTTACAAATCACCGAAGTAAGGTCCAGCATTCAACCATAATGTTGTACTATGAAATTTAGGTCAGTTTTGAACAAGTTATAGTCTGTTTCAAAAACCGTTAATTTTCGGAAGATCATTTAGACCGCATTTCGTTCGTTCAATTGTGGACCCTGAATGAAAATTTAAGATAGAACAATCGTCGAACATAGGCATCTACACATGCTATGTGAAAAACACCAACAGGAAAGATAAAAAACATCAATTTTGAAGCGCAACACAAACTGAGGAGAAAAAAACTACTTGCAAAAACGCGCCTTTTTTTCTAGGGGTGGCCTTTAAAAAACGGCACTTAAAGCATAAAGGAACATCGATGTATATGCCCAACTACATACAAGTTTTGTAATTGAATCAACAGTACTAAAGGTATGCAATTTGCTTAATTCTGCATCCATTTAATATCTCTATACATGTTTCTTTTGGCATTTGAATTCGGCAAATTTTACTTTAAGCGCATAAATTCTGCATAAAATCATAGATTATTACAAAATTCATTGTTTATATTCACGTTTTCATTAGCTATAGTCTATTTCATGAAACATGCTATTTTCAATGCAACGTTAGGGGTGGGAATGATAAAACAATGACTGAAAGGCTCGTGGTCAATGTGTACACTACATTTGGAGTTTGTATGTTACAGGACGCATACACCAGCAAATTTAGTCTAATTCAGTGATTCAAATTGAACTTTTGACAATTATAAAAGAACTCTGATCTTCACGTTTTTTTCGGCCCTAGTCTGACTTTCTGGTTGTGTTATAATAATGGGCGATAATTTCACAAATGTTAAACGATTTCGAAACGCTGTTTACAAATCACCGAAGTAAGGTCCAGCATTCAACCATAATGTTGTACTATGAAATTTAGGTCAGTTTTGAACAAGTTATAGTCTGTTTCAAAAACCGTTAATTTTCGGAAGATCATTTAGACCGCATTTCGTTCGTTCAATTGTGGACCCTGAATGAAAATTTAAGATAGAACAATCGTCGAACATAGGCATCTACACATGCTATGTGAAAAACACCAACAGGAAAGATAAAAAACATCAATTTTGAAGCGCAACACAAACTGAGGAGAAAAAAACTACTTGCAAAAACGCGCCTTTTTTTCTAGGGGTGGCCTTTAAAAAACGGCACTTAAAGCATAAAGGAACATCGATGTATATGCCCAACTACATACAAGTTTTGTAATTGAATCAACAGTACTAAAGGTATGCAATTTGCTTAATTCTGCATCCATTTAATATCTCTATAGGTATCAATGTACTATTGCATAACGGTATGGG
This sequence comes from Limnoperna fortunei, assembly GCA_944474755.1. Taxonomy (NCBI): domain Eukaryota; kingdom Metazoa; phylum Mollusca; class Bivalvia; order Mytilida; family Modiolidae; genus Limnoperna; species Limnoperna fortunei. The sequence goes on from OX104113.1 coordinate 55,565,188, forward strand.
CGCAGCCATTTTATGAGCACAAAGTAAAGCGTGAAAAAACTGTCAGGTTAAACGCGATTGGTCAATAATGATTGTTAAAGTAAAAATATTTTGGAAAGAAATGCAATCTTTGGTATGAAAATACACAAAAAAGGAGTTTTATACACATTTAGGAGGAAAAAATCAAATTTCGAATACGTAGGGGCACCTCGAGGAAATTTGAAAAAAATGAGACTCCCCCTTTTTGACCTTCATTTTTCAGCCAGAAAAGCAATGCGAACCTATATTTTTAATAACACCGAATTAAACCCCCTATTCTTTAACATAAATAATCTCTCTTAATTTAACATCAAATTAACTTTGTCTTTCAACGAAATAATAATCGAAAAGGGGTACCCCATAAGGAAAATAACATAGAAAGGCCATTGGTCCATTGTATTCTATACATGTTTCTTTTGGCATTTGAATTCGGCAAATTTTACTTTAAGCGCATAAATTCTGCATAAAATCATAGATTATTACAAAATTAATTGTTTATATTCACGTTTTCATTAGCTATAGTCTATTTCATGAAACATGCTATTTTCAATGCAACGTTAGGGGTGGGAATGATAAAACAATGACTGAAAGGCTCGTGGTCAATGTGTACACTACATTTGGAGTTTGTATGTTACAGGACGCATACACCAGCAAATTTAGTCTAATTCAGTGATTCAAATTGAACTTTTGACAATTATAAAAGAACTCTGATCTTTACGTTTTTTTGGCCCTAGTCTGACTTTCTGGTTGTGTTATAATAATGGGCGATAATTTCACAAATGTTAAACGATTTCGAAACGCTGTTTACAAATCACCGAAGTAAGGTCCAGCATTCAACCATAATGTTGTACTATGAAATTTAGGTCAGTTTTGAACAAGTTATAGTCTGTTTCAAAAACCGTTAATTTTCGGAAGATCATTTAGACCGCATTTCGTTCGTTCAATTGTGGACCCTGAATGAAAATTTAAGATAGAACAATCGTCGAACATAGGCATCTACACATGCTATGTGAAAAACACCAACAGGAAAGATAAAAAACATCAATTTTGAAGCGCAACACAAACTGAGGAGAAAAAAACTACTTGCAAAAACGCGCCTTTTTTTCTAGGGGTGGCCTTTAAAAAACGGCACTTAAAGCATAAAGGAACATCGATGTATATGCCCAACTACATACAAGTTTTGTAATTGAATCAACAGTACTAAAGGTATGCAATTTGCTTAATTCTGCATCCATTTAATATCTCTATAGGTATCAATGTACTATTGCATAACGGTATGGGCGCAGCCATTTTATGAGCACAAAGTAAAGCGTGAAAAAACTGTCAGGTTAAAAGCGATTGGTCAATAATGATTGTTAAAGTAAAAATATTTTGGAAAGAAATGCAATCTTTGGTATGAAAATACACAAAAAAGGAGTTTTATACACATTTAGGAGGAAGAAATCAAATTTCGAATACGTAGGGGCACCTCGAGGAAATTTGAAAAAAATCAGACTCCCCCTTTTTGACCTTCATTTTTCAGCCAGAAAAGCAATGCGAACCTATATTTTTAATAACACCGAATAAACCCCCTATTCTTTAACATAAATAATCTCTCTTAATTTAACATCAAATTAACTTTGTCTTTCAACGAAATAATAATCGAAAAGGGGTACCACATATGGAAAATAACATAGAAAGGCCATTGGTCCATTGTATTCTATACATGTTTCTTTTGGCATTTGAATTCGGCAAATTTTACTTTAAGCGCATAAATTCTGCATAAAATCATAGATTATTACAAAATTCATTGTTTATATTCACGTTTTCATTAGCTATAGTCTATTTCATGAAACATGCTATTTTCAATGCAACGTTAGGGGTGGGAATGATAAAACAATGACTGAAAGGCTCGTGGTCAATGTGTACACTACATTTGGAGTTTGTATGTTACAGGACGCATACACCAGCAAATTCAGTCTAATTCAGTGATTCAAATTGAACTTTTGACAATTATAAAAGAACTCTGATCTTTACGTTTTTTTGGCCCTAGTCTGACTTTCTGGTTGTGTTATAATAATGGGCGATAATTTCACAAATGTTAAACGATTTCGAAACGCTGTTTACAAATCAAGGAAGTAAGGTCCAGCATTCAACCATAATGTTGTACTATGAAATTTAGGTCAGTTTTGAACAAGTTATAGTCTGTTTCAAAAACCGTTAATTTTCGGAAGATCATTTAGACCGCATTTCGTTCGTTCAATTGTGGACCCTGAATGAAAATTTAAGATAGAACAATCGTCGAACATAGGCATCTACACATGCTATGTGAAAAACACCAACAGGAAAGATAAAAAACATCAATTTTGAAGCGCAACACAAACTGAGGAGAAAAAAACTACTTGCAAAAACGCGCCTTTTTTTCTAGGGGTGGCCTTTAAAAAACGACACTTAAAGCATAAAGGAACATCGATGTATATGCCCAACTACATACAAGTTTTGTAATTGAATCAACAGTACTAAAGGTATGCAATTTGCTTAATTCTGCATCCATTTAATATCTCTATACATGTTTCTTTTGGCATTTGAATTCGGCAAATTTTACTTTAAGCGCATAAATTCTGCATAAAATCATAGATTATTACAAAATTCATGGTTTATATTCACGTTTTCATTAGCTATAGTCTATTTCATGAAACATGCTATTTTCAATGCAACGTTAGGGGTGGGAATGATAAAACAATGACTGAAAGGCTCGTGGTCAATGTGTACACTACATTTGGAGTTTGTATGTTACAGGACGCACACATGCCAGCAAATTTAGTCTAATTCAGTGATTCAAATTGAACTTTTGACAATTATAAAAGAACTCTGATCTTTACGTTTTTTTCGGCCCTAGTCTGACTTTCTGGTTGTGTTATAATAATGGGCGATAATTTCACAAATGTTAAACGATTTCGAAACGCTGTTTACAAATCACCGAAGTAAGGTCCAGCATTCAACCATAATGTTGTACTATGAAATTTAGGTCAGTTTTGAACAAGTTATAGTCTGTTTCAAAAACCGTTAATTTTCGGAAGATCATTTAGACCGCATTTCGTTCGTTCAATTGTGGACCCTGAATAAAAATTTAAGATAGAACAATCGTCGAACATAGGCATCTACACATGCTATGTGAAAAACACCAACAGGAAAGATAAAAAACATCAATTTTGAAGCGCAACACAAACTGAGGAGAAAAAAACTACTTGCAAAAACGCGCCTTTTTTTCTAGGGGTGGCCTTTAAAAAACGGCACTTAAAGCATAAAGGAACATCGATGTATATGCCCAACTACATACAAGTTTTGTAATTGAATCAACAGTACTAAAGGTATGCAATTTGCTTAATTCTGCATCCATTTAATATCTCTATACATGTTTCTTTTGGCATTTGAATTCGGCAAATTTTACTTTAAGCGCATAAATTCTGCATAAAATCATAGATTATTACAAAATTCATTGTTTATATTCACGTTTTCATTAGCTATAGTCTATTTCATGAAACATGCTATTTTCAATGCAACGTTAGGGGTGGGAATGATAAAACAATGACTGAAAGGCTCGTGGTCAATGTGTACACTACATTTGGAGTTTGTATGTTACAGGACGCATACACCAGCAAATTTAGTCTAATTCAGTGATTCAAATTGAACTTTTGACAATTATAAAAGAACTCTGATCTTTACGTTTTTTCGGCCCTAGTCTGACTTTCTGGTTGTGTTATAATAATGGGCGATAATTTCACAAATGTTAAACGATTTCGAAACGCTGTTTACAAATCACCGAAGTAAGGTCCAGCATTCAACCATAATGTTGTACTATGAAATTTAGGTCAGTTTTGAACAAGTTATAGTCTGTTTCAAAAACCGTTAATTTTCGGAAGTCATTTAGACCGCATTTCGTTCGTTCAATTGTGGACCCTGAATGAAAATTTAAGATAGAACAATCGTCGAACATAGGCATCTACACATGCTATGTGAAAAACACCAACAGGAAAGATAAAAAACATCAATTTTGAAGCGCAACACAAACTGAGGAGAAAAAAACTACTTGCAAAAACGCGCCTTTTTTTCTAGGGGTGGCCTTTAAAAAACGACACTTAAAGCATAAAGGAACATCGATGTATATGCCCAACTACATACAAGTTTTGTAATTGAATCAACAGTACTAAAGGTATGCAATTTTCTTAATTCTGCATCCATTTAATATCCCTATACATGTTTCTTTTGGCATTTGAATTCGGCAAATTTTACTTTAAGCGCATAAATTCTGCATAAAATCATAGATTATTACAAAATTCATTGTTTATATTCACGTTTTCATTAGCTATAGTCTATTTCATGAAACATGCTATTTTCAATGCAACGTTAGGGGTGGGAATGATAAAACAATGACTGAAAGGCTCGTGGTAAATGTGTACACTACATTTGGAGTTTGTATGTTACAGGACGCATACACCAGCAAATTTAGTCTAATTCAGTGATTCAAATTGAACTTTTGACAATTATAAAAGAACTCTGATCTTTACGTTTTTTCGGCCCTAGTCTGACTTTCTGGTTGTGTTATAATAATGGGCGATAATTTCACAAATGTTAAACGATTTCGAAACGCTGTTTACAAATCACCGAAGTAAGATCCAGCATTCAACCATAATGTTGTACTATGAAATTTAGGTCAGTTTTGAACAAGTTATAGTCTGTTTCAAAAACCGTTAATTTTCGGAAGATCATTTAGACCGCATTTCGTTCGTTCAATTGTGGATCCTGAATGAAAATTTAAGATAGAACAATCGTCGAACATAGGCATCTACACATGCTATGTGAAAAACACCAACAGAAAAGATAAAAAACATCAATTTTGAAGCGCAACACAAACTGAGGAGAAAAAAACTACTTGCAAAAACGCGCCTTTTTTTCTAGGGGTGGCCTTTAAAAAACGGCACTTAAAGCATAAAGGAACATCGATGTATATGCCCAACTACATACAAGTTTTGTAATTGAATCAACAGTACTAAAGGTATGCAATTTGCTTAATTCTGCATCCATTTAATATCTCTATAGGTATCAATGTACTATTGCATAACGGTATGGGCGCAGCCATTTTATGAGCACAAAGTAAAGCGTGAAAAAACTGTCAGGTTAAACGCGATTGGTCAATAATGATTGTTAAAGTAAAAATATTTTGGAAAGAAATGCAATCTTTGGTATGAAAATACACAAAAAAGGAGTTTTATACACATTTAGGAGGAAGAAATCAAATTTCGAATACGTAGGGGCACCTCGAGGAAATTTGAAAAAAATGAGACTCCCGCTTTTTGACCTTCATTTTTCAGCCATAAAAGCAAAGCGAACCTATATTTTTAATAACACCGAATAAACCCCCTATTCTTTAACATAAATAATCTCTCTTAATTTAACATCAAATTAACTTTGTCTTTCAACGAAATAATAATCGAAAAGGGGTACCCCATATGGAAAATAACATAGAAAGGCCATTGGTCCATTGTATTCTATACATGTTTCTTTTGGCATTTGAATTCGGCAAATTTTACTTTAAGCGCATAAATTCTGCATAAAATCATAGATTATTACAAAATTCATGGTTTATATTCACGTTTTCATTAGCTATAGTCTATTTCATGAAACATGCTATTTTCAATGCAACGTTAGGGGTGGGAATGATAAAACAATGACTGAAAGGCTCGTGGTCAATGTGTACACTACATTTGGAGTTTGTATGTTACAGGACGCATACACCAGCAAATTTAGTCTAATTCAGTGATTCAAATTGAACTTTTGACAATTATAAAAGAACTCTGATCTTTACGTTTTTTTCGGCCCTAGTATGACTTTCTGGTTGTGTTATAATAATGGGCGATAATTTCACAAATGTTAAACGATTTCGAAACGCTGTTTACAAATCACCGAAGTAAGGTCCAGCATTCAACCATAATGTTGTACTATGAAATTTAGGTCAGTTTTGAACAAGTTATAGTCTGTTTCAAAAACCGTTAATTTTCGGAAGATCATTTAGACCGCATTTCGTTCGTTCAATTGTGGACCCTGAATGAAAATTTAAGATAGAACAATCGTCGAACATAGGCATCTACACATGCTATGTGAAAAACACCAACAGGAAAGATAAAAAACATCAATTTTGAAGCGCAACACAAACTGAGGAGAAAAAAACTACTTGCAAAAACGCGCCTTTTTTTCTAGGGGTGGCCTTTAAAAAACGGCACTTAAAGCATAAAGGAACATCGATGTATATGCCCAACTACATACAAGTTTTGTAATTGAATCAACAGTACTAAAGGTATGCAATTTGCTTAATTCTGCATCCATTTAATATCTCTATACATGTTTCTTTTGGCATTTGAATTCGGCAAATTTTACTTTAAGCGCATAAATTCTGCATAAAATCATAGATTATTACAAAATTCATTGTTTATATTCACGTTTTCATTAGCTATAGTCTATTTCATGAAACATGCTATTTTCAATGCAACGTTAGGGGTGGGAATGATAAAACAATGACTGAAAGGCTCGTGGTCAATGTGTACACTACATTTGGAGTTTGTATGTTACAGGACGCATACACCAGCAAATTTAGTCTAATTCAGTGATTCAAATTGAACTTTTGACAATTATAAAAGAACTCTGATCTTTACGTTTTTTCGGCCCTAGTCTGACTTTCTGGTTGTGTTATAATAATGGGCGATAATTTCACAAATGTTAAACGATTTCGAAACGCTGTTTACAAATCACCGAAGTAAGGTCCAGCATTCAACCATAATGTTGTACTATGAAATTTAGGTCAGTTTTGAACAAGTTATAGTCTGTTTCAAAAACCGTTAATTTTCGGAAGTCATTTAGACCGCATTTCGTTCGTTCAATTGTGGACCCTGAATGAAAATTTAAGATAGAACAATCGTCGAACATAGGCATCTACACATGCTATGTGAAAAACACCAACAGGAAAGATAAAAAACATCAATTTTGAAGCGCAACACAAACTGAGGAGAAAAAAACTACTTGCAAAAACGCGCCTTTTTTTCTAGGGGTGGCCTTTAAAAAACGACACTTAAAGCATAAAGGAACATCGATGTATATGCCCAACTACATACAAGTTTTGTAATTGAATCAACAGTACTAAAGGTATGCAATTTTCTTAATTCTGCATCCATTTAATATCCCTATACATGTTTCTTTTGGCATTTGAATTCGGCAAATTTTACTTTAAGCGCATAAATTCTGCATAAAATCATAGATTATTACAAAATTCATTGTTTATATTCACGTTTTCATTAGCTATAGTCTATTTCATGAAACATGCTATTTTCAATGCAACGTTAGGGGTGGGAATGATAAAACAATGACTGAAAGGCTCGTGGTAAATGTGTACACTACATTTGGAGTTTGTATGTTACAGGACGCATACACCAGCAAATTTAGTCTAATTCAGTGATTCAAATTGAACTTTTGACAATTATAAAAGAACTCTGATCTTTACGTTTTTTCGGCCCTAGTCTGACTTTCTGGTTGTGTTATAATAATGGGCGATAATTTCACAAATGTTAAACGATTTCGAAACGCTGTTTACAAATCACCGAAGTAAGATCCAGCATTCAACCATAATGTTGTACTATGAAATTTAGGTCAGTTTTGAACAAGTTATAGTCTGTTTCAAAAACCGTTAATTTTCGGAAGATCATTTAGACCGCATTTCGTTCGTTCAATTGTGGATCCTGAATGAAAATTTAAGATAGAACAATCGTCGAACATAGGCATCTACACATGCTATGTGAAAAACACCAACAGAAAAGATAAAAAACATCAATTTTGAAGCGCAACACAAACTGAGGAGAAAAAAACTACTTGCAAAAACGCGCCTTTTTTTCTAGGGGTGGCCTTTAAAAAACGGCACTTAAAGCATAAAGGAACATCGATGTATATGCCCAACTACATACAAGTTTTGTAATTGAATCAACAGTACTAAAGGTATGCAATTTGCTTAATTCTGCATCCATTTAATATCTCTATAGGTATCAATGTACTATTGCATAAAGGTATGGGCGCAGCCATTTTATGAGCACAAAGTAAAGCGTGAAAAAACTGTCAGGTTAAACGCGATTGGTCAATAATGATTGTTAAAGTAAAAATATTTTGGAAAGAAATGCAATCTTTGGTATGAAAATACACAAAAAAGGAGTTTTATACACATTTAGGAGGAAGAAATCAAATTTCGAATACGTAGGGGCACCTCGAGGAAATTTGAAAAAAATGAGACTCCCCCTTTTTGACCTTCATTTTTCAGCCATAAAAGCAAAGCGAACCTATATTTTTAATAACACCGAATAAACCCCCTATTCTTTAACATAAATAATCTCTCTTAATTTAACATCAAATTAACTTTGTCTTTCAACGAAATAATAATCGAAAAGGGGTACCACATATGGAAAATAACATAGAAAGGCCATTGGTCCATTGTATTCTATACATGTTTCTTTTGGCATTTGAATTCGGCAAATTTTACTTTAAGCGCATAAATTCTGCATAAAATCATAGATTATTACAAAATTCATTGTTTATATTCAAGTTTTCATTAGCTATAGTCTATTTCATGAAACATGCTATTTTCAATGCAACGTTAGGGGTGGGAATGATAAAACAATGACTGAAAGGCTCGTGGTCAATGTGTACACTACATTTGGAGTTTGTATGTTACAGGACGCATACACCAGCAAATTTAGTCTAATTCAGTGATTCAAATTGAACTTTTGACAATTATAAAAGAACTCTGATCTTTACGTTTTTTCGGCCCTAGTCTGACTTTCTGGTTGTGTTATAATAATGGGCGATAATTTCACAAATGTTAAACGATTTCGAAACGCTGTTTACAAATCACCGAAGTAAGGTCCAGCATTCAACCATAATGTTGTACTATGAAATTTAGGTCAGTTTTGAACAAGTTATAGTCTGTTTCAAAAACCGTTAATTGTCGGAAGATCATTTAGACCGCATTTCGTTCGTTCAATTGTGGACCCTGAATGAAAATTTAAGATAGAACAATCGTCGAACATAGGCATCTACACATGCTATGTGAAAAACACCAACAGGAAAGATAAAAAACATCAATTTTGAAGCGCAACACAAACTGAGGAGAAAAAAACTACTTGCAAAAACGCGCCTTTTTTTCTAGGGGTGGCCTTTAAAAAACGGCACTTAAAGCATAAAGGAACATCGATGTATATGCCCAACTACATACAAGTTTTGTAATTGAATCAACAGTACTAAAGGTATGCAATTTGCTTAATTCTGCATCCATTTAATATCTCTATAGGTATCAATGTACTATTGCATAACGGTATGGGCGCATCCATTTTATGAGCACAAAGTAAAGCGTGAAAAAACTGTCAGGTTAAACGCGATTGGTCAATAATGATTGTTAAAGTAAAAATATTTTGGAAAGAAATGCAATCTTTGGTATGAAAATACACAAAAAAGGAGTTTTATACACATTTAGGGGGAAGAAATCAAATTTCGAATACGTAGGGGCACCTCGAGGAAATTTGAAAAAATGAGACTCCCCCTTTTTGACCTTCATTTTTCAGCCAGAAAAGCAATGCGAACCTATATTTTTAATAACACCGAATAAACCCCCTATTCTTTAACATAAATAATCTCTCTTAATTTAACATCAAATTAACTTTGTCTTTCAACGAAATAATAATCGAAAAGGGGTACCCCATATGGAAAATAACATAGAAAGGCCATTGGTCCATTGTATTCTATACATGTTTCTTTTGGCATTTGAATTCGGCAAATTTTACTTTAAGCGCATAAATTCTGCATAAAATCATAGATTATTACAAAATTCATTGTTTATATTCACGTTTTCATTAGCTATAGTCTATTTCATGAAACATGCTATTTTCAATGCAACGTTAGGGGTGGGAATGATAAAACAATGACTGAAAGGCTCGTGGTCAATGTGTACACTACATTTGGAGTTTGTATGTTACAGGACGCATACACCAGCAAATTTAGTCTAATTCAGTGATTCAAATTGAACTTTTGACAATTATAAAAGAACTCTGATCTTTACGTTTTTTCGGCCCTAGTCTGACTTTCTGGTTGTGTTATAATAATGGGCGATAATTTCACAAATGTTAAACGATTTCGAAACGCTGTTTACAAATCACCGAAGTAAGGTCCAGCATTCAACCATAATGTTGTACTATGAAATTTAGGTCAGTTTTGAACAAGTTATAGTCTGTTTCAAAAACCGTTAATTTTCGGAAGATCATTTAGACCGCATTTCGTTCGTTCAATTGTGGACCCTGAATGAAAATTTAAGATAGAACAATCGTCGAACATAGGCATCTACACATGCTATGTGAAAAACACCAACAGGAAAGATAAAAAACATCAATTTTGAAGCGCAACACAAACTGAGGAGAAAAAAACTACTTGCAAAAACGCGCCTTTTTTTCTAGGGGTGGCCTTTAAAAAACGGCACTTAAAGCATAAAGGAACATCGATGTATATGCCCAACTACATACAAGTTTTGTAATTGAATCAACAGTACTAAAGGTATGCAATTTGCTTAATTCTGCATCCATTTAATATCTCTATACATGTTTCTTTTGGCATTTGAATTCGGCAAATTTTACTTTAAGCGCATAAATTCTGCATAAAATCATAGATTATTACAAAATTCATTGTTTATATTCACGTTTTCATTAGCTATAGTCTATTTCATGAAACATGCTATTTTCAATGCAACGTTAGGGGTGGGAATGATAAAACAATGACTGAAAGGCTCGTGGTCAATGTGTACACTACATTTGGAGTTTGTATGTTACAGGACGCATACACCAGCAAATTTAGTCTAATTCAGTGATTCAAATTGAACTTTTGACAATTATAAAAGAACTCTGATCTTTACGTTTTTTTCGGCCCTAGTCTGACTTTCTGGTTGTGTTATAATAATGGGCGATAATTTCACAAATGTTAAACGATTTCGAAACGCTGTTTACAAATCACCGAAGTAAGGTCCAGCATTCAACCATAATGTTGTACTATGAAATTTAGGTCAGTTTTGAACAAGTTATAGTCTGTTTCAAAAACCGTTAATTTTCGGAAGATCATTTAGACCGCATTTCGTTCGTTCAATTGTGGACCCTGAATGAAAATTTAAGATAGAACAATCGTCGAACATAGGCATCTACACATGCTATGTGAAAAACACCAACAGGAAAGATAAAAAACATCAATTTTGAAGCGCAACACAAACTGAGGAGAAAAAAACTACTTGCAAAAACGCGCCTTTTTTTCTAGGGGTGGCCTTTAAAAAACGGCACTTAAAGCATAAAGGAACATCGATGTATATGCCCAACTACATACAAGTTTTGTAATTGAATCAACAGTACTAAAGGTATGCAATTTGCTTAATTCTGCATCCATTTAATATCTCTATAGGTATCAATGTACTATTGCATAACGGTATGGGCGCAGCCATTTTATGAGCACAAAGTAAAGCGTGAAAAAACTGTCAGGTTAAACGCGATTGGTCAATAATGATTGTTAAAGTAAAAATATTTTGGAAAGAAATGCAATCTTTGGTATGAAAATACACAAAAAAGGAGTTTTATACACATTTAGGAGGAAGAAATCAAATTTCGAATACGTAGGGGCACCTCGAGGAAATTTGAAAAAAATGAGACTCCCCCTTTTTGACCTTCATTTTTCAGCCAGAAAAGCAATGCGAACCTATATTTTTAATAACACCGAATTAAACCCCCTATTCTTTAACATAAATAATCTCTCTTAATTTAACATCAAATTAACTTTGTCTTTCAACGAAATAATAATCGAAAAGGGGTACCCCATATGGAAAATAACATAGAAAGGCCATTGGTCCATTGTATTCTATACATGTTTCTTTTGGCATTTGAATTCGGCAAATTTTACTTTAAGCGCATAAATTCTGCATAAAATCATAGATTATTACAAAATTAATTGTTTATATTCACGTTTTCATTAGCTATAGTCTATTTCATGAAACATGCTATTTTCAATGCAACGTTAGGGGTGGGAATGATAAAACAATGACTGAAAGGCTCGTGGTCAATGTGTACACTACATTTGGAGTTTGTATGTTACAGGACGCATACACCAGCAAATTTAGTCTAATTCAGTGATTCAAATTGAACTTTTGACAATTATAAAAGAACTCTGATCTTTACGTTTTTTCGGCCCTAGTCTGACTTTCTGGTTGTGTTATAATAATGGGGGATAATTTCACAAATGTTAAACGATTTCGAAACGCTGTTTACAAATCACCGAAGTAAGGTCCAGCATTCAACCATAATGTTGTACTATGAAATTTAGGTCAGTTTTGAACAAGTTATAGTCTGTTTCAAAAACCGTTAATTTTCGGAAGATCATTTAGACCGCATTTCGTTCGTTCAATTGTGGACCCTGAATGAAAATTTAAGATAGAACAATCGTCGAACATAGGCATCTACACATGATATGTGAAAAACACCAACAGGAAAGATAAAAAACATCAATTTTGAAGCGCAACACAAACTGAGGAGAAAAAAACTACTTGCAAAAACGCGCCTTTTTTTCTAGGGGTGGCCTTTAAAAAACGGCACTTAAAGCATAAAGGAACATCGATGTATATGCCTAACTACATACAAGTTTTGTAATTGAATCAACAGCACTAAAGGTATGCAATTTGCTTAATTCTGCATCCATTTAATATCTCTATAGGTATCAATGTACTATTGCATAACGGTATGGGCGCAGCCATTTTATGAGCACAAAGTAAAGCGTGAAAAAACTGTCAGGTTAAACGCGATTGGTCAATAATGATTGTTAAAGTAAAAATATTTTGGAAAGAAATGCAATCTTTGGTATGAAAATACACAAAAAAGGAGTTTTATACACATTTAGGAGGAAGAAATCAAATTTCGAATACGTAGGGGCACCTCGAGGAAATTTGAAAAAAATGAGACTCCCCCTTTTTGACCTTCATTTTTCAGCCAGAAAAGCAATGCGAACCTATATTTTTAATAACACCGAATAAACCCCCTATTCTTTACCATAAATAATCTCTCTTAATTTAACATCAAATTAACTTTGTCTTTCAACGAAATAATAATCGAAAAGGGGTACCCCATATGGAAAATAACATAGAAAGGCCATTGGTCCATTGTATTCTATACATGTTTCTTTTGGCATTTGAATTCGGCAAATTTTACTTTAAGCGCATAAATTCTGCATAAAATCATAGATTATTACAAAATTCATTGTTTATATTCACGTTTTCATTAGCTATAGTCTATTTCATGAAACATGCTATTTTCAATGCAACGTTAGGGGTGGGAATGATAAAACAATGACTGAAAGGCTCGTGGTCAATGTGTACACTACATTTGGAGTTTGTATGTTACAGGACGCATACACCAGCAAATTTAGTCTAATTCAGTGATTCAAATTGAACTTTTGACAATTATAAAAGAACTCTGATCTTTACGTTTTTTCGGCCCTAGTCTGACTTTCTGGTTGTGTTATAATAATGGGCGATAATTTCACAAATGTTAAACGATTTCGAAACGCTGTTTACAAATCACCGAAGTAAGGTCCAGCATTCAACCATAATGTTGTACTATGAAATTTAGGTCAGTTTTGAACAAGTTATAGTCTGTTTCAAAAACCGTTAATTTTCGGAAGATCATTTAGACCGCATTTCGTTCGTTCAATTGTGGACCCTGAATGAAAATTTAAGATAGAACAATCGTCGAACATAGGCATCTACACATGCTATGTGAAAAACACCAACAGGAAAGATAAAAAACATCAATTTTGAAGCGCAACACAAACTGAGGAGAAAAAAACTACTTGCAAAAACGCGCCTTTTTTTCTAGGGGTGGCCTTTAAAAAACGGCACTTAAAGCATAAAGGAACATCGATGTATATGCCCAACTACATACAAGTTTTGTAATTGAATCAACAGTACTAAAGGTATGCAATTTGCTTAATTCTGCATCCATTTAATATCTCTATAGGTATCAATGTACTATTGCATAACGGTATGGGCGCATCCATTTTATGAGCACAAAGTAAAGCGTGAAAAAACTGTCAGGTTAAACGCGATTGGTCAATAATGATTGTTAAAGTAAAAATATTTTGGAAAGAAATGCAATCTTTGGTATGAAAATACACAAAAAAGGAGTTTTATACACATTTAGGAGGAAGAAATCAAATTTCGAATACGTAGGGGCACCTCGAGGAAATTTGAAAAAAATGAGACTCCCCCTTTTTGACCTTCATTTTTCAGCCAGAAAAGCAATGCGAACCTATATTTTTAATAACACCGAATAAACCCCCTATTCTTTAACATAAATAATCTCTCTTAATTTAACATCAAATTAACTTTGTCTTTCAACGAAATAATAATCGAAAAGGGGTACCCCATATGGAAAATAACATAGAAAGGCCATTGGTCCATTGTATTCTATACATGCTTCTTTTGGCATTTGAATTCGGCAAATTTTACTTTAAGCGCATAAATTCTGCATAAAATCATAGATTATTACAAAATTAATTGTTTATATTCACGTTTTCATTAGCTATAGTCTATTTCATGAAACATGCTATTTTCAATGCAACGTTAGGGGTGGGAATGATAAAACAATGACTGAAAGGCTCGTGGTCAATGTGTACACTACATTTGGAGTTTGTATGTTACAGGACGCATACACCAGCAAATTTAGTCTAATTCAGTGATTCAAATTGAACTTTTGACAATTATAAAAGAACTCTGATCTTTACGTTTTTTTCGGCCCTAGTCTGACTTTCTGGTTGTGTTATAATAATGGGCGATAATTTCACAAATGTTAAACGATTTCGAAACGCTGTTTACAAATCACCGAAGTAAGGTCCAGCATTCAACCATAATGTTGTACTATGAAATTTAGGTCAGTTTTGAACAAGTTATAGTCTGTTTCAAAAACCGTTAATTTTCGGAAGATCATTTAGACCGCATTTCGTTCGTTCAATTGTGGACCCTGAATGAAAATTTAAGATAGAACAATCGTCGAACATAGGCATCTACACATGCTATGTGAAAAACACCAACAGGAAAGATAAAAAACATCAATTTTGAAGCGCAACACAAACTGAGGAGAAAAAACTACTTGCAAAAACGCGCCTTTTTTTCTAGGGGTGGCCTTTAAAAAACGGCACTTAAAGCATAAAGGAACATCGATGTATATGCCCAACTACATACAAGTTTTGTAATTGAATCAACAGTACTAAAGGTATGCAATTTGCTTAATTCTGCATCCATTTAATATCTCTATACATGTTTCTTTTGGCATTTGAATTCGGCAAATTTTACTTTAAGCGCATAAATTCTGCATAAAATCATAGATTATTACAAAATTCATTGTTTATATTCACGTTTTCATTAGCTATAGTCTATTTCATGAAACATGCTATTTTCAATGCAACGTTAGGGGTGGGAATGATAAAACAATGACTGAAAGGCTCGTGGTCAATGTGTACACTACATTTGGAGTTTGTATGTTACAGGACGCATACACCAGCAAATTTAGTCTAATTCAGTGATTCAAATTGAACTTTTGACAATTAAAAAAGAACTCTGATCTTTACGTTTTTTCGGCCCTAGTCTGACTTTCTGGTTGTGTTATAATAATGGGCGATAATTTCACAAATGTTAAACGATTTCGAAACGCTGTTTACAAATCACCGAAGTAAGGTCCAGCATTCAACCATAATGTTGTACTATGAAATTTAGGTCAGTTTTGAACAAGTTATAGTCTGTTTCAAAAACCGTTAATTTTCGGAAGATCATTTAGACCGCATTTCGTTCGTTCAATTGTGGACCCTGAATGAAAATTTAAGATAGAACAATCGTCGAACATAGGCATCTACACATGCTATGTGAAAAACACCAACAGGAAAGATAAAAAACATCAATTTTGAAGCGCAACACAAACTGAGGAGAAAAAAACTACTTGCAAAAACGCGCCTTTTTTTCTAGGGGTGGCCTTTAAAAAACGGCACTTAAAGCATAAAGGAACATCGATGTATATGCCCATCTACATACAAGTTTTGTAATTGAATCAACAGTACTAAAGGTATGCAATTTGCTTAATTCTGCATCCATTTAATATCTCTATAGGTATCAATGTACTATTGCATAACGGTATGGGCGCAGCCATTTTATGAGCACAAAGTAAAGCGTGAAAAAACTGTCAGGTTAAACGCGATTGGTCAATAATGATTGTTAAAGTAAAAATATTTTGGAAAGAAATGCAATCTTTGGTATGAAAATACACAAAAAAGGAGTTTTATACACATTTAGGAGGAAGAAATCAAATTTCGAATACGTAGGGGCACCTCGAGGAAATTTGAAAAAAATGAGACTCCCCCTTTTTGACCTTCATTTTTCAGCCAGAAAAGCAATGCGAACCTATATTTTTAATAACACCGAATAAACCCCCTATTCTTTAACATAAATAATCTCTCTTAATTTAACATCAAATTAACTTTGTCTTTCAACGAAATAATAATCGAAAAGGGGTACCCCATATGGAAAATAACATAGAAAGGCCATTGGTCCATTGTATTCTATACATGTTTCTTTTGGCATTTGAATTCGGCAAATTTTACTTTAAGCGCATAAATTCTGCATCAAATCATAGATTATTACAAAATTCATTGTTTATATTCACGTTTTCATTAGCTATAGACTATTTCATGAAACATGCTATTTTCAATGCAACGTTAGGGGTGGGAATGATAAAACAATGACTGAAAGGCTCGTTGTCAATGTGTACACTACATTTGGAGCTTGTATGTTACAGGACGCATACACCAGCAAATTTAGTCTAATTCAGTGATTCAAATTGAACTTTTGACAATTATAAAAGAACTCTGATCTTTACGTTTTTTCGGCCCTAGTCTGACTTTCTGGTTGTGTTATAATAATGGGCGATAATTTCACAAATGTTAAACGATTTCGAAACGCTGTTTACAAATCACCGAAGTATGGTCCAGCATTCAACCATAATGTTGTACTATGAAATTTAGGTCAGTTTTGAACAAGTTATAGTCTGTTTCAAAAACCGTTAATTTTCGGAAGATCATTTAGACCGCATTTCGTTCGTTCAATTGTGGACCCTGAATGAAAATTTAAGATAGAACAATCGTCGAACATAGGCATCTACACATGCTATGTGAAAAACACCAACAGGAAAGATAAAAAACATCAATTTTGAAGCGCAACACAAACTGAGGAGAAAAAAACTACTTGCAAAAACGCGCCTTTTTTTCTAGGGGTGGCCTTTAAAAAACGGCACTTAAAGCATAAAGGAACATCGATGTATATGCCCAACTACATACAAGTTTTGTAATTGAATCAACAGTACTAAAGGTATGCAATTTGCTTAATTCTGCATCCATTTAATATCTCTATACATGTTTCTTTTGGCATTTGAATTCGGCAAATTTTACTTTAAGCGCATAAATTCTGCATCAAATCATAGATTATTACAAAATTCATTGTTTATATTCACGTTTTCATTAGCTATAGACTATTTCATGAAACATGCTATTTTCAATGCAACGTTAGGGGTGGGAATAATAAAACAATGACTGAAAGGCTCGTGGTCAATGTGTACACTACATTTGGAGTTTGTATGTTACAGGACGCATACACCAGCAAATTTAGTCTAATTCAGTGATTCAAATTGAACTTTTGACAATTATAAAAGAACTCTGATCTTTACGTTTTTTCGGCCCTAGTCTGACTTTCTGGTTGTGTTATAATAATGGGCGATAATTTCACAAATGTTAAACGATTTCGAAACGCTGTTTACAAATCACCGAAGTAAGGTCCAGCATTCAACCATAATGTTGTACTATGAAATTTAGGTCAGTTTTGAACAAGTTATAGTCTGTTTCAAAAACCGTTAATTTTCGGAAGATCATTTAGACCGCATTTCGTTCGTTCAATTGTGGACCCTGAATGAAAATTTAAGATAGAACAATCGTCGAACATAGGCATCTACACATGCTATGTGAAAAACACCAACAGGAAAGATAAAAAACATCAATTTTGAAGCGCAACACAAACTGAGGAGAAAAAAACTACTTGCAAAAACGCGCCTTTTTTTCTAGGGGTGGCCTTTAAAAAACGGCACTTAAAGCATAAAGGAACATCGATGTATATGCCCAACTACATACAAGTTTTGTAATTGAATCAACAGTACTAAAGGTATGCAATTTGCTTAATTCTGCATCCATTTAATATCTCTATACATGTTTCTTTTGGCATTTGAATTCGGCAAATTTTACTTTAAGCGCATAAATTCTGCATAAAATCATAGATTATTACAAAATTCATTGTTTATATTCACGTTTTCATTAGCTATAGTCTATTTCATGAAACATGCTATTTTCAATGCAACGTTAGGGGTGGGAATGATAAAACAATGACTGAAAGGCTCGTGGTCAATGTGTACACTACATTTGGAGTTTGTATGTTACAGGACGCATACACCAGCAAATTTAGTCTAATTCAGTGATTCAAATTGAACTTTTGACAATTAAAAAAGAACTCTGATCTTTACGTTTTTTCGGCCCTAGTCTGACTTTCTGGTTGTGTTATAATAATGGGCGATAATTTCACAAATGTTAAACGATTTCGAAACGCTGTTTACAAATCACCGAAGTAAGTTCCAGCATTCAACCATAATGTTGTACTATGAAATTTAGGTCAGTTTTGAACAAGTTATAGTCTGTTTCAAAAACCGTTAATTTTCGGAAGATCATTTAGACCGCATTTCGTTCGTTCAATTGTGGACCCTGAATGAAAATTTAAGATAGAACAATCGTCGAACATAGGCATCTACACATGCTATGTGAAAAACACCAACAGGAAAGATAAAAAACATCAATTTTGAAGCGCAACACAAACTGAGGAGAAAAAAACTACTTGCAAAAACGCGCCTTTTTTTCTAGGGGTGGCCTTTAAAAAACGGCACTTAAAGCATAAAGGAACATCGATGTATATGCCCATCTACATACAAGTTTTGTAATTGAATCAACAGTACTAAAGGTATGCAATTTGCTTAATTCTGCATCCATTTAATATCTCTATACATGTTTCTTTTGGCATTTGAATTCGGCAAATTTTACTTTAAGCGCATAAATTCTGCATAAAATCATAGATTATTACAAAATTCATTGTTTATATTCACGTTTTCATTAGCTATAGTCTATTTCATGAAACATGCTATTTTCAATGCAACGTTAGGGGTGGGAATGATAAAACAATGACTGAAAGGCTCGTGGTCAATGTGTACACTACATTTGGAGTTTGTATGTTACAGGACGCATACACCAGCAAATTTAGTCTAATTCAGTGATTCAAATTGAACTTTTGACAATTAAAAAAGAACTCTGATCTTTACGTTTTTTCGGCCCTAGTCTGACTTTCTGGTTGTGTTATAATAATGGGCGATAATTTCACAAATGTTAAACGATTTCGAAACGCTGTTTACAAATCACCGAAGTAAGTTCCAGCATTCAACCATAATGTTGTACTATGAAATTTAGGTCAGTTTTGAACAAGTTATAGTCTGTTTCAAAAACCGTTAATTTTCGGAAGATCATTTAGACCGCATTTCGTTCGTTCAATTGTGGACCCTGAATGAAAATTTAAGATAGAACAATCGTCGAACATAGGCATCTACACATGCTATGTGAAAAACACCAACAGGAAAGATAAAAAACATCAATTTTGAAGCGCAACACAAACTGAGGAGAAAAAAACTACTTGCAAAAACGCGCCTTTTTTTCTAGGGGTGGCCTTTAAAAAACGGCACTTAAAGCATAAAGGAACATCGATGTATATGCCCATCTACATACAAGTTTTGTAATTGAATCAACAGTACTAAAGGTATGCAATTTGCTTAATTCTGCATCCATTTAATATCTCTATAGGTATCAATGTACTATTGCATAACGGTATGGGCGCAGCCATTTTATGAGCACAAAGTAAAGCGTGAAAAAACTGTCAGGTTAAACGCGATTGGTCAATAATGATTGTTAAAGTAAAAATATTTTGGAAAGAAATGCAATCTTTGGTATGAAAATACACAAAAAAGGAGTTTTATACACATTTAGGAGGAAGAAATCAAATTTCGAATACGTAGGGGCACCTCGAGGAAATTTGAAAAAAATGAGACTCCCCCTTTTTGACCTTCATTTTTCAGCCAGAAAAGCAATGCGAACCTATATTTTTAATAACACCGAATAAACCCCCTATTCTTTAACATAAATAATCTCTCTTAATTTAACATCAAATTAACTTTGTCTTTCAACGAAATAATAATCGAAAAGGGGTACCCCATATGGAAAATAACATAGAAAGGCCATTGGTCCATTGTATTCTATACATGTTTCTTTTGGCATTTGAATTCGGCAAATTTTACTTTAAGCGCATAAATTCTGCATCAAATCATAGATTATTACAAAATTCATTGTTTATATTCACGTTTTCATTAGCTATAGACTATTTCATGAAACATGCTATTTTCAATGCAACGTTAGGGGTGGGAATGATAAAACAATGACTGAAAGGCTCGTTGTCAATGTGTACACTACATTTGGAGCTTGTATGTTACAGGACGCATACACCAGCAAATTTAGTCTAATTCAGTGATTCAAATTGAACTTTTGACAATTATAAAAGAACTCTGATCTTTACGTTTTTTCGGCCCTAGTCTGACTTTCTGGTTGTGTTATAATAATGGGCGATAATTTCACAAATGTTAAACGATTTCGAAACGCTGTTTACAAATCACCGAAGTATGGTCCAGCATTCAACCATAATGTTGTACTATGAAATTTAGGTCAGTTTTGAACAAGTTATAGTCTGTTTCAAAAACCGTTAATTTTCGGAAGATCATTTAGACCGCATTTCGTTCGTTCAATTGTGGACCCTGAATGAAAATTTAAGATAGAACAATCGTCGAACATAGGCATCTACACATGCTATGTGAAAAACACCAACAGGAAAGATAAAAAACATCAATTTTGAAGCGCAACACAAACTGAGGAGAAAAAAACTACTTGCAAAAACGCGCCTTTTTTTCTAGGGGTGGCCTTTAAAAAACGGCACTTAAAGCATAAAGGAACATTGATGTATATGCCCAACTACATACAAGTTTTGTAATTGAATCAACAGTACTAAAGGTATGCAATTTGCTTAATTCTGCATCCATTTAATATCTCTATACATGTTTCTTTTGGCATTTGAATTCGGCAAATTTTACTTTAAGCGCATAAATTCTGCATCAAATCATAGATTATTACAAAATTCATTGTTTATATTCACGTTTTCATTAGCTATAGACTATTTCATGAAACATGCTATTTTCAATGCAACGTTAGGGGTGGGAATAATAAAACAATGACTGAAAGGCTCGTGGTCAATGTGTACACTACATTTGGAGTTTGTATGTTACAGGACGCATACACCAGCAAATTTAGTCTAATTCAGTGATTCAAATTGAACTTTTGACAATTATAAAAGAACTCTGATCTTTACGTTTTTTCGGCCCTAGTCTGACTTTCTGGTTGTGTTATAATAATGGGCGATAATTTCACAAATGTTAAACGATTTCGAAACGCTGTTTACAAATCACCGAAGTAAGGTCCAGCATTCAACCATAATGTTGTACTATGAAATTTAGGTCAGTTTTGAACAAGTTATAGTCTGTTTCAAAAACCGTTAATTTTCGGAAGATCATTTAGACCGCATTTCGTTCGTTCAATTGTGGACCCTGAATGAAAATTTAAGATAGAACAATCGTCGAACATAGGCATCTACACATGCTATGTGAAAAACACCAACAGGAAAGATAAAAAACATCAATTTTGAAGCGCAACACAAACTGAGGAGAAAAAAACTACTTGCAAAAACGCGCCTTTTTTTCTAGGGGTGGCCTTTAAAAAACGGCACTTAAAGCATAAAGGAACATCGATGTATATGCCCAACTACATACAAGTTTTGTAATTGAATCAACAGTACTAAAGGTATGCAATTTGCTTAATTCTGCATCCATTTAATATCTCTATAGGTATCAATGTACTATTGCATAACGGTATGGGCGCAGCCATTTTATGAGCACAAAGTAAAGCGTGAAAAAACTGTCAGGTTAAACGCGATTGGTCAATAATGATTGTTAAAGTAAAAATATTTTGGAAAGAAATGCAATCTTTGGTATGAAAATACACAAAAAAGGAGTTTTATACACATTTAGGAGGAAGAAATCAAATTTCGAATACGTAGGGGCACCTCGAGGAAATTTGAAAAAAATGAGACTCCCGCTTTTTGACCTTCATTTTTCAGCCATAAAAGCAAAGCGAACCTATATTTTTAATAACACCGAATAAACCCCCTATTCTTTAACATAAATAATCTCTCTTAATTTAACATCAAATTAACTTTGTCTTTCAACGAAATAATAATCGAAAAGGGGTACCCCATATGGAAAATAACATAGAAAGGCCATTGGTCCATTGTATTCTATAACATCTGTGGGCATTCCCATACACATTAACACCCATTTGTTATCATTACATGAGACGTGTTTTATTGGTTTATTTAACGACATCAAGACATTAAATTTAATCAAGTGATGTTAATGGAAAATTTTATTTGTTAAGTCACCGTGGTTAACCTCAACTTTAGAAGAAAATAAGGGGCATTGATATATTTAGATAATTTACAACTACTCAAATATATATATTATTCAATGAAAAGAGCAACCTTTTTATATATTTTGGAAAGTTAAAAAGAGACCCTTTCGGGCTGCACATCCATATTACCGTACCCCACCCCCAACCCTCTCGTAAAAATTTCGTATTGATGCTTTGGTTGTGTTATTCTAACTTGGTGGAAGGGCGATAATCCAAACACGTTATTATTGGGTAGCAGATTTTCATAACGATCTTTCGGAACACATCGTTGTCTTACCGAATAAGTATTCCGAACATTAAAAAGCATCTCGATTGGCATGGTAGCAAAATTTAATACGACATCGGCAGAGAACATAACTAGTACCCAGATATAACTATATATGACAAGAAATCAGTCCAAACACTTATAAAGGGGGGGGGGGAACTGGAGGGGGGTCCATTAACAGGTTAACAATTTTTTTCCCAAAACAGATAATAGTAAATTTAACATGAAAATAACAGATAGCAGCAATTTACATGAGAATACAGCAAACGGTTTTTATTTTCATTAAAACAATGTCAATATTTAAGAAAAAAAGAAAACACCCTATGATTGAAAAACAGTTAACACTTGCTTTTAAAAAACAGTTAACAGACTAACCAAAATTCTCAAAACACGATAACAGAAAAGATCTTGCAAACCCCCTGCTTAAAGGCATCGTCAGAACCCACGTCCAGTGTCGTATAATTATAGGTCCCCAATTTACATATCCTGCCGGATACGTAAAATTAACAGTTTGGATCCGGGTCTCTATATTTAAGGTCCGTCCGTATAAGAATGAATCCACCCAACTTACGTATTCGATCTTTATTTTGAAATTTAACATATGAAGATACAAAATAACAATCAAATATGAATAACGTACGTTCTATTTAAAATGTAAAATGTATAGGTCTGGTGCTATTAAAATAATTTAAAAAGTACTCCCATAAACTGTTAATAGTATGGTCCGGCCTACAAATTTTATTAGAACGGCGGATCTGTAAACTGTTAATTTTATGCGTCTGTTGTTCGTTATAAGAAAAAAAAAAGAAGCGTGGATAGTATTGCTCAAGCAATACTATGTCCCTTACCGGCAAATAAAATGTTCATAGTCCAAGGCCCATAATTTTCATCCAAAATCATTGGACCGGAACAATATTAGAACTTAATCTAATATTAAGTTCCGTTATAGCATTGATCATGTTTAACCACAGGTTCCGCAGCCCCAAATGAAAACTAATAAAGAACAATATATTGCTAAAACCTGAAAAAATGAAAGTTTAACTGGAAATGTTACAGTAAAGTAGTAGTGTTTATATTAAAGAAAAGAAGTCTGCACGGGAATTTACAGTGGAATTACTTATATGGTGTGTTCACATTTCTCCAACATTTGATTCAGGTAAAAAAGTATGATGTAGAAACGTGAATACGTAGTAGACAAATTTAATTAATTTTACCTGTAGTTATGACTACAGTAAAACATGTATACATGAATCTTTTGTAAGCAATAGGAACAGAATATAGAATATCATATATATTTAATTGAATCACAGCACTAAATAAAAAGATATGTCCATATAACAAATTTAACGTAGTTACATTTATAAAACATAGGTAAAACATTATATTTATTAAACATAGTTAAAACAATATATATTTATTGAACATATTTAAAACAAATTGATATGTATCATACATAATTTAAAATATTATATTTATTAAAAATATATTAACAGTATTAAAAAAATTTTTCGGGCGGAGATCCATTTGCAGGCAGAAGGTAGTTTGGACTGCGTAGTCAAATACTGTAATGTCCTGGTTGATGAGTCTTGTCTTTAGTGTTTGAAGTCTGTGGTCGATGTTTCTGACGATGAATTCCCCTGCGTGTATTTGAATTTGGTTGGCCTCGGTGTTTGCTTGAGTTTTTTTAGTAGTTCTATCAGTTAATTGGAAGACATTTGGGTGCGCGTGATGTAGTAGCTTCTTTGGTTTGCTGTGACATTCTTCTAAGGATCTCTTTGTTTTGGGTCCGGGATTGGGATTCGTTAAATGTCGGTAGTTCTGCTTTTACTTTTGCTCTAGTAGGTGCGTGAGAATGTGCGTTGGCACTTTTGGTTGCATTGTCATCATGTGTGTTTGCAGTACCTGGGCACTGGGGTACTGTGCATCTCCAATATTTCCTGTCCCATCTGGTCGTCTTTAACATAAATTTATATCCGTTCATCTCTAGTCGATTTTTAATTTAATTATTATTTAACTATTATGATTTGTGATATGAATAAAAATATTTACATATTTCTTTTATTTTAAATTATAACATTGCCATAAATTTCAAATAGACTTCGCACGTTTTACTGTAAACTGCTTAAAACAACATATTTGATTGTTGTAAAAACTTATATTAAGTTACACCACGGACCTATAATTATAGACAAAAATCGATCGAAAGCGGACCCAAATATTAACATTACAGGTCCGGGTGGACAAGGACCTATAATTAATTATACGACACCCATCGCGTTCCTGCTTTGCTACCCCTTACCAACCGTGGGCACATTTGTAGTTTCTCGTTTTAATTTTACATTTCAGAATTTTAATAAGTGGGACATTGGGAATAAACCCCCCTTTGTTTTATAGTCAACAATGCCATTATTTAGGATGTAAAGCTAGAAACATATAATTACATTAATTATATGTCTCTTGTAAAGCTAATTAGGAATATATTATTACTTCACAACGTTCACACTCATAAAAGTAAATGTTAATAATGTTCAAAATAAATTGTTCTTGATTAAACTCTCTCGTGCCTCATAAAGTAGGAATTGTTTGAAATCGCAATCATTATTCTGCTTAGAAGCCTCCGACAAACAATGAATACGTTCCTGTTAAGTTAAATATTTTCTTTAACGACCTTTTCAGATATCTAAATCAACTCCATCAAATGCGTATGAAATAGTACCTTTGACAAATACATTTTTAAATACTTGCGATTTGCGTATTTGTGTCTATTTGAAATTTTGGTGTAGATTCTTAAATCAGACCTTCATATATTTTATTAATGCCCATCCCCATTGACCAAATAGTCCATCCACTACCAAAATGGTCAAGTGATGTTAATAGAACAATTTGTTTGTAAAATTACCGTGGTTTACATGGGCTTAAGATGAGAATTGAAGCATGGATATATTTAGAAAATTCCTTTTTAACTACCCAATGATCTATTTTTTCTATGAAAAAGCTACCTTTTCATATATTTTTGAGAGCTAAAAAGGTGACACTTTCGGGCCGCGCATCCGTATTACCCTATATATACCAAGTTCCACCCTCCCGTTAAAACTATATCGATATTTTTAAAAAACGCGAAAAATACAACTTATGTGAAATTTTAACAAAAGTATGTTACTGTACGTTTTTCTCCTTCATATTTGTTAATGCGTGAAGTATTACTTGTCTAAATATTACTACCATAGTCTAAGTAATTGGAATATACTTGTTATTCAATATTAAAATGAAATCTTCCAGCAATCTACCGTACTGATTTAGGGTCGCGTAAATTGACTTTATCAACAAATTAATTACTAAACACATAAAGAATGACATTACACTAACACTTATCTGTCGGTAAGCTATAAACTTTACTGTAAAATTAAAATTGTTTAATCTATGATGTAAATCACAGCTGAAAATTCCAATCATCATGTGTTTAGCTTTTAATATTTCCTGATTATAAAATATTTAGAAAATGAAGATAATGTGTTGATACAGCTAATAATTATATACAATCCCGACTTAATAATAAAATATGTATATAAAACATATATTATATTTGTATAATATATGATTCAGCAGATTTCGACAGCGACGGCACCGGAATGTTCTAGAAACAAATTGTTACCTAATTATTACATAATTATTACATAGAGTACCAAATGTTAATAAAGTGTCGCACTCATTGTTTTTCTGTAATATTAACGTCCGTATGCGTTAGCATTGTTTGTAAAAAATATCGATGCATTGTTAATTGTATACATTGTCCATTTCGTCTATGTTTTTGATTACACTGTATTCTCCTCATGTTACAGAAATTTTGGGTCAGAGCGTTATTTAAACAAAATCTTATGTATGATCGGATGTAATCGTAACACCCGTTGTTATTGTATGTCATTGATGCTAAGAATTAAGAATTGTGGAATGGTTTGTCTTAGTTTTCTTTGAAGTTAAGTGTACATTAATTTAGATGATTCAAGGGGTGGAGCTTGTATGACATCACAACTGTTCAATAACTATTGCTCCAACCCTTGCATCGTTAGAACATTTTATCGTGCGATAAATACAAAATTTTAGGGGTATATTAAGTTCAATCTTATTTCCTAGCCTCAAAACGAATCTCTTTACAGAAAGCAATTTCGGCTTCAACGGATTGAATTTTCGGACTCCGTTGTTTGTTGAATACATTTACATTCTTATAATCAAAATGCTATTTTTCAATTCAGCATCAAAGCTCCTCTTCCGTAACACGTTTCATGCACCTCGCTGAATAAACATATGAATCACGTTCCATTTGCTAGAATTTGATTCACTGTCTGACATTGAAAAATCCAAGCTGAAATCTCCATACGGAAGATATTGTTGTACAGTTTGACTTTTCTCCCATTTCGGTAAAAACATAATGTTCATTTTCCATGTTTTCGGCTATTTGTGTATATCGTGCAATAGGACTCGATACACGCCCCTTCGCTGTAAATCAGATACAGTAAATGACTCGTACTGTAAATATAACTTAAGAAATCACATTTTAAAAACAAATTTAATGGCTAAAATATATATTGCAGATTCTTATATTTAAAAGAATTCGTTTCATATCTATTTTGTAGTTTCATGAAGTATTCATGGGTATTTCTGAGGTGTGGAGATTGCCCACTTGCCTTGGGAACTTTATACAAGAATCACAGGTCTTTACTAGTTTGTATAACTGGTATGCTCCAGTGGAACACATGTGTAAATTTAGTTAAACCTTGGTTTTGCCATTGAGTTAAATCGGGTAAATAGTAATAGGTGTCTCGTCATACTTTTGTATCTGCTACTCCTTATGAACGTCTTTTAAGACGACACAGTAGCAATTCAGATTGCGCATAAACAATATAGGAAGAAGGATTCATAAATAAATTATTTCATTTATATTATCAATGAAATAATAAACTATTGGAAAAACAAAACTAAATAAACAAACAAATTAATAAAAAAAAAAAAACAAAAAAAAAAAAAAAAAACAATATACATTACACAAAGCTCGTAGCACTATTATATCGATTAAAATTATACTAAACACGAACTTCACTTGTCATAACTTGTATGAGAGCTTAATGGTGTATAAAAAATTGAATACTAGTGCTTACTGGCATCTTATTTTTTAAATATTTTATTTGATTTGTAACACAATTTCTTAATTTTTCTAGTTAAATTAAAACCACTGAAATAAAAGTATTAGTGGCTATGTTATGTTTTTTTATTAGTCTAAAAAAATCTTTTTCTTTTGTGACTATCCGTAATTTTTGTAAGGTTTTAGTCGTTTTTTTTGTGTGTGTTGGGGGGGGGGAGGGAAGGGGGAGTCGACTTACATCAGAAATCGAAATAATATGGAGGAATTGTGTAAACAAAAAAACTAGAAGAATTAATTAAAAAGAGAATAATTTATATTAAGACTATTTTTTCACTTGTTATTTACAAACAGTAATACTAGTTATCATTGTGAATCTTCTCAAGAGTTTTTAAGTGCAACAGCGTTAGCATGAACATTAAGGTAAATCAGGGATGTGAAGGTGGTACCATATATAAATGACTTGAAAACTGAAACCTGTGTGAAAGGGATCCTATGTTTATCTTCTTTCAAATAATGACACTTGTTTATGAGGACATAAAATCCTAAATAGTAACGGAGTATTGCTGCTAATTGAGCTACACCCCGCTGTGTATATTATACAAATACAGCCTTTCTCTTAGTCAATACAAGATTATATCGACTGAGAGATGTATATCGACCGAGGACGTAGTCCGAGGTCGATATATAACTCGAGGTCGATATATATAACTTGTATTGACTAAGAGAAAGGCTGTATTTTTTATATTATTAATTGATAATTTTGCTGTATTTTAATTTGTTACATAAAAATATTAATAAATACAAATAAAAATAAAAATAAAAAGAATATCTCATCCTTATTTAAGGGTACAAACCTTTTGTACTCAACACTGTCCATTGTTATTATTGATAGCCGGATGTAAAATATGATTGGCTGATTTATAAACGTCACACAATTTTTGGAATTTTTTGTTCTATTTTTAGTAACCGTGCAATCCGCAAAAGTCAATCCGCAATAAATCAGTCAATCCGCCAAAATACAAAATATCACGTGGTAGACTTTGGACAAATTAAAATACAGCAAAATTATCAAATAATAATATTGGCGTATATCAAACGACTTCATCAGAAATTCGTAATCCCATTAATACAATATCTAGCTAACTAAACGGATAACAAGCTCCAACAAATTTAACTCATATTTGTTTGGATACACGTTGAAAATTAATTGAGGTAAGTAATTTACAGTTTGATGACTACTTTTTCTTGTGCAAACCTAACTAGCAAACTCATCTTTTGTAAAGTAACAATTTTTTAATACACAATTAATTTAGCCTTCGGAACTTTATGGTGTAGCTTTTCACAATAAGATGTCAGGGTATCCATATCCAAACTATATGTATGCTTACTCGCGCATGCTTAAATTAAATTTTCACGCAAATCGCCCATAGTGCTGATTTTTTTTTTACACCAGTGCAACATTTATCGAAAGCTGCAATTAGTTTATTCTTAATTAGGGGTCGAAATTTCCATCTGTGATATCTTCTTTATATCATATGCTTTATATGCAAAGAAGCGTAAGTTTACTTGCTTCATAATGTACTAAATTAAACTGATATGTGATTTTATAAAGGCACTGGAAACGAACTTTAGATAAACGATCTCGTTATTACAAAATAATATTTCGTTCTAACGAGATAGTTACCTCATAATTACGAGATAGTCATCTCGTTAGTACAAAATGATATCTTGTAGTTACGAGGTAATTAAGGGCATTTAATATTTTTCCGGCTTATAATCAGCGGAGTGACAAGATTTTTAAGCAGAATTTTATGGTGAACAAACTTTTTCGAAACTTTGTAACAAATAAACACATGTAATTTAAGTACAAGCAAGTTACAAATGTATTTATCAAAAAGTATATACAAATAAAAGATGAAATAGCAAATATACTGATATTATTATTACTGATATTTAATTTAGTGTTTTGTTTATTTCCTGGCGGTGGGGGGGGGGGGGGTGGGGGGGGGGGGCTCGGTGGCCGAGTGGTTAAGGTAGTTCGTCTACTATTGATCACGTGGTCTGTCAACACTGAGATTGCGGGTTCGATTCTCACTTCAGACAAGGTGTACTGGACTCCAATCTTAATTGACAAGGATTGCCAGTTTTCCTACCGCAGGTCGGGATTCTTTCTCCGTGTACTCCGGCCCCCCCCCCCCTAAAAACTGGACGCCATGATATAGCTGAACAATTGCTGAAAGTGGCGTTAAAATAACATTCAGATCAAATCATTATTTCCTGGCGGGACATAAACTTTTTTTTACCAAGTTACAGCGGGGGAAGAAATTTATAATTAATATTTACAATGCAAAGAGATTGCTAAAAAATATAGAGTCGCCTATTATTAGCCCTATCCTCAGAAAAATATTACAAGTCCACTAAATAACATAACCAGATCCATGTTATTCCAAATGATGGAAACCTTTAATATAATCGTGCTTTATTACTCAAAGCGTTAATTAATCAAAATATAAATTTAATATCATCGAATCACAATTGAGTTCTCTCTATTACAAATAAAACTTTACAGTGCGATCTGGTGTAGTAGATAATCGCGTTAGAGTTCGAGTTATACTTCGAGTTGGATTTCCAATATTTTTGGATCCAATTAAAAACTTGTCTTATAAAAAACATACCTGTTCGGTACAAAGTGCCAACAGTTATTTCAACAGGAATCAGATAAGATTATTCTTGCCTCGGATTATGTTTTAATTTTCGTCTTTCATAGGCTTTGACTGTTGTTTATAGGTCACAACTTAGAATATTGTTATTTTTTATATGTATTGTTTTACCAGATATTTTAAGGTACAATTAAACATTGTATTTTAAGGTATTTACCACTCGGGACAGCCTAATACCCCCACCCGTGGATCAGGTTTAAATTTTTTTGTATGTTGATGCACTATTAAAGAATAAACAACCTATCTATTTTGCTAACTTGTACACTCTATTGTTAAAGGCTTACTAAAGCCTGATATTGCCCTCCATTCGCCCGTCTAAGACTCTTGTGCCCACATCTTCTCAGGGTTTAAATGCAACTTTCTTATTATTATTGGAATGTTCTTTGTAATAAAGCTATAGTAAAATGAATTGAAAAAAAAATTAAAAAGAAAACTGATACAAATCAAATCAAATCAAAGCAACACCGTTCACAATACATAACATAAAATTACTACATGTCACACACATGCTGATGCGCACCTCATCTCATCTTCATAGGCGTAGCACCCAGAAAAATAGTGGTACGGTCAGTTAAGGGTCGATAACCGTTTACCGCGAATGTTTAAATATAGATAGGGGGTTTCCGTGTGCAAGTATTTGTCACTTACCAAACTGCGCTCGAGATCGTAGCGGTTGCTGTTTATATTGCAGTTATTAAAAAAAGTATATATTTATGTATTACGTTTCACAAATTACAGAGTATATGTAATGAAATTCTATCATTTTTTATTTCAATTTGCCAAAAAAACTGGTACGGTTTCCGTACCTGAAATTTAAAGTGGTACGATTCGAACCGTACAGCTTGCTACACATTAGAGAACGGAGACTGTATTTTACTGTTTCATCCTTTTTTAAATAAATAAAAGGGTTTTTTTTTAAATCAGAAATAGCTTTTTAATTATACAACACTTTGTATCGTAGCGGGATTCGAACTCACACCGTTGTGACACTGTGGCACCAATTCGCCTGCACTATGTCCAGCGGTCTAGACCTTCCGGCCAAATCCGCTATATAAAAATATAGCTTCATTAACCGGGGTGAATCGTAGACATAGACATAGCACATGTGTACTAGCGTGTGACGATGGAATTTTCGTAACCAATACTTATTAATCTGACAGTAATCTAATTC
Organism: Limnoperna fortunei; assembly: GCA_944474755.1. NCBI lineage: Eukaryota > Metazoa > Mollusca > Bivalvia > Mytilida > Modiolidae > Limnoperna > Limnoperna fortunei. The sequence continues at coordinate 55,597,329 of OX104113.1, forward strand.
AGCATTTTTGTATACATTATATTGGATGACAAAGTTACTTGTCATACAGTCACAGTAAGTAATTATATACAAATGTCTAAGTATTGTGACAACCATATAATATATTTATCAAGCGGATTTCTGAAACATCAGAAATACAGGGTTAATATCAAATATTTATATATACGTCTACAAATTAAGCCCAACACTGTTAGAATTAGATTTTTAACACTGTCAAATTTTTGCTTTCCCTCAGCGGGATTGGATTCGAACTCACACCGTTGTGACACTGTGGCACCAATTCGCCTGCACTATGTCCAGCGGTCTAGACCCCTCGGCCAAATCCGCTATATAAAAATATAGCTTCATTAACCGGGATGAATCGTAACTCTTATGATCAACTCAAAATGTAACTCAAATTCCAACTCGAACTCGAAATTTAACTCGAATTCCAACACGAATTTTAAGACCTCGGAAACGGGCTGCTGGCATTGTTAAAAAAAGAGACCTGACAGATGGATTGCCTCTTAGTAGTCCGAGTGAAATAAAAAGGCTAAAGACCATAGGACGTGGCAGTTACGGACACGTATCTTTGTGCGAATTAAAAAAGAGAAAATTGGTGCTTAAAGAGCTGATAGTAGAAGATGAAGCTAGTAAGCGTTTATTTATTAAAGAGGCTAGAGTTTTACACATGTTAAACCATGAAAATATAGTAAAGTTCGATAGCGTGTGCGACACGAACGATACCGGTAATGTCGGATTTTTAATGGAATACGTTTACTTTGATTTTAAACCTTTTGGTCAGGATTTCGTGGCATGTTCATTGAAAGATCTTCTACAATTTGTAGACAACTATGACAGTGAAGGATTTGAACACGGACATTTATCGCTACAGACGTTTGTAGCGGACTTGCATACCTTCATAAAAATAACATACCTCACAGAGACCTTAAACCTGAAAATGTTCTAGTTTCCAATCAACATTATTGTTGTTCTGAAAGTACAGATCTTAGTACACTTTGGTTTAAAAAACCAGTAATAGCAAAACTAACTGACTTCGGGGAAAGTAGAGCTAGGCTGGTACAAACGGGTAGCTTCATACACACCAGGACTAGTAATGTATACAGAGGAACACCAGCATATATGGCACCAGAAATATTTCTTCACGATGGAAAAACGCAAATGAATTTAAACGATCTTAAACGAATGGATATTTGGTCGTATTCCATGATTTTATTTGCGCTTCTTAACCCAGATTTAAGATATCCGTACCAGTTGGAATATACCAATGAGACAAAATGCGATAATCCTAGGCCTGCAACAGAAGTGTTGAAAGACTTATTTTATAAACAACAGCTTCCTCTTCAGAGTCTGAAATATGAAAACCAAAGAAGAACCCACTGGGTAGAGACAGTACAAGTTTACAATTTGTGTGCCAAATTTGACATCAGGCCAGATATAGAAAACATCTTATCTTTTCTGAAAAAAAATACCAGATAGAAGAGAGAGGTAAGTACGTAAGTTCGTTAGTGCCATGTTGTGTTTTATTTTTAAGTCGTTATTACGACTTACTTACTCGTTAAAACGATTTACTTACTCGTTATAACGACTTAGCTTACTCGTTATGATGACTTAGTTACTAGTTATAATGACTTAGTTACTCGTTATAACGACTTACTTACTCGTTATACGACTTAGCTTACTCGTTATGATGACTTACCTATTCGTTATAATGACTTAGTTACTCGTTATAACGACTTAGTAACTCGTTAAAAAAAGATGTAGTAACTCGTTATAACTCTTAGTATCTCGTTATAACGACTAACTTACTTGTTATAACAACTTAGCTAACTCGTTATAACAACCTACCTAATTCGTTTTAAGAATAACATAATTATGTCCACTTAACTCTTAAGTGCAACTCCTTCTAAACCGATTGATAGATTTTGATGAAACTTTACTTGAAGGAAGTACATTATATGGAGATATGCAACTGCATGAAGAAAAGCTAAGTCGTTATAACGAGTAATTTAAGTCGCTTTAACAATTAAGCTAAGTCACTATAACGAGTAAGCTGTCGTTTTAACGAGTAACTAAATCGTTAAAAACCAGTAACTAAGTCGTTATAACTAGTAACTAAGTCATTATAACTAGTAAGTAAGTCATTATAACGACTTAAAAATAAAACACAGCATGGCACTAAGGGCTTCCAAAGGTAAGCATGTAATTAATAAACCAAACAAAAAGCTGTAATAAATTGAAACAAACAAAATCAGTCAGAATACTACCGTAGTTAGAACGAATAATCGTACCCTCTCCTTTTTTTGGCAACGTTAATCCGACAAATCACAAAACTAACATCGGATAATAACAGCAGTAAAATTCCGCCTATATCGTAGTATGCGTGCAAAGGAGATTACACCATACACTGAGAGTATAAGTTACGGGATAGGAATCATATATGATATACCATTGTGGGGTTGTAGCAAAAAGGTGACACCAACTTACATGTTCCAATCCATGAACTTCATGCATAATATTAAATGTTCTGAGAGAAAATATAACTCTACAAACATATACACTGAGAAACAAACTCATAATTAATAACTTCTAATGGTGAACCTCAAAAAATTCTTTTCAGGAATTTTAACAATACAACTGTTTCAGTAGTTTTTTTTTTTTATTTCTTTCTGTTTGTTTATACTTTCCCATTGGCTATTGCTTTTAATATAATATATTTGTTTTATGATTAAATTAAGTAGAATAAATGGAATAGAAAAGTTTTCTATGGGACTAAGAGACTTCATACTTAAGAAAAACAGCAAACAAGTTGTTCAAATTTTTTCAATTAATGACAAAAATCATGCACTCTGCAACATTCAAATTAAGCTTATTGTATACCAGACTAGTTTCTAGGAACGATAAAGTGATCACAGAACAAAACCAATTCAAATAGCAGATTGACAGTTTGGATACATTCTGCTGACATCGATAATTGGTGATTAAAAATCTCAATTTTACTACTATATTGTAAAAGACAGAACAATGTGGAAAATTTCTTATAATATGATTTCTAAAAGACATTTAAAGCATTCACAAGAAAGTAATAGTAACAGCTATAATATATATATAAATTATTAACGCTGCATGCGGATGTGACGACTTGCAAAGATTGTTGATGTACACTTTTGGAAGGAGGGTTTCAAAGAGAGTGTTCTTTGCAAACTTGTTGACAATTATGGATTAGCCCTTAAGAAACAATTCATGAGGGGTATGATGTTGTTTTCATTTACACATGGGCTTATTTGATATTTGATTATGTTTTACCGATCGATAGCGAGGTAGAAACTATGATTATAATGGCCCAGTCCATGTGTAAATGTGTACATTATACCCAGAATGAATTATTACAATTCTAATATGACAAAATCTTGTGTTTTTCGATTCAAGCGGGACCTTTAGGCCATGATATCCTAGTCGCCATTTTAATGATAAAAATGTTTGGTTAAGAAATACCTACACCATGACACTTCCGCCACCCCAGGAGTCAACAGTTGTACCCACGGATCAACATAACATTCGCCTCTACGTCTTTAAACACGTGTTCGGCCGTCACTATGACTTAAGTTGAAACGTGACTCGTCATGCCACAATACAGATGCCCATTGTCCATGCAAGACGATTCCGACGTCTTTTCGCCGAAAGAATGTTTCCTCGAAACGGTCGTCTTGTATTTAGACCAGAAGTAGACGACGTCGGACTGCATGTATTCGGTGCTATTCGCCTTCCGTGTACTCATATAGTCTCGTGTGATGTGTGGACGGCAGTGCGGAATCTACCACGTATAGGTGGTGCAAACGAATTAAGCTATCTAGCTGGGGCGTTTACTTGTTCTCTTACTTAGCGAGGTCTTTCGTTCACCGAGCCGATGTATTGATGCCGGATGCCGTCGAGCCAAATGAGCGACTTTCGACGCATAGCAGTTCATCATACGGGCAATTTCACGTCTCCTTGGATAATGCCCAAAACCTGGTGTCGTTGTCTGTTAGAAAGTCGGGCCATAATGACACTTGTTAGTGTTCCATTTTAAAATGTAAAATGGGGTTTTCAAGGACGTTAGTTAAAGTTACAACTTCGACTTGTTTTGCAACCAATCATAGTCTTAGTGCCAAATCAAAGTTTCGTGGACCTACGACGGGCGGTATAATTTGTAAAACCAACAGACCATGACACCGATAGGTAACAGATCCATTTCGTAAACATTTAACATAGATTTCACAAACTATATGGGATTAAAATAATATCCTAAAGAAATAATTGTTGCGTTTTCATTTTCATTAAGTATATAACAATATATTAATGCATTTAATAAAAAATAAAAAACAAAACAAAACAAAACAAAACAAAACAACACAACACAACACAACACAACACAACACTACACTACACTACACTACAATACAATGCACTACAATACAATACATATATATAAATAAATAAAACAAAACAAAACAAATAAAAAAGTTTTTATTCATTCTAAACATAGATAGTTGTGCTGGTGTATTCCTGATTGACCAACATTAAATAATTACAGGTAAAAAGATAACAAATTTGGTTGGAAAATGAGGAATATGTTTGTAGGACAATGTAAAACTTTAAGTGGTGGACAATCAGGAATTGTTTTTTAGTAATTTTACTGTGTACACAAAAATATTTTTTTATTAGTAACCAATGGTGTCTTCTGGCTATTCCAACATTTTAAAATTACATATTCTGGCTATTCCAACATGCTTAGAACAATAGTATACACTTTTGATGAGGTAAATGTGTGGAGTTATTGACTTTTGAAAAAACTGTTATTCACCGAGCCCAGCGGGCGAGGTGAATAACAAAGAGTTTTTTCAAAAGTCAATAACTCCACACATTTACCGAATCAAAAGACAATTATTGTTTTATTCAATAATGCAACAAAAATCAAATATCAAATTTATGATTAAAATTACATAGTGACAAAATAATTTGGTTTTTTTTTGTTTTGTTTTGTTTTTTATTTGGGGGGGGGGGGGGGGGATTCCCACTTTTCGGAAAAATATAAGACATTTGTATAACATTTTTTCTGTTAACAATAACCATAATAACAAAATGAACAAAAAAGGGAATAACCGGGATTCTATAAATAACAATCGCATGCATTTTCCCGCGGTGAATAACCATTTTATTTTTAGTGAATATCCTTTTTTATTCAAATTTTTCAGTCACATTATTTTTATACAAAATGTTTTATATATTATTGAATAAATGTTGTTATTATGTAATGTGTTGTTTTAGTAATTAGCCTGTAATTATTTTTCCATGTAATTATTTTTTTAATTGTAAATTTATCTGAATTTTAGTATTAAAATATGTACAATTTGTAGAAATATAAAGTTCTCTATTTAACATTAACATGTTTTATTACTTAATTTCATTTAATAAATTATTATATGATAAAATTAGTATTATTTAGTCATAATTGTTCACTGTTGCCAAGCTTACAGTCTCATCCTCCCAGTCAGGGGTTCTGATTACACATCGCTCCATCATCATTGATTGATTGATTAATGGTGTTTAACGCCCGAGCAGCAATATTTCAGCTATATTCAGGCGACTCCATCATCATAGAGCGATGATGATGGAGGGAACGTGGAATCAGAACACTTGCTTTGACTGAATGTACAAGCTAGGCATGGCGGAAATCTGTTAAGCATTGAACACTACTGCCACCAAACAGCGTTAAAAATGTATGGATAAATGCACTTGAAGAAATCGACGACGCGGATACCAACATTCCAGTTGTAGTTGACGCCGTTCCTTTCACCGATAATGTTACCAGCTACTTAGTGGAGACCAACCGAAATCTTTAGAACAGAAGATCCCAGGACAACAAATCATCTGGAAGGGTCGCATGGCAAGCTGAAAAAGGGTTAAGGCTCCTCACCCAAATATTTTCAATATGATCAAGCTAATAAAGGAGGAAGAAGCTGTTCATGCTTGTACATTATTACAATACCGGGCGGTAGAAAACGTGTTCTAAAGAAGAGACAATACAGGGAAATCGACAACAGACTTGCAACTTTAAAGACCGGGCCGTTTACTGAACAATGAGCTAACACCAGTACAGTATGCTGATGCCGAATCACATCTGCTGCATATTGATTGAGCTATGACTTTAGTAATGTATACGTTCTATGATTTTGCGTGGTATTGTTTGTGTGCTATTTTTTTTTATAGCTAATGCAAATAAATATATTTTCATTCTTTAAATGCATATTTTCTTTTATTTCAATTCCAACATATTTTACCTGTTATTTGATTTATATAAATAAGATGTTTTTGAATTTTATACAAACATAATCCTATATAAGTATTCTGGCTACTCCCACTTGAATTTTTATCTCTAAAATTAAAAATGCTGGAATAGCCATAATAAACCGTAACCAATGATGTATGTTGAAAAATAAAAATAAGGTTTCTTTATTATTTCATAAAAAATTCAAACAACAAAATATACATATAAATTCAGTCACATTTGAAGGCACTAAGACACATAACATAACAGAAATTAACAACAAAAGTTAAGAACATATATCGAATGTCTGATCGAAGAAAGAGGGTAAAAATGAAGCAAGCAATGAAAAAGGTCATTATACCTATACTTGGTATTCAATATATACAATATGTGACGTCTGAAGAAGGTTTATTACATTTATAACAAGAAATGATATGGGTTACACCCATATCCAGAGATGTTCGATTTATATGTTATAGGTATATCCGATTTGGTTTTAATAGTTTTTTTTCAACTTGTTTATTTAAAATTTCATCATATGCTGTAAAAGGTTACAAATATAGACGATTGTGCAAGGCATGAAATAATCATCTTGATTATAATATCTCAACTTTGAGAAGAGTATTGTAATAAAAAAAGCAATGTGTAGGAAAGACAAATGTTTACCGTACAATAACAATACATTGACCTTTTCGAAATCACATAATCACGTGGTTCTGTGGGAAAAAAAGGGGGGCGGTAAGATCGACAGTTATCGCGTACTTCCGTCGGGCATCCTCGGAAGATCAAAGAAAAATACCGACAAGTTACAATTTCAATTGATTTAATTTAACAGTAATTAAAATTGTTTTTCAAAAAATTTGCAATTAAAATGTATTCAAACGTCAAACTAACGTTCATGTGCATAAACATTGCTAAGAACTTAATAATATTTTCAGACTGTAAAATAAAAAATAAATATATAGGAGAGTCTTATTTTTGCCAGAGACATGTAATTATATGCCTCTGTTTTTGCAAAACAATTTATGAGATTATTAACTTCTAGAATTATTTTCAACTACTACAACTGTTGATGACCTTTATTGGAATGTAACTGAATTGTTTTTCTATTGTATTTTTATATACATTTTTCAAAATTTCATTTAGCTTTTAGTTTTTCTATTGTATTATTATTTTTCAAAATTTCATATAGCTTTTTTTTAATTTCTGTTTGTTTAAAGGACTTCATATACGATCTTAGAGGTAGGTTTAGTATAATTCTATAAGTATCTAAATATAACTGCTTCTTTAAAATAGTTCTACATAAAAATTTTAAATCTTGAATTATATAAAAATGCAAACCTTTTGTGTTTTTTTTCTTATTATAAAGAAATTTATTTTCCCTACCAATGTCTATGACATTTTTCACTATTCAGAAAATCAAATTTCTTTAAATAACATGCCTGCTTTAAAATCTTATTTTCGTATAAAAATCATAATCTAAATTAGCATTTTCGTGGCTAATTATGTGAGTCTAAATGGTCTTCCATTTATACCTTTCATTAAAGTTCAGTGTCATAAATAAGCAATTAGCAAATAAACAAGGCACATCTAATTTACAATTTACAATTACATCACAGAAATATCTCTTACCCCTCACACCCACCACACACACACACACACACACACACACACACACACACGCCTCGTTCTCGGCCAATCTCGTGCGAGAGAGTTTCGGATATTAATTCTAGAGAAGCCAACATTCAACATTGTTGGTATATAAGTAATAAACCTGTTCCAACAACTGACGCACAATCTCATTTAGGTATCGAAATGAACTCTAACCTACGATATAGTGAACGGATTGAAAACCTTTGCCGAAAAGGTAAAAATACTTTCTTTGCGACTCGTGCTATCTATACTAAAGATACGAATCCGTGTGTTTCCCTACACATATACATAACTGTTGTGCTACCAACTGTACTTTATGGCTGCGAAGTTTGGTCGATTTTGAAAAACAGTGATATTTCTATATTTGATAAATTCCAACATTTTATAGTGAACAAGAGAAGATATGGTTGAACCATATCGGGGAAACTCAATTAAAGTTTGGCATAAAGGATTATTACATAAAATGAAATCGTATGGAGTAAATGGAAATCTATTACAATGGTTTAAAAGCTACTTGATTAATAGGCAACAGAGAGTAGTAATCAAACAATCGTCATCCGAGCTTTGTAATGTGTATGCTGGTGTTCCGCAAGGGTCGGTGTTAGGCCCTTTATTATTTATTATATATATCAATGATATAGCTGAAAAACTTGTTTCCCTATGTAGATTGTTTGCTGATGACACGTCGTTTAGCTATTCCAGTCGTGATCCTTCGCAGATTCAGGCTGTTATAGATCACGATTTGAAAGAGCTGAACATATGGTCACAAAAATGGTTAATGGCATTTAATCCCGAAAAAACTGAAATCATGTTATTTTCAAATATAATGCCACCAGATATGAGGTTTACACTAAATGACATTAATATACCAGTTACTAAACTCCATAAACATCTAGGTGTTACCTTCAGCAGTGATGCTAAGTGGAATACACACATTGATAATATTATATGTAGTGTTTCAAAGCACCTGAACGTACTCAGGAAGTTGAAATATAAACTTTCCCGAAAAAACTTAGAAAAATTATATTTAGTCTTTATAAGACCACTTTTTGAATATGCCTGTGAGGTTTGGGATAACATGGGGGTGGGGTACTGCAACAAACTTGAACAATTACAGCTTGAGGCTGCTCGAATTGTTACGGGCCTACCAATTTTTTCCAAAACAATAAATATTTATACTGAAATTGGGTGGGAGTCTTTGGATGAGCGCAGGAAACGCAGGAAGTTACAAATGTTCTATAATATACAGCACGACTCGGCACCAGCATATCTCTGCAACTTAATCCCCCCTACAATACAAAGCACGACAGTGTATCCCTTGCGTAATGGTAACAATATTATGACTCCGTTCTGTAGACTATCCCTGACTGAAGAATCATTCATACCATCAACTATACGACAGTGGAACCGTTTAGATCTATCAATCCGCAATGTTAACTCTACTTTTAAGTTTAAATCTGAACTAAAGAACTTGAACCCACAAAGAAGAGTTCCAAAGCACTATGAATATGGTCATCGAAAACTTAACATTGTTCTAACCCAATTAAGATGTTCAGCATCAATATTGAATTATGACCTATACAAGGTAAATATTATATCTGATCCATCTTGTCGCTGTGGATCCGACCGCGAAGATTCAAATCATTACTTCTTTGAATGTTCGAAATATGCTAATATTAGAAATAGATTATTCGAACACCTTCATTGGCTGCCAATCTATTGTCCAGTAAATCTAGAACTTCTTACATCTGGTAATTCGCAATTGTCTAATGATCAGAATGAACAAGTCATTAAGCATGTATTTGAGTATATCAAAAGGTCAGAAAGGTTCCCAATAGTTTGATCATTACTCACAAGGATTTGAAACCACACTCATCATCACGTCCATCACATCTATCACATCATTTTTTTCTTTATTTAATTTCCTTCTTCTCTCTATTTTTCCTTTAATATTTGTCATACAAAATTTTGATATGTCTCCAACAAACATAATATAATTTGTATTGTATTACAATGTACGCTGCTCTATCAATATTTTTGTAACATACTGTATACTGGAGAAGACTTCATAAGTTTGATTAACTTGTGTCTTATCCTTTTTGCATATTTGAGCAAATAAAATATGTTTAAACTAAAACTCAATTAAAGTAAATGGAGGATTAAAACAGGAACCCATTTTGTATTGTAATATGATAGATTAATACAATACAAATACAAATATAAATAATTTTATTGGCTCAAACTCATCTACAATAAATAGTGTAATGGAAAATAATATATAACATCACATGTAATGTAACGTAAATTACCGTTACATACATTAACATTACGTACATTATATGTTACGTACAATAAAGGCACTGCATTTAAAATTATTTTGCCTTTAGGTGCTAAATATAAGTAATATATTAATGATGTTCTGAAGTACTTTTCAATGTATTTTAGCAGTTATGACACATTATTTAAATGTCTTTAGTGTTTCAGCGCTCACACACGGTGTTACGGACCTTAATTTCTTAAACGTGACACAATAAATTTCGGTGTTTTATTCGTTGCTGACAACAATTTAAATGAAACATAGATAAGCATTTGTTATGATGATAATTGGATTCAACTTGATCTAAAACCAATAAAAGAACGCCAATAAACATGTATTGGTCATGCTTTATAGAGAAAAATAGATTGATTGTTTGGATGGATGTTTGCTTTATGTCCAGCGAGCAGTATTTCAGTTATGTTCAGGAGTTTTGTTACATACATTAATAGGTTTTTGGCGACATGCAATCAAGGCCACATATTTTGTAACAAATAACAACTTTTATCGAGACTATATCTGTCTTCATACAATACAAAAATTTATTAATAAGAAAAATCATCAAAAGAATATTTTCCGGGTGTGTTTAATGATTATTTATAAACTCAAAAGTACTTCATGCAAGAAAGCGACATGGTAAATTTGAGCAGTACTGTACACAACTATTAAAAGTAATGTATGCAAGGTCAAAACTCAAATGTCAAGATTGGGTGAACCTTCCGTCTCCAAAACATTGACATTGATACATTTTCTGTACAAGAAATAATTTATTGAGACTTTCAGTGTTCACTGAATAAATATTCGACTTAAAAGTTTGACGACATGTTTTTCTTTAAAATGCAACATTTATGATGGAATGAGACCTCATAAACGCCATCTTTGTCCCAAATTATTTACATTTGTACCGTTTGTTAAATCTGCAATCCGAATTGGGATAAAGGACTGGTTTTCGTTTGTTTTAAAAATATTCGAAATTATAAATACATTGATTTATGTATTATTATTTTATTTTGCAAAGATGTACATGTGTAAATGATCGTGTTTACTGTTAGGACATCATGATGATCAGCTGCAGCAGCACAGGCAGCCATGACATATTAACTGTTTACATCACGAAAATTGTTTAATACACAATTAAAAACAGTAGCAATAAGTTTATTATTGTTGGACATACTTACAATGCGTTAATTATACAATTAACAATTCAGATGAAAGCAGATTGAATGTGCATTTATGATATAATATTGGACATATTTACAATGCGTTAATTATATAATTAAATTCAGATGAGAGCAGATTTAATGTGCATTTATGATAATAGTACGAAATAGTACGAAATGTTTATTTGTTCAACACATTTACAATAAATGGTTATGACACATAATCACGTGCACATAATGTAATGAATACAACAATATGATCGTTCACCTAGCCAGCTTGATCGCGTAAGAATATATGAACAGAATTATATTTTTATTCAAATGCAAAGAAAAAAATTATTACATTTCACAATACAAAACATACTGTTTTTCACCTGAAAAATAATCAAAACAATATTACAGATAGAAAGTACTTACTTCGGTAAATGCAAACATCGAACTATATTATCGCGCAATAGCTCAGTAAACCGTACCTGAAATTAGTTATAACTCCACGTGTGATACAATGCAATGATTTGAGTTATGAATATATACTGAACTTAAAAGTGACGACTAGATCAGATATGTGTCAAAGTTTACTTGGACTCCATCCAATTTTAACTTATATAGATAAGCGAAAACTAAGTTTCTTACAGAAGCTTTGCAACATGGAGGACGAACAATTGTCGAAAAAGATAATTAAAATACTGGTGAAATACAAACTAGAAGATTATTTATCTAACTTTATGACACATGGACATTTTCCGAGCAAGATGATATGGAAATCAATCGTAAACAAGAAAAGATATGGTTGTAACCATATCGGGGTAACTCAATTAAAGTAATTGGAGGATTAAAACAAGAAGTCATTTTGTATTGTAATATCTGATAAATGACCTATAATAAAAATAGAAATTGTGTAATTAATACTATAACCAACAATAACAGTAAAGAATAAAAAGCTTCGCCGAGCGCAGCATGATACGACCGCAACATGTTGAACCTGTACGTTTGAGGCCCAATATGGAAAGTCAATTGCTTTTGACATATGCAGCCTTATAGTGGACTAAGTTAACATTTTTGGACATTTAAATTATTTAAAGTAAAAGAAAGATACAGGAAAATGCAATTGAGACCTGTATTAAACAAATTTAATTAAATAATTTATTTCTATATGATGCGACAACAACAAAATAACTGGAAAATTAAAAAGTGCATAAAACCAATAATAATACAATGCTAAAGTAGAAACGTTTTCATCATTTAAATTTTCGACAGGAATTACAGATTCGTTATACTTCCCTCATCAAGTCGGTGTGCAATCTTTGTCCCAAATTATTAACATTCATGACATTTGTACCGTTTGTTAAATCTGCAATCTCAATTGAGCTAAAGGACTGGTTATCGTTTGTTTTAAAAATATTCGAAATTCTTAATACATTGATTTATGTGTTATTTTTATTTTGCAAAGATGTACATGTGAAAATATTCATCATGATGATCAGCTGCAGCAGCACAGGCAGCCATGGAATATTAACGGTTTACATCACGAAAATTGTTTAATACACCATTAAAAACGGTAGCAAGAAATTTATTATTGTTGGACATATTTACAATGCGTTAATTATATAATTAAATTCAGATGAGAGCAGATTTAATGTGCATTTATGATAATAGTACGAAATATTTATTTGTTCAACACATTTACAATAAATGGTTATGACACATAATCACGTGCACATAATGTAATGAATACAACAATAGCCAGCTTGATCGCGTAAGAATATATGAACAGAATTATATTTTAATTCAAATGCAAATAACAAAAGTATTACATTTCGAAATACAAAACATACTGTTTTTCACCTGAAAAATAATCAAAACAATATTACAGATAGAAAGTACTTACTTCGGTAAATGCAAACATTGAACTATATTATCACGCAATAGCTCAGTAAACCGTACCTGAAATTAGTTATAACCCCACGTGTGATACAATGCAATGATTTGAGTTATGAAAACAGTGTTGAAAAAGTCCAAACTGAAAATTGGTTAAACCGCGTGAATAACCATGATGACTTTCGCAGATTTATTAACATTCATAAGTCGGTTAGTATTGCTAACGTTTTCAAAACAGCCGAGTGTACTAGAGAAGTCCGAACATCTTTATTTATTACTAAGTTGATAACTGACATTCCAAATTCTTCAGCAGGACTATGCATTATATGTAATAGACACCGTGTAGATTTATATGTCCATGCTTGTTGCAATTGTCCGTCAACATATAACCTACAGGATCTGTGGTGGAATATGGTTACTGAACACTACCCGTTGGACACGTTTGTTGAGCTTAATGCATACGACGAAGAACAACTCTATCAAGTGCTTCTAGGAAACATACCAAACTCGTTTCAAGATCATCGATGCTGAAAACTTTACGAAATTAAACCATGCGCACATTATTCAATGCATCGCTGAATATAACAGAACTCTTGAGTCGTGCCCGTATATGAAACGTCACCAGTAACGAATACATGCATACAATGTAGTTATATTTATATTTTGTGTCATTTCATTATTATATTGTGTGTAAATATACATGCTCATAATTATATTTGATTGTACATTGTATAATTTATAATTAATTTCATATTGTATTAATCTCATTATGAGGAATTAAAGATATGAATGAGTGAATGAAAAGGATTTCGAAATCGTAAATAATCAAAACCCAGGGAAATTAAATTTAATGTTCAAGATTGATGAATTTCTACATAAAGGTTTCATTTTCTACCCTAATTATGAAATAATCCAGAAATAATACTGAAAATTATCGATCATGCATTACGTAATACTACACAATTTTAAAATCATCTTATAAATTCCCATAAAAAAAATACATTCACATTCTATTATGTGAAGATTAGAAACTGCATAAAAACTACAAGGCTTAAGTACCCTAGAAATTCTGACATAACAAAAGAAATAAAATTGAAAATTATCGATAAAGTCAAATTTATAATCATCTACATTTTTATGTAAAGATATGAATGCAAAAAAGATATGAAGCTAGCGTGAAATAATCCAAACAAAAAAATATAATGATAAAATTGAACTGAACAAGTCTTTCTAACATATACATTACGTAATATAACGTAACAAAATCTAAAAATGCCTTTTTATTATCAAATTATCTAAATAATTAATAAAAGAAACACCGATATATAAATTTTATTTTGTAAAGATAAGAATGCATTAAACAAATACTAAGCATACCCTATAAATCGTGAAATAATCCAAGAAATAAAATTGAAGCGATGATCCTATCTAGCGAGGTCAAAAGCGCATTAATATACAATTTTGTTCATCTTTACTACTCCTTACTAGATTAGGAGAGAAAAATGTATTTTAAAGCTAGGAGGATTTAACAAATACGAAAAACTGTAATTGAAATATTTTCTTTAGCATTAAATTAGCCATTTTATCACTTACAACATGAACTATATTGTAGAGTATGGTTTTTCCCTTTTTGCTCAATTTACCCGAAAACAATTATATATCATTAAGAGATAATAAGAAGAGATCGAACATATGAAAATGCTAGTAAACATCATCAAGTAAGTTACCCAAATTTGTGTTTGTTTGAATGATGTTTAACGCTACTTAAAGCAATTTTTCTGCTATATCATGGCGTCCAGTTTTTATTGGGGAGGAAGTCGGGGTACCCGTAGAAAATCCCCACATTCGGTAGGAAAACTGGCAATCCTTGTCAATTAAGAACTGAGTCAAGTACACCCTGCCCGCAGTGAGACTCAAACACGCAACCTTAGTGTTGACAGACCCACGTGATCAATAGTAGAACTTGTATGCGAGATTGTCAAATTTATTTATAAAAATGATTTTATCCAATCATTTTGCATGATAATATTCACGACAATAAAACGTGTTTGAAGTCAGCAACGAAATCGTTACAGAGTATGAGTGTAGTTACATATATTTGCATTACGTATATCTTTAATCGATATCTTGGATTTCTATTGGAAACAGAAACCGCTCTTCTTTGAAAAATGTGCTTCGGTCAACGCTTTGATACGTCAATGAAACTTCAAAAGAATGCATTCAATTCTTAATTGATTGCAGAAATTTAAATTGATATGACTTTATTGTCATTTAAACAGATAATAAAAAAATTCGACAAAAAAAAAAAACAAGCCTATGAGACTCATGTCCTCAGTTCCAATGACTTTTTAATGAAGGAGGAAAGACTATGAATTTGCCGAAAATGTGTGGGGTAGAGTTTTTTTTTTATTAAATATTCAAAGTGGGGATTTGGGGCTTAAACATTGAAATGTGTTAATAAAGGACCTCTATACTCTTTATTCTGATCACAGTGTAAAAAGCTTCATCGTCAATTTTATTTTGATTACAGTAATTACACATACGGAGCTCCCGATAAACCCCATCCTACCAAGTCAGGGGTTCCGAGTCCGCGTTTGCCCCACCATCGACCGGGACTCAGAACTCCTGACTTGGGATGATGAAAAAAACCTTTTATATCTCCCTTTCTCAATTTCGAGGATATGATCAGACAATCTAAATTGTGTTATGAGATTTAAAAAAAATTAAAATCTGAAAGATAAAACTCTAGTTTCGTTTCAGTTTTTACTGATTTATATAGAAATATTTTATTAGATCATATGTAGATCTGTTTACTCCTAGTATATATTTACAAAAAGATAAAATAACTTTTTCGAAAGGGGATATGTCAGTAACTGAGGAAGTGGGTCAACATGGTTATTTTTGTTCCTTATTGAACGAAGTTTTTCTCTAACGAATAGAAGGTGTTGGTCCATTATGGAAACATAAGCATTGTAGGCTAAAATTGGTTTAATAAGTGCATAGAACATATTTGATGCCACTTGAACTTGAACATTTCTCATAAATGCAAATCTAGAATACAGAGTAAATTGTAACTTTTTTTGCTTTTTGACAAATCAATAATACTAGAAGTGAGATTTTCATTAGATTTAATGTTAGAACCTAGAAAGTTCTACTCCGCAACATTTTATATTATATTGTTTTTATATTTAAAAAAATGTTGGAATTCTTCTTTGCAAAATCATGGACTTTGTTTTCTTATTAATAACTGTGAAAATCAAGATTACGCAACCATATACTTGCATGTGCATTTTATTCATTTATAATGTTAGTATTTAAAAAAAATGGTTTCAAGGTTTTATCCAAAATAAACAGAGTGTCGACTGTTACAAGAAATATTTAAGTGTCCCTGAATTTACTTATCAGGCGCTTTAAATATTCATGTCTCGGTGTGCTCGAATAACAATGTTTCAGTCAACTTCGTAATATAGTATTTTTGTGGGATTAGTAAATAACTAGAAACATTAAATTTGTTTGTGAAATTGGTCGAATTTAATTATAAAAAGGCTTTGTCCAATCCTTTTGCATTAGTTACGTCAATATAATAATTTTAAAGTATGATATGAAATCTTTTAAAGCGAATTAGTCTACTTTAATTGTATAATTCCCGTCTCGCCTGCGAGACGGGATAAAGAATCAAAAGCTAAACTGCGGTAACCAGTCGTACTTCAAGGATAACAGATAAACAATGCTGTGTCTTGATTGGCTGCTAAATCAGGAGATAGCTGCCGATTGGCCAAAAAATAAGCAGAGCTAAGTTAGGAATGAAATCCCGGCATTAATACGGGGCGGTAGCAATAATAATAGACCAACTGCCGTTCGTATTCTCTCGAGAAAAGCCGATCAATCACAATGTAATCAAGCTGTCTTAAAAGGACAGTGCCGGTAAATTCCGAAGCGTGACATTTTCGCGGGCAAAGCGTGACATTTTCGCGGGCTTATCAGGTCAACCAGTGCAAACCTTAAAGCTGAAAATTATCGACGAAGAAAAGTAAAAGAAAGGTAAACAATGGTGTCATGTACTCAAGGCCATGTCCACCAAGTTTCGATTTATAGTTACGGCAGTGGTTTTCAATGTACAATTGTCGCTACTGGACTATTTTCTGGGCCACAAGAATGGACCCCAGAAAATATTGATCAAGATGGCAGCTTGATGTATGACAATTTAATTTATCCAAGAGCTCCTAGATATCTTGCACACAATGATGTTCCAAATATAGTACAATTGTGGGGTGCATGTTTATAAATTGAAGTTCATGACGATATTTTTTATGGTGTTGTTGGCCAGCATAGTAATGCAGCAGCATCAACAACAGACCTTTCTACAGCAGTATTAAATGCTCTGCAAATTTCAGATAGTCTATTGTTTACTGCTTCTGATAGTGATTCAGACTTTTATGTATTTGACTCTCATGCTCGAAATCAACATGGGTTTGTTGATCCATTTGGTAATGCTGTGTTATTACGGTTTACTGATCATGTTGATTTTATTAATTACATGGAAACTATGTATGCAAACAGTATGTATAACTTGTCTCCAGTCATTGTTCAAAACATAGTAACAAGTAGCAGACAGTTAAACATTCAAAATGAAAATAATTTACAACAAGCAAATCAAATTGATCAAATTAAAGAATGTACAGAAGAAAATTGTTCAGAAACAAATATTAAAGCAACTTTGAACTCGCTAAATTTTGTAAGAACTAATAAAATTCAAGAATGTACAGAAGAAAATGAATCGGAAACAAATATTGAAGCAACTTCTAATTCTCTAAATTTTGTAAGAACTTGTATAAAAGAAAGCATCATTGTAAAAGACAGTAATTTGAAAAATGAAAGTATTGACTATATGTTTACTGCCGAACCTTTGCCTCCTAATGTCACTGATTTGGCGAATAATGTCGCAAATAATTATACTGAAGTTCAAGTTCCAATGTCGGCACTGAATAGTTTCGTTCAGCACTTTTGTGATCAAGATATGATCATGAATTCCTCCTCCTTAAATTGTGCATGTAAAGTAGATGATGAAGATAAAAAAAATTGCGAAACTACAAGAAAGCGTCATTTACAAGACCATAATTATTGTATCAATGCTAAATTGAAGAACAAAAGAAGTAAAATTGAGTCGAAAAATTGCAGACATGTTGAGTGTACTCTTTCTCCATCAATTGATCTTAATAAGAATCTTTGTGACAGCACAAGACTTAGTTCATTCAATCTTAACAAGGAATTTTTAAGATGTATTAAAGAAATTCCTCGTTTTACATGTTGCTCATGTGATAGATTTTTATTTCTAGAGCAAGTTTCATTTTCAAAGAAAACTGTTGAGTGTTTGAAAATCACTATAGGTGATGCTTTGTGTCAATTCTGCTCTAGATATATAGGCAAAGGTCAGCTTCCTTATCGCAATATTGAATTTAACAATCTATATACAGGAGATATTCCAAGAGAGCTACAGTCATTATCAATAGTAGAAAAACGCCTTATAAGTAAAATTAATACTTTTTTCTCATTAATTGTATTGCCTTGCTTTCCATCTGGGCAGTTTGCTCAAAAAGGATTTGCTATTCACTTCCTTACAAATATTTCTAATGTTGTTTCACAGTTGCCTAGATCAAAAAATGATTGCGGCTTGGTTTGCTTTCATTCTTCTCCAGAAAGTAAAATGCTACCCTATAACAAGCAAAAAAGTTCTCAAAGCATTGGAATGGCTAACTGATAATAATAATCTGTATCGAGATTTAACCATTTCAAACAGTGACGTCTTCCCCGAGTTTCAAACTAATAATGTTAGCAATCACATTCTTGAATGTGGAGTTATACCCAATGATTATTCTTATCTATCAAAATACTCGGCATCTCATTTTGAACCATTGCATGTTCAAGTTGATCCTAAGCCAGTCAATTTTCTGTATTTTAAAAAGGCTGAAGAAATGGCTTTTCCGTGGTTATTCCCATATGCCACTGGTGGTTATGATGAAAAAAGACCAAACAAATTAACTTTATCTCAGTATTACAAAATCAGACTCTATTCTGCAGCTGCATCATGGCGAAAAAATATAACATATTTAATGCATGCAGTCAACACTTTTGAAAAGAATTACTTGTCCCAGTTAATAGCAGTTTATATGAAAATCCACAAAGGTAACACTGTTAGTAGTCCATTGTTTACAGCAGCTGATGTACAGCATATCAATAGTAGTGTTTTATCTGAAAACTCTTACATGTTCATGAAGAAAATAAGAGGGACTGCTGCCTATTGGAAAAATACTTTACTGAACTTATTAGCTATGATTAGAAACATTGGTCCTCCAACAATATTTATGACCCTATCTTCTAATGATTATCATTGGGAAGAACTCGCAATGACATTACAGCTTTGTTCAGAAAAAAATGTCAACTTGACCTCATTACCTGAAAATGTTAAAAGAGACCCATTGATGACTGCTATTCATTTCGATAGAAAGTGGTGTGCTCTTTTCAAACATGTTTTAAAAGGTCCTTTGAAACCTTTAGGGGAAATATCAGATCATTTTATTCGAGTGGAATTCCAGGCAAGGGGAAGTCCTCACTTGCATTTATTTTTATGGATAAAAGATGCTCCTAGTTTAGAAACAGCAAAAACCCAGAATAATCTTACTTCATATATAGACAAAATTATTTGCACAACTATTCCTGAGGAAAAACAATACCCTGAAATGCATAACTTGGTAAAAAAATTGCAGACTCATTCACATCGAAAATATTGCCAGCGCAGAGGTAAATGTCGTTTTAATTTCCCATACAAAGAGTGTGAGAAAACTAGAATTTTATCAGTTGTTGAATTAGGCGTCAACAAAAAGAAAAAATTCTATGAAACAAAAAGAACATGTTCAGATTTAATGATAAATGCATACAATCCCGCAGTTTTACAACATTGGAGGGCAAACATGGACATTCAAAGGGTTGGTGGACCTTATGGAATAGCATGTTATATTTGCAGCTACATATGCAAATCAGAACCAGATACTTTAAGAAATGCATTGAGTGATTTATTGTCTAGCATGCGTTTACAGCATCCACCTAAACCCTTGCGTGATAGGATGTTTTCTGTTGGTATGTGTGTCTTGAAACATAGAACATTGTCTGCTCAAGAAGCAGCCTATAGGTTGAGTGATTTAGACTTTATATCAAGTACTAGAGAAACAATATATCTATCAGCTTTGCCACCTCATAGACAGTACAGGAAACTTAAACCAAAACAGGAAATAGATGCATTAAACCCTAACAGTACAGACATATTTGCTTCTAACATGATAGAAGACTATCATAACAGGCATAAATGTCTTGAAAATATTAGTTTATTTCGCTATGCTCAGAGTTACAAGAAGCAATATTCAAAACCAACTAAAGACCAGAAAACCATGCAGTTGTTGAATTCCAAATATTTTATTAAAGAACGGAAAAAAAATGTGTTGTAAGAGTTCATCAAAGTGCATTTAACACTGATGACTACTATTATGGCTTGATAATGCTTTATTTTCCACACCGCCATTTAGATGAAATAGTTAGCAATTGCAAAGATTCAAGGTCTTCATTTTTACAGAAATATGAAAGTTTTGATCAACTTGCACTTAATGGATGTTACAGAAATCCATCTATTCAAAATGCATTAAAAGCTATTCAATTGTCAAATATTCCCGATTACAATGATTTAATTACAAATGAATCTGATATACATGTAGCAAAAGAAATGTTTGAACCTTCTAGAACATATTCAAATACAAGTACAATTGGGTTTAATAATCATGATAATTTGCCTGATCAACAAACCAGCAATTGCAGTGAAAATATGAATATCAATGATGATCAAGAATGGCATTCCTTTGCAACATGTGCTTACCCTGATGAAATGGTTGCTATGCACGATCAGCTTACAATTGATCAAAAACATGTTTTTGATTATGTAACCAAAAAATTCAAAAAAAACAACTTTTCCGTTCCATATTTTTCTAACTGGTGGGGCTGGTGTAGGAAAGAGTTTTTTGACTTCAGTCCTTGTTCAATGGATGAGACTTTGTACAGCACTTTACAGTGGTGTTGATCCAGTGTGTTTATGTGCACCAACAGGAATTGCTTCCTATCACATAAAAGGTCAAACTATTCATAGTGCTTTAAAACTGCCAGTGCAGCATGGCTGGAATATGACTAACTTGGAACTTGGAGTTGTTGCTTTACAAAAATTAAGAAGAGAATTTCAATTTATTCATACTATTGTAATTGATGAAATTAGCATGGTTAGCGCAACCCATCTAACAAACATTCATAGAAGATTAACTTCAATAAAGAACAATGATTTACCATTTGGAGGTTTAAATGTCATCGTAGTTGGTGATTTCTTCCAGTTGCGGCCAGTTATGGGTCTATATTCATATAAAAATTCATTCTTATGGCCTCAGTTTAAACATTTCATATTGAGACAGAATATGCGTCAATCATCAGATTTATTGTATGCACAAATGTTGAATAGAATAAGGATTGGCTCGTACACAAATGAAGATGTAGCCATATTGAAGTCTAGGCTTGTTAACCCCAATGCAGTTCTCGATCCCTCAATATTACACATCTATCCAACAAAAAAAGAGGTTGACAATCACAATTTAAGAATGCAGACATCCTTAAATAGCAATGTGCACAAACTCGTAGCTACACACTCTTTCTCGGCGAATGATATAGGAAAGAATACACAAGTTTCAGATGAGTATATACCTGAAGATGACAGAGATGCAGGAGGCTTACCTTTAACAATTCATTTATCAGTTGGAACAAAAGTAATGTTAATCAGAAATTTAAATGTTGAATATGGTTTAGTAAATGGTGCAATTGGGATTGTTGAAAGTTTTAATTTTCAAGACAGCAGTGATCCTACTGTTTATGTCAATTTTCCAAATATTCATATTCCATGTTCAATTAGCAACATGTCACATTCCATTCCGATTCCTCTTTATGATCACGAATATCTCTTCAATGGAAGATATATTATTAGAAGAAATTTCCCGCTTATTCCCTGTTGGGCAACGACAATTCACAAAGTACAAGGTCTCTCACTGGAAAAGGCTGCAGTATCAATTGGTTCCTCTATTTTTCAAAAAGGTCAAGCTTATGTTGCATTAAGTAGAGTAAAAACGTTACAAAATCTGTACCTGCTAGCTTTTTCTGAAAGTAAATTGCAGTGTGATCCAGATGTTATTAATGAATATTTGATCATGCATGTTAATAGCAATGCTCTTCGTGTGTTTAGTAGTAAGCTGCTCTCTTTTCTGATTTGTTTTTTATTTTTCATTCAATGGGGATGAATAAATTAGTAATAAAGATATGTAAAATATTCAAGGAATATTTAATTGCAATAGACTGCCATGGTAAAACTACATCCTGGAAAAGTTGTGGAATTTGAATAATAAAATTCAAGCCCTTGAAAAGTAATGGAATCGATAAAATCGGGTTAAAGTCTGGGCATTTCAAATAAATAATTTTGTCAGATTTTTTCAACATGTCTTTTAGTCATTATAGAAAAGACAAATACTTTATTTTTTGTTTTTATGTCACTGGTAATCTGGATGAAGTCAGTATTCTTATTAATTGTAAGATATTCTTCCTCCTACATGTACATAAAACACAAGAAAAAAACTTGAGAATAGCATTTCATACTTATTATGATTGCTGAACGCTGCTTTAATGGTCATGAAAGGAAAAGTCATGTTGTGAAGTGAACATATCCATTTAATGCACAGTCTTAACGTTGTATCATATAAATACTGCAATGAAAATGAAACAAAAAACAACATTGAATTTCTTAGATATCTTTTCTGTGTGATATAAAAATTCTGCAAACCATATTCCAAATGGTTAACTTTTTGTTGTTTACAAGTATTATCAAATTGTGTTTCATGATATTTTCTATTACATGTATTATACTACAGTATGTTCTTACAGATGGATGAAATTGTAATAGCTGATATAAAAAAACTTGAACCTGAGAAACCTTGCATGTAACTATGCATGCCACTGTACTGGATAGAACCAAAAAAAACCAGTTATGGTGCAAACAAGTTGATGGTGACCGTTTCTTTGGCCGACAGTACTGGTGTTGTAAAAGCACTTCTGTATGACATGGATATTATGGACATGTTCGACAAAAGATGAAGGAGTTCAAATTAAAAACTTCATTCCAAAAGCCAATGGGTAAGTAACTACAATTTAATATTATACCCCCACTAATAAGAGAAAGGGCTATATTGCAATCACCTTGTCCATCTGTCCGTCCAGTGCAAAGTTTCATAACAGATTTCAGGGCTTCTACTAAATGGATTGATTTCAAATTTGGTGCACATGCGTACAGCTTTAGCATGATCAGTTGCAGTTGCCTCCCCTTTCCAGGTCAGTCAGTTGTCTACTACCTGTTTTCCGCGCCAAACTTGGACTGTTTTAAGGTCAAAATAGGAAAATTTTTCATAACAGATTTGTTGGCTTCTACTAAAAGGATTAATTCCCAATTTGGTGCACAGCTTTAGCATGACGAGTTGTACCGTGCCTCCCCTTTCCAGGTCAGTCAGTTATCTACTTCCTGTTTTCTGAGCCGATTTAGCCAAGTGGGGGTATACTTTACACGACAGTGCTGGTCCATGTTCCACTTGTTTTAACCAACGGGTGAGCTGTTCCCTTTTGTAATGTTGATCAGATCATCCATGATCCTATTTCATAGTTGAAAAAATATAAGTTTACGTTTTCTTATCCCAAAAGAATTAACAATTAAAATCTGTGAAAAATGAACATTTTTCCACTTAAGAAATCACTGATGGGTGTGGATAAGAAGTTTAATATCATATACATCAAGCCTCGCATCGGAGGGCGACTTTGGCGAAGTAGCCTTATAGTGGCCTCTTCACCCTCGATCGTTTTAAAAGCAAAGTGAAGTCGCCCTTTCATTTTGTAGAATCGCCTGATGTCGCCTTTCAAATTTTATTCCCATTTTGTTAAGAAATTTTCTTTTTTTGATATCGCATCATGTTTATTATGTTAACGCGCCAGAGTCAACTGGTACCTTTTTAACTTTCTTTTGGTACATAAAGTGTAGGTTTAAAATTCGACCGGAAACCAGTTCAGATCGAAAGAACGTGAAAGTTTCAGGAGCGGATATGAATTTGGTGCTGGAGATTGCAAATATAGGATGCTGATAGTGTTGAAATGCAATCTGATTAAAATCAACTGTTATCTTGTGTTGAAATGAGTATTGCAATGATAGAAACGTAGTAAAAAATAGTGTTTTGGCATTTACTTTAAACAAATTGAAGTCAAATATGTTTAAATACTTTTAATAGATGTGTCACAATGATGTAGTTTTCTGCTTCTAGTTCTAATAGTACTTCATTATAATTCAATCAATTTGTATACCAATGACAAAGAAACATTTTTTAATGAACAGTATTGTGACAGTTAATACTTTTTTTATTTATTGTGTTTAATACAAGTGTTTATGAAAATGTGTGATAATAGGTAATCAAATCTTTGATACTTTATCCTCAATAAATTACACTGCAGAAAAAAACATGTAAAAATAAAATATTCAAAATGCAAATTAACACTTATAAAAAAAAAACCACACAAAATAGGACGCTTTCGTGACATATAATGCAGCTTTTCCCTGTTGTCCACCCACTTCTCCCTGTTCTATTCTCGCTTCTCTCTGTCATCCCCCATAAAGAGAAGTGGCTGACTTCTCCCTATAATTTTGAGCCAGCGTGAGCCCTGTACATGTATAAAAAAAAGCACAAACAATATCAAAGTATTTTATTTGAAATATTTGATAAAGATAGAAGAATTTCAAGATGTTTTTAGTGTATGCTTTTTTACATGTATTGATTTTCAATTGTTTTCAGAAATATTGTAATCAATAAGGTTACAGAAGTCTACAGTAGCAAACCTATTACAATTCCTGATCATGTTAAAGAAATGATTTCAAGAGAAAATGGAAAAGCAGTAAATGTCATAGATGCAGCTACAAGTCCTAAAAAAACCCATATAGGACAAATAACAGGCATAATTGCAAAGGTATATATCTAACTTCACTACATCCTCCCAAGTCAGGGTTTCTGTATCCACATGAGTCCAAGAAACACTGACAAACTTAGCTAGGAAATTTCCTAGCTTGAAGATTTTCATATGATGTCAAACCTTAAGAATATCGACCAATGAAATAGCTTGAAATAAGAAAGTGTTTAGCAGTAGTCATTCTTGCTCATTATTGAGTGCAAAGATAACATAATGCAACTAATAAATAACACATTAATAACAAACTATTACCAATACTGTACAAAATGCACTGATTTTCACATGGTCTATGCAACACATTCCTTTGGTTCATTTACAACGACATCATGATATCCCCTAACCAAGTCGTGGACACAGAACCCTGACTTGTGAAGATGACTTCACTAATAATGACAGAGAATAAAATAAAATAAATATAAAAAGGTAATTACATGTATTATTAACAAAATGAAAAGGATTAAATATTTATTTTTTGTTAAAGGATACAATTATTAACTCTACACACCAAAGATTAATCAGTTATTAAAAGTAAAGAAGGAACATCTAAAAAATATTTCAAGAAAACAATGTCAAAACTTCATTCTATTGACTTTTGTCTACTTAAACATAATGATATCAATACATATATACATGCATTTTACAGAAAATTTTAAATAGTAATTTTGAACAACTACTGTGGATTACTTTATTTTGTGGATACCAATTTTCGTGGTTTGATGAAAAAGGATAAGTTTGTTGATTCTTAAATTCATGGTTCTAAAGTCTGCTGCATACAAATCATTGTTAAATTTTCTTTTCTTGGGGTATCAAATTTCGTGCATCAAGGCCTCCCACAAAAAAAACATTGATAACCCATGAATAATAATAAAACCATAGTATTAGTCCAATAATTTTCTCAGTTGGAATTGCTCCAGTTCAACAAACATTTTGTATTTTTTACATGAACCTCATTTTCAAATAAATAATTGGACATAATCTAGCTTCTATCAGGTTAAGTCCAATGTCTTTTAAATCACCAAAACACATTAATTATAAATAATAATATTTGTATGATCTTTGTATTATTTACATGCATTTTTACAGACAGGCCCAAAAGACAGGAAGAGAGTTAGGTCAACAGGAGAGGAAATTTCCTTCAAAAAAATTAAACTGAAAGATGACACAGGAAGTATTGAAGTCTGCTTATGGAGGGATATGGCAGAAAAAAATTTGAAGAGGGGAGATGTAGTCAGATTAACAAACTTTATGGTTACAGACACATTTGATAATATGAACAGACCCATACCAGCCATATCAAATAATTTTGACAGTGGTGATATAGAGGTATAAATATAATCAAGAAATTAACAGTAATGAAGCCTCTCTTAAACCCAAGTCTCTTGTGAGATAATATATGTTTTGCATTTCTTATTATTTGCATAACAACAAAACTATTGTACACATGGTACAACTGGTAATAATATCTATCTTGTCAATTTTAAAAAGAAATAGAAATATCTATCTAGAATTAAAATCCAGGTTTTATTGACAGTCCCACTTGTGTGTTATTCAGTTATGACAAATACATTTACAAATCTTGTATAGCCTATGATGATCCAAACCAAGCATACAACTGATTTCTTTAAATACCTTTTGCTCTTTATAATACTTAATTAAAATTAAATTTTAAATACCTTTTGCTCTTTATAATACTTAATTAAAATTAAATTTAGGTTCTTGCAAAGAATGATGATATGCTAAGTTTGTTAGAAGAAGATGACAACTTGGAAGAAGACAACT
This sequence comes from Limnoperna fortunei, assembly GCA_944474755.1. NCBI lineage: Eukaryota > Metazoa > Mollusca > Bivalvia > Mytilida > Modiolidae > Limnoperna > Limnoperna fortunei. The sequence goes on from OX104113.1 coordinate 55,624,546, forward strand.
TCCCAGAGCAACAGCCTGTCAAAATAACTGGTGTTGGAAAAGTGTCCAGATATCCGTAAGTTTTGTATATCGTGAGGAAATTCATGGATTTTCTGGTTTAAAATTTCAAATGCTTTTACACATTAATAAAACTACAAAATATTGCATTCAATTCTTATAATTACATTCCATTAATTAGTGCCATGCTCCTTGCACGATAAAGACCCCCTTTGTAGATTTCGAAAAAGAGTAGGCTCGTTGTAGCCATTACAAAAGGCTAAATTTTCCGCCCCTACCCAAAACTCCATACTTTTCCAGTGGCAGTCAAAATTGTATTCCCTGTGACCCATCCCACCACCTTTTTCCGTTGATTTATTGTTTAACTTGTTCTCGTCCTGAATATAGCTGAAATACTGCTCGCTTGACGTAAAGCAAACATTCAATCAATCAATTAATTGATTTAAAACATTTGTGCCTGTTAATTTTAATGAAAATCATGTTATTTGATTCTCTCTTCCAATTACTCAGCACATTAATCTTTTGTCAGGGTTGCAAATGCTGATAAGTGTTATTACCTTAATTTCAGAAAAACAAGTTATTGAATGTTGAATGATGAGCAGGCAAATAGGGTAAAACTTGCATAACATTTTTTACATCAACCATCAATAGCAGTTGATATCTATTCTGGTATTGAGGTTTAGGTGGTGGTTCCATTTATTGGATCCGTTTCCAGGTCTGTCAAACGTCGAATTCCTAATGTAATGAAATTGAGATTTTTCTGTCTATGACCAATTTTCTAAAATATAATTTCTTACCACAAGATATGATGGAGATATTTTTTTCTTACAGACATTGGAAACTGCAAATAGATGATTTTGCCAGACCTATTATTTTTAACCAGACTTTTCAATTTTCGTCCCTTAAAGTTGTCAAAAATATTGCCAGTCTTGCATCATGTAGAATTGCTTCTTTTGCTGGACATCACCTGCTGTAATTTTATCCCCTTGACTTGCAGGTCCTACAGTTAGCTGCATCTCTGCATGATGATACCTAACTGCTATTAACCAATCAAAATCATAATATTTCATACAAGTATACAAAAAGAGAATGTAATTATATTAAAACATTTCAAATCCACTTTGCAGTAAAATTTTAATTGAAATGCACATCACTTATTACTAAGGACTGTCAGACTCACATGTAAAAAAAAAGATTACAGCGAGCAAAAAATTTAGATCAATTAAATGAAAATTAATAGGCTAACTGGACTGAATAAACCAAAGTCGGTGTTTGGTCTGGGAAAAGTCCTTCAGAATCGCTGCTTCATTATTTCCTTAAAAGGAGTTACATGTATCAGAATATATGCTTCTATATCTTTTTAACCAAACAAAGCTAATTTAATTATGCTTCACTTTTTTACAGATCATGCAGCAAGGTTTCCTGCTACAGGAAAAAATTAACTGCTACTAACAAGTGTGACAAATGTGGAGTCACATACTCGGAGAAAACAATTGCAACAAGCATTACAGGTTCTGTTCTTTTAGACAATGGGTCACAATACACTTTTTTCCATCAGCATGCAGAAGCAATGGCAGAACAGCTCAATATTGAACATGATGTCATTGATAAATTGTTTATTAAAAGCTTGGTATCCAAACTACCTATTGAATGTCTTATAAAAGTAAAAGACAATAAAATGAACCAGATTAAGATATTGTAAATTTAAATGATAACTGAAGGTCAAAGAGATAAGTATAAGATTTTCAGCAACTCCTTTTACTTTATTTTGTTAATTGTCATTTGTTCACCTGGTTATGATCTTTAGATGTAGATTTTTTTGTTGTGTTTTTGAAAAATTATTGAATGGATAATAGACAATGTAGATAACATTCTCTCCAACCTAGAATAAAAACATTTGGAATATTTTGAAACACGTGAAAATTATTGAGGAAATGCCATTTTATATGAGATTTGAGAATCTAATATTTAATTTTTTGGTTAAGAATGCCTTCTCATTTTGTAATTTTTTTGTTTGTTACAATCCATCCATAAATTTTTCACATATTTACTATGCTTATTTTGATATAATTATTCAAGTGTTAGGAATCAAAAATTTATTCATACATTACTTGAAAAAAATAAGACAATGGCAATTGTGACAAAGACATAAATATATAATTTCTTTTGAACATTTGTTTTTGTATCAATTCAAACTTCAATTTAACTTCAACTTACATGCATTATAGCAAAACTTGTTTCCATGCAGCTACAATTATGCCTTTTAATCTTAAAAATGTTAACATGCTTTATTAGTGTACACTTGTTAGTCAGAATTTTATGCCTTTTAATCTTAAAAATGTTAACATGCTTTATTAGTGTACACTATTTTAACCTATGTGCCAAAATACAATTCTGCCTAGTGTTTTTTTATTTTCATTTAATGACTATTCCAGGACAATCCACACACCCCCCCCCCCACCGGGTGGAATGCCACTTGCTTTTAAGATACCACCAAGATAATATAAATTTTGACATTTACCTTCTTTTATTATAAAAGACATAGAAAATATTAAAGTGGAGTTAGAAACTTTTCCATAATGTCCCTATTAAGCTTTTTAGGCTCGATATCCATTTAAATACAGAAATCCATTACATTTTGTTATCAAATGATAATAACTTCCAAAGAATACACATTGAGAAACAAGAACATGTATACATTATTATTGCAGACTTTTAACTTGGAGTATTTTAAGCTCACTTGGACTTTGGCCAAAGCTGAGCTTATGTCATGACTTTGCATCTATCATTGTGATCTGTCGTAAACTTTTTCAAAAATATTGTCATCTGAAATCGCTGAACATATTTGTTAGAAACTTTGCAGTAATGATCCATGATTCTTATCACAATTTTATAATAACAACAAATTGATGTAACAAGTTTAAACTTGAAAAGTTTCTATTAACAATCTAACTGTAGTAATGCAAAGGGTAATATAATGTATCTGAAAACTTTAAAATCAGTGTTTTTTAATTTAAGTTCTAACCTACAATTTGCAACCAGAATAGTGCAATAAGTTATACAAAGAGAATGCTGAAAGGTTGATTTATATCTGCTTGTACCCTATTGTTTTGATCACTTTGTGATGATCAGTTATTATTATCTTCGCTTAAAATGTAAATATTTGTTAATTTTTGTTGTTGTTTTCTTTACATGTGCTTTATAATATTTTTCACAAATTATATTGTATATAAATACATGTATCTAGTCAAAAAATGCTGTCACAAAATAGTTATTCAGATCATCCATAAATTATTATTGCGACTGAAAATAGAAATTGTTTGCACCCATTTGTAGTTCATAATGTTTATTGTTACATCATTATTTGTAACAAATTGACATTAAGTCGTCAGTTCTTGAATTAATTGCATCTTTTGAACTAAATGACGACATTTAGGCATACACTTTTGTATTGCAAAACACGAAAAATACATTTGTCCATATCAAATAAAAATGACCTAATGCAGAATTTATTCTTATGTTATAAACTTAACTTTAGGGGGTCAATAGTGCCCTTGAGTTGTCAATCACTTGCAATGCCCTTCACATCAATAAATACACACAAAGAGTGGAAATAACCGTGTAGTTATTATATATTACATTAATGATAAATGGTACATATAAATGGGTTAATTCCCTTAGCTCGATTCGTGCCTACGTGCATATCGCCAGTGCATGGTATTATCAAAACATATCACCAGTAGAGAAATAAGACATAGCTTTCCTGGTCTTGTCAACAAACACTATAATCATATAATAAGATTATTTCCCAAAAAAGTGCTAGGAATTACTTTTAGGGGAAAATGTTTCTGCTTTAAAATGGACCATCTCCTAACTTTGTTTGACAAATCAATAGCAAGAATCTTGCAATAAAGAAATCCGACGACTTTAAGATTGTGACGACCTAATGTCAATTTAAGTTAATATTCTTTAAACTCAATGGCTCTCAGTGTTATAATAAAACGGCTACAATTCCATCATGGTTGCTGCAACATTTTTCAATGTAAAAATTGTTTGGAAAGCTTTATTATACATATGTATATATATATCAATTTTCATTTCATTTTCCTGAATAATTTATTCCCTTGATATAGATCTGTCAATACTTTTTGCAACTTTGTTAAAAAATTTTAGTTTTTAACACGTGTAATATCTTGGTCAATTTTGTATTTTCTTGCAAAAATTAAACTTTTTGCATATACATGTAGATGCTTGCAACTTGCCTCTTACCGGAATTTTTTGTACTTGAAATATTCAATGTATTAAATATAGATTTTTTTTTCCATTTTTATAAATTTTACTTTGTGAGAATGTATAGTTTTACCTAATTTTATTTGTTTTTTTTGTACTTTTATGTAAAATGTAAATTTTACCTTTGTGAGAATGCATAGTTTTACTTTCATTGAAGTTAGTAAAATAATCAAATTTTGAAGGTTAATCAGTAGGTCGAAGTGAATTTTCATGTTTGCATTTGTTTGCATGTCATTACAAGTTTATCAGAAATTGTTTTGTTTTACAAATAAAAATGTTATCAAATCCATCAAATATTGTTGAAAAACAACTTATTTTTTTAAAATGACAGTTCCTGACTGAATTCTAGTCTTTGTTAAATTTTTAGAGGCATGGATACAATAGCCCATGTCTACATAATATATATATGTAATTATACCCCCATCACAAAGGACAGGGGGATATACTGTTTTACCCTGGTGCGTGTGTCCATCTGTCTGTTACCTAAATTTCTGTTGCATTTTTCTCGACAACTTCTGGTCTTAACTTTTGGAAACGGCCACATAAAAGAAAACTACCAAACTGATGTTGCAAGCAATTCTATATTTTATGTCCCCCATACAACCATAGGGAAATCTGGTAAGTACGACAGAATCCAACAAGTTGTCTGACGAGCCTTTTTAGCCTACCTGACCCAAAGGGCCACTTTGCGTCCGTCAACCTCAAACTTTTCACAATTCAATCTTCTCCAAAACCCCTTGGAAAATTGGAACCAAACTTGACAGGAATGTTTATTGGGTGGTTTTTTTTTTACAAATCTTCAGTTTTTGGTGCTGATCAAATATTAAAGATGGCTGCCAGAGCCAATAATGCATTTTGATTGGCTGAATTTCAAAAATCTTCTCGTAAACAGCTTGTCAGATTGATTTGAAATATTGCAGAAATGTACCTTAGATGGTCCTCTACAAAGTTTGAGTTTTTTTGTGCTAATCCAAAATACAAGATGGACGCCATCGCAGGACTTAAAGTTTAACATATGACCATTTGGGAAAAACATACAAAAAATTTCTTTTCAGAAACTGTTCCACACAATGAAGCCAAATTATGCAGAAATGATGGATGAATATTTATCTTAATATTTCGAGTTTTTCGAGCCAATTGCAAATTGAAAACGGCTTCCAGGCTTCCACTAATGCGTTCTGATTGGCTGAATATCAGAATTATTCTCATTAACCGTTTGGCAGATTTATTTGAAATATTGAATTAATTTACCTTAGATGGTCCTCTACAAATTTTTAAGTTTTTTGTGAAGATCTAAAATCCAAGATGGCCACCATCGCAGGACATATTTTAACACAGGACTCTATGGGAAAAACATACAAACAACTTCTTGGAAACTGTTCCATACATTGAAGCCAAATTAATAATAAAATGAAGGTTGGATAATTAACTTATTATTTTGAGTTTTTCAAGCCAATTGCAAATTCAACATGGTTTCCAGGGCCATAAATGTGTTCTGATTGGATGAATTTTAAAATTCTTCTCGTAAACCGCATGGCAGATTGATTTGAAATATTGCATAATTGTACCTTAGATGGTCCTCTGCAAAGTTTGCGGTTTTTTTGCCAATCCAAAATACAAGATGGACGCCATCGCAGGACTTAGTTTAACATATTACCCCTTGGGAAAAACATACAAACAACTTCTCAGATACTGTTCCACACAATGAAGACAAATTATGCAGAAATGATGGATGGATATTTATTTATCTTATTATTTTGAGTTTTTCGAGCCAATTGCAAATTGAACATGGCTTCCAGGCTTACAGTAATGGGTTCTGATTGGCTGAAATCTCAAAACTCTTTTACAAAACGCATGGCAGATTGATTTGAAATATTGCATCAATGCACCTTGGATGGTCCTCTACAAAGTTTGAGTTCTTTGTGGTTATCCAAAATCTAAGATGGCAGCCACCGTGGAACAAAGAGTAACAAGGACCTTATGGGAAAACAATACAAACAGCTTCTCCGAAACTGATCCTCACTATTAAACTAAATAATGCAGAAGTGAATCTTAGATAGTAATCCTATTATTTTAAGTTTTCCGAGCCAATAGAAAAATTCAACATGGCTGCCAGAACTGTAAATGCGTTCTGATTGCCTGAAATTGTAATATTCGTTTCTCACAAACCGCTTTGCAGAAGAATATGTGATATTGTATGGTCCTCTACCAAATTTGAGTTTTTTGTTTTGATCCAAAATACAAGATTGCTGCAAGCATGGAATATCACTTAACATACTAACCTATTAAAAAACATAAAATCTGCTTCTTCTATCTAAACATTGTGCACTTATAATATAGTGATGTCAATAATAACAATACACACTTCTATTTAACATTAAAAAACTGAACGTATTTTTGTTCACATAAAAAATAAAGCTTAGAGACGGCTAGCTTTTTAGAACAGCTAATACTTGTTTTACCTACAGAAATCAAAGTCGTATTATGCAGAGCCATATATGTATATTCATTTTAATAAGTTAAATATTAATAATTAAAAACGGTTTCAACGTTTTATCTAAATCGAACACAAGATCGTATCATGTGTTCTTTATAGAATATAATTTAAAAGGTTTCTTATTTTTATTTTATTTTATTTATATTTTTTAAATAACCATGTCCGATTATAACTCATCCCGTCTTTACCAATGAACTAGCCAAACGTACCACGTGCTAATTTAAATTGTGAACACTATTTACCCGTGTAAGCTTTGAAAAAGGCAGACATGTTTTGTGATATGGTGCAGTTTAATGTAAGTTTTAGGTTTTATCTTTTATTGCCATGACAGACGCTTCTAAATATTTATTTAAGAAGTATTATAACAAATCTGGACTTGACATATTTTGTCTAGAATTATAAAAATACGCATTGAAAATTATCAATATTTTGTTTCTACTGTCACACACATAGGTTTAAAATTGTAGTGTGTCCCAGAATCTCACAAAGTACTTGATTTACTTACCAAAAATGTCGCAGTGCGCTCGACGGCGGCTCGTATTGCAATATTTCAGAAATTTTGTGTAGCCTGCTTTGGAGGGTACAAACAGGAATCGAACAATCCGTCTTCCTTCTTGTAGAACTTTTTGTTTATAATTAACTCCTTTTAAATTACTACTATGAATTGAACTTACCTGCAGCTTACAAATAGTCAACTGCAAACGCTGTTTCTCTTCAATGATTTTACATATCAAAATATTTTTTAATGGAAAACGGGGAATTAAGTTCATTTATAAGACACCTAACGTGGGGTAATGATGTTTATCTCTTGATTTTTCTTGATAAAAATGAGTGTGTCGGCTGTTTTTACATCTCCTTAGAATATTCAACTAAATTTTTCTATTTAGAAAAATGAAAAGGGGGAAACAGTTCTCTTGTCTTATCCAGAACTTCTATTGTGCGCAGCTATTATGTTGTGCTGTAGACGATATTTTATTTTAAAAAGGGGATAGCGGGTGTTTCCTGTTGCTCAACTCGTAATAGGCAACACCTGTTTTCTCGTTGCTACTGAAGAAATTAGATGAGTGTGAAGACCCTATTTTTCTTTCCTCCAATAAAATGTGCACGTGTCAAAAAATTATAGTTAGAAAGTGGAGTGGATAGGGTTTTTTATTTCTTACTTTCTTTTATATTTTTTCAATGTTTGGGTGCCTGTATATCAATTGCTAGACATTTCTGTAAATCAATGTTATAGAGCTTTTTATTTTTTTTTGTACAATACAATGATAATGTGAAATTTCAGAGACAGTTGTCTTAAAAAAAATTTGAATAATAAAAACTTATATTGAAAAGTAATTTTACAGTGAAATGAAAGAACAAATTTTTTAGTATGTGTATGTTTCCCTTCAGTTTTGAAGAAAAATGTACAAATTTTCTTTGTAACAAAAATATAAAATCTTTTAAGAAAAGAAAATTCTAAGTTGGTGATGTATAATACTGAAAAATGAGTATTATGTACATGCTCTTTCAGGTATAAACGACACAAAAAGATCAAAAGACAATCATTAAGGTCCAGATCTAGAATGTGCAAGGTATTTATTGTGTGAAAAACCAGAATCCTTTATGGTTAATACTGAATACAATTACTGTTAACATCTAAAGCCTCACTGCCAGCAGGGTGCGCTGGACTCCAATCTTAATTGACAAGGATTGCCAGTTTTCTTACCGAAGGTTGGGGGTTTTCTCCGAGTACTCCGGCTCCCCCCCCCCACCATAAAAACTGGACGCAATGATATAGCTTAACAATTGCTGAAAGTGGCGTTAAACACCATTTTAACAAACATATTAACATTTTACATGTGTAAGGGGCCTCGGTAGCTGATTGGTTATACACCATTTAAACCAATAGAATCATTAATCATATTGTGTTAATATCTTACATGTGTAAGTGGCCTCTGTTGCCAATGGACTAAACACCATTCAAACAAACATTTTTACATGAGTGTTTTACACATGTTTCTGTTTCTGTAACTTGCAGCCAACATATAATAAGTCAGTCACGAGGACCTGTGACACATAAATTTCAATGACAATAATTTTTAGCTGGTGTAAGTCAGTTCCTAACAAACGATACACATCATGAAAACAATATTTGGTATAAAGGTTATAAGTCTTTATTAGGTGTTGCTCTGGAAGTAATTTTTATCACTACTGATGTGGAATTCAGGTAAGACATGTTTATGTGTCCACACTTGTTCAACTTCTGATGTGGAATGAATTTTGCTCTTTTGCAACATTTAAAATATACATGTAAATTTTTTCTGTCCAACATTACTTGGTTTTCTTCAGTTATTATTCATTTACATTTCAGATGACCGAAAAGGACTGTTCCTATTTATTCCATATAAACATAAAAACGTTCTAAATTCATATAAAGAAAGAACTTTTAACATACTCATTGAGTATAAAAGGTGTAGAATTTAGTTAAGTTTATGGATTGCTGTGGTAGAATTAATCAAACTACCAAATTTCCATATTGGAATCAAAAATAATTTATGGAAGCCATGGTTTTTGTATATTTAACTATAGTCGAACATTGTTTTTGCAAATTTAATCACTAAGTGTTAAATTTGACTTGTACAATGCTGTGCCCATAGTAAAATATACAATAGATCATGGCTTTTAAAAATTATTTTCTATCTTTTGATGACAGTGAGCTGGAGTGGAGTTAGGAGAGAAGTTGAGTTGAGAGATTGAAGTTGAGTAAGAAGAGTTGAGTTATGTTTAACTCTTATGTTTAACTAAACTCAAGTTTACTTAGTTAAGTTTAATTAAGGTTAGTTATGATAGTTTAGTTTAAGAATATCTACACCTTGGGTAAAAAAAAATTGTTGAACTTTTTTGGTAATATTTTTATTTAATTTTGCTAAAATGGAATAAGCTCATAGGACAGTTTTGATGCAAGTCTTGTGAACAGAAAGATCTGATGATGTACAGACAAATACCTGATGACAAACAATGAACTAATCAAGAAAGAATGAAAAATCGCAACATGCAGGTAAACATTTGCTTTAATCTTAGAATGAAATTTTCCATATTTTATCATTTTACAAGTGGTTATTGTTTTACCTGAATTAATTATTTATTGGAAAGACCCATTTTATTTTACCGAAAAAGTGTATTAAATTTTAAAATTAAATGTTTGGCCATGTTTTCTGCTTCAGATTGAATGGTTTTATTTTTGCTTTATAAATGTAACAGGAGTCTTCAATAACCTGTTTAGTTTTTAACATTTTTAATTCAATTTAACTTGAATAAATGCGTACAAACTCCTTACAATATTTACATATGATTCTATTATGTTTGTTAATTCATTTCACAATCCATAAAAATTGTTGGTTTGTAGTTTCCTAAAACAATCCACCAAAGTAGGCATTATTAAAAAAAGTTTATTTGAGTGTATGAACACAACAATGGTTACTTTTTTAGAACATCCGATGTGATGTAAACTCTGGTTACATTATGTATATTGGGAATCATCTGTTGTTAACCTAAAGGAACAAGTGGAGATGTTGTATACAAAATTGATAAGATAAGAATAGCCTGTGTCTAGGCTTCCAAACAGATCAGCACAAAACAAAATTGTGAAAATTCAACTAAAAAACCATAAAGTCTTCCCGTACAGATGCGAAACATGCAGGCAAACAAAGACAACGCATAGCAGATCCAGACTTTTTCAACATCTGTCTATGGCACTTTTGAATCAGATTTCAAAATTAGATTCATAATATTTATCTGTCAGAGTGTGGAGCAAAAATTGGTGATCAGTCAGATTCGGCAAAGTGAGGTTGAATTGGACATACCCTTAGTAAACCAGCATTTAGCACCATATGACAAGCCCTTACATGAATGAACTGCAGCAGATAGGAACCAGATGGAGTGGATTAACGTGTGCGCTGGAAAAGCAATTTCGACAGTTTACGGTTACACATAAATCGATTGACCTAATAAGTGTTTTCATCTTGGGGCACAACTGTACATGTTGTATGATCTGGTTTTCAGCACAAGTAAGATATTTTCCATATTATTATATGTATCTGTTTGTCTGATCTGCTGCTGAAACTGTTCTAACCATAACACAAATGACTGAAATACGGTGCTTATTTATATATGACCTGGCGTAGAGGAAGAAAAATTATTACAGGCAGGCATTTGCAGAATCGCAAAAAAATATAAGAAGCATGATGTGTGATTTATTTCAACCATATAGAAGCTAAAAAAAACCTCATTAACTTCAAAACAGTCACAAAAAGAAATAACATGCACACTTGTCCATTACTACACACCGTCAAGAGCTAACAAATTACAGCAACACTCAAAAAAGAATAAATATAAAATATGCTGCATTTTATCTTCACTTTATTTATTTAGTTGGGCTTTTATAAGTTAAATATATTTTTTTCCATCAATACACAGTTTATTAAGTGTTGAAAAGTAAAAACAACTTTCTAAGCATAAGAGAGGAAATGTGCTTCATATTGAAATTATAAGGTCATTTATTTATTTTGTTACCTTTTATACGCTAAAAAGAGCATTTTAGGCATAAATGAAAGATACATTTTCTATCATTTATTTATTTGGTTTTTTATAGATGAAGAAAGAAAATTACAGATGAAGGGAATGCCAAGACAATATTTCCAGAATATCGTGCTATGAATATTGTGAGAATTATTTCAGCGATAAAGAAGTCAAGGAAAACTTCATGACAATTTCAATATGTTAAAATATAAACTCTTAAAGAATACCATTTCTAATAAGGTAAAATTATTTTTTCCATCAATACACGTGCTAACAAATGTCAAAACGTTAAAGCAACATAATACGCATAAATAAACGGCAATCCAATGTGCTGCATATTGATTTTTCAATCCATTTATTTATTTGGTTACTTTTTATAAATGAAGAAAGAAGATTACAGAGGACGGGAATGCCAAGACAATATGTCCAGAATATGTGGGTAAGAATATTCTTTGAATAATTTCAGAGATAAGGATCCAGAAAGACTTGCATAACAACATAACAATTTTAGTATTTTTAAAATGAACTTTACTAAAATAGCATTTAAAATAAGTTAAAAAAAAATCCATCAATACATATGCTAGCAAGTGTCAATAAGTAAAAGCAACATAATAAGCATAAATGAAACGAGCTGTGTATTGATTTTTCAATCCATTGATTTATTTGGTTACTTTTTATAGATGAAGAAAAAAGATTACAGATGAAGGGTATGCCAAGACAATATGTCCAGAATATCTAGGTAAAAATATTGTTTGAATTATTTCAGAAATAAGTGGCAAGTAAAACTTACATGTTAATTTCAGTATTTTAAAAATGTACTTTATTAAAATAGCATTGGAAATAAGGTAACATTATTTTTTCATCAATACACATGCTAGCAAGTGTCAATATGTTAAAGCAACATAATAAGCCTAAATGAAAGGAAATCAAATGAACTGTGTATTGATTTTTCAATTCATTTATTTATTTGGTTATTTTTTACACTCTTAAAGAATACCATTTCTAATGAGATAAAATTATTTTTCCATCAATACACATGCTATCAAATGTCAATAAGTCAAAGCAACATAATAAGCATAAATGAAAGGAAATCAAATGAACTGTATATTGATTTTTCAACCCATTTATTTATTTGGTTACTTTTTATAGATGAAGAAAGAATTTTACAGATGAAGGGACTGCCAAGACAATATGTCCAGAATATCTGGGTAAGAATATTTTTGGAATAATTTCTGAGATAAGTAGCCAGTAAAACTTACATGACAATTTCAGTATTTTTAAAAATGTATTTTATAAAAATAGCATTTGAAATAAGGTAACATTATTTTTCCATCAATACACATGCTAGCAAGTGTCAATTAGTTAAGCAACAAAATAAGCATCAATAAAAAAGGAAATCAAATGTGCTCTATATTGATTTTTCAATCCATTTATTTATTTAGTTACTTTTTATAGATGAAGAAAGAAGATTACAGATGAAGGGAATGCCAAAACAATATGTCCAGAATATCTGGGTAAGAATATTGTTGGAATAATTTCAGAGATAAAAAAGGCAAAGAACTTAACGACAATTTCAATATGTTGAAATATACACTCTTAAAGAATACCATTTCTAATAAGGTATAAATTATTTTTCCATCAATACACATGCTAGCAAATGTCAAAAAGTTAAAGCAACATAAGCATAAATAGAAGGAAATCCAAACATAAATGAAAGGAAATCAAATGTGCTGCATATTGATTTTTCAATTCATTTATTTATTTGGTAACATTTTATAGATGAAGAAAGAAGATTACAGATGAAGGGAATGCCAAAACAATATGTCCAGAATATCTGGGTAAGAATATTCTTGTAATTATTTCAGAGATAAGTAGCCAGTTAAACTTGCATGACAATTTCAGCATTTTTAAAAAAATGTATTTTATTAAAATAGCATTTGAAATAAGGTAATATTCTTTTACCATCAATACACATGCTAGCAAGTGTCAATTAGTTAAAGCAACATAATAAGCATAAATGAAAGGAAATAAAATGTGCTGTATATTGATTTTTCAATTCATTTTTTTATTTGGTAACTTTTTATAGATGAAGAAAGAAGATTACAGATGAAGCAAATGCCAAGACAATATGTCCAGAATATCTGGGTAAAAATATTCATGGAATAATTTCAGAGATAAGGATCCAGAAAGACTTGCATAACAATTTTAGTATTTTTAAAATGGAATTTACTAAAATAGCATTTGAAATAAGGTAAAAAAAAATTCTATCAATACACATGATAGCAAGTGTCAAGCATTAATGAAAGGAAATCAAATGAACAGTATATTGATTTTTCAATCTATTTATTTATTTGGTGACTTTTATATATGAAGAAAGAAGATTACAGAGGAAGGGAATGCCAAGACAATATGTCCAGAAGATCTGGGTAAGAATATTGTTCGAATTATTTCAGAGATTAGTAGCCAGTAAAACTTATATTTCAATTTCAGTATTTTAAAAAATGTACTTTATTAAAACAGAATTTGAAACAAGGTAACATTATTTTTCTATCAATACACATGCTAGCAAGGATCAATAAGTTAAAGCAACATAATAAGTACAAATGAAAGGATATCCAATGTGAAGTGTATTGATTTGCAATCCATTTATTTGGTTACTTTTTATAGATGAAGAAAGAAGATTACAGATGAAGGGAATGCCAAAAACAATATGTCCAGAATATCTGGGTAAGAATATTGTTCGAATTATTTCAGAGATAAAGGAGCCAAAGAAAACTTCAGGACAATTTCAATATGTTATAGTATACACTCTTAAAGAATATCATTTCTAATAAGGTAAAATTATTTTTCCATCAATACACATGCTAGCAAATGTCAAAAAGTTAAAGCAACATAATAAGCATAAATAAAAGGAAACCAAATGAACTCTATAATGATTTTTCAATCCATTTATTTATTTAGTTACTTTTTAAATATGAAGAAAGAAGATTACAGATGAAGGGAATGCCAAGACAATATGTCCAGAATATCTGGGTAAAAATAGTGTTCGAATTATTTCAGAAATAAGTGGCCAATAAAACTTGCATGACAATTTCAGTATTTTAAAAATGTACTTTATTAAAATAACATTTGAAATAAGGTAACATTATTTTTCAACCAATACACATGCCAGCAAGTGTCAATAAGTTAAAAAACATAATAAGCATAAATTAACGGGATTCAAATGTGCTGTACATAGATTTTTCAATCTAATTATTTATTTTGTTACTTTTTATAGATGAAGAAAGAATATTACAGATGAAGGGAATGCCAAGACAATATGTCCAGAATAAATGGGTAAGAATATTGTTGGAATTATTTCAGAGATAAGGATCCAGGAAGACTTACATAGCAATTTCAGTATTTTACAAAAGAAGTTTATTAAAATAGCATTTGAAAAAAGGTAAAAAAAAATTTTCATCAATGCATATGATAGCAAGTGTCAATAAGTCAAAGCAACATTCTAGGCATAAATGAAAGAAAATGAAATACGCTGTACATAGATTTTTCAATTCATTCATTTATTTAGTTACTATTCATAGATGAAGAAAGAAGATTACAGATCAAGGGAATGCCAAGTCAATATGTCCAGAGTATCTGGGTACGAATATTGTTCGAATTATTTCAGAGATAAAGAAGCTAAAAAATACTTCACGACAATTTCAATATGTTAAAATATACACTCTTTAAATACCATTTCTAATAAGGTAAAATTATTTTTCCATCGATACACATGTAAGCAAATGTCATAAAGTTAAAGCAACATAATAAGCATAAATGAAAGGAAATGAAATTTGCTGGACATAGATTTAAAAAAATAGTTATAGCAGGCAGCCGCCTGTCATGTGCTAGAAAGTGGAGTGGATAGGGTTTTTTTATTTCTTACTTTCTTTTATTTTTTTTCGATGTTTGTGTGCCTGTATACCAATTGCTAGACATAAATTTGTGTAAATCAATGTTATAGAGCTTTTTATTTTTTCTTTGTACAATACAATGATAATGTGAAATTTCAGTGACAGTTGTCTTTAAAAAAATTGAATTATAAATACTTATATTGAAAGTAATTTTACAGCGAAATGGAAGAGCAAGTTTTTTAGTATGTGTATGTTTCCCTTCATTTTTGAAGAAAAATGTACCAATTTTCTTTGTAACAAAAAAAAAAAAAAATTAAATTCTAAGTTGGTGATGTATAAAACTGAACAATAACTTATACTCTTTATAATATAAATTAGTTAAAACCTATATCAAATGGGAGATAACTCCAATATAAAAGCAAATTAGTATAATGTACATGCTTTTTCATGTATAAACGACATAAAAAGATCAAAAGACAATCATTAAGGTCCAGATCTAGAATGTGCAAGGTATTTATTGTGTGAAAAACCAGAATCATTTATGGTTAATACTGTATACAATTACAATTAATATCTTAAGCCTCACTACCAGCATTTGACTCCAATCTTAATTGACAAGTTTTGCCAGTTTTCCTACCGAAGGTCCCCGTGTGGGACTCGGGGCACAGGAGAATAGGCCCACGGCTTCCTCAGCCTGCAGTAAGAGTCTGCTAACAGAGGCAACACTTGCCGTGTGTTGCGACCTGTGTCAATTACAGGACGAGATTTCAGTAGGCCGGGTAAACCGTCCCGATAACTTACTGAGACCCTTACTTTTTCTAGACGGGAAATCGAGTTAGCCCTGACTTCGATGAATCGGCATGTCACGTCTTGCCCTTTGTGAATCCTTATCATTTAAGCTACTCTATTACAATATTTTCGTTCAAACTTCCATGAAATGTATTTACGATTTGATAGACAGCTTCCTTACAGGATTTGCAAAGAAGGCGGTGGCTGAAGGGCAAAGCTTCCTCAGCTTTATAGAGGCGACATGTTTGCCGTGTGTTGCAACCCGTGTCGGTGGAGGAAGGGATCCTGGTGGTTGAGAGATCACTCTCTGCTGCATCCATTAGTCCGGGTTAGCGGGTTTCGATTTTCAATACACCACTTTGGCCCTGACTTCAACTAGACGGGAGACCGGATGGACCCGGTTCGGTCAATCGGCTGGTCACGCCGAGCCCTTAACAAGCTTGTCGTCACTTTTCTGATCACTTCTTAAGATCTTGTGAATTTCAGTTCCAAAGTTGTTCAGTTACAAGCTGTTAAGAAGGCGGTGGCTCATGGGTCAATCAAATAGAACGGTTTTTTCGCCAGTTAAGTCTGGCACGAAGCTTGCGTTCGTGGAGAAATTCATCTATTTGAGTATACCACCCTTGGAACACCTTATGCTTTCTGCTGGTGATCCGCAGACACCAAGCATCGCCCCTGTTGGCACTCCGTGGCGGGTGGGTGACAAGGGTGGTGAACCATATTCTTTCATCATGGCTTCAGAAATACAAATGAAAAATGGTACAAAAAAAGGAAAAAATGACTTTCCTCTTGAAGAATTGGATGTTGAAGAAAATTGGCCTAAATTTATTGTTTTATCAAGCAAAGACCCAACTTAACCTTTGGCAAAAGTATCTCCATTCATCATAGAAAAAGTATTAAAGGATGCGCAGGAGACGTTAAAAACGTCACAAAAATGAAATCCGGTTCCCTCCTTATTGAATGTAATAGAAAACACCAGTCATCAAATTTACTTAAACTTTCAAAAATTGTTGATTTAGAAATATCTAGCTCTCCCCACAGAACTCTAAACTCGAGTCAAGGGATTATTCGTTACCAAGGCGAAGACCTCTCGGAATTATCAGACGACGAAATATGTTTAGAACTAGAGCCTCAGGGTGTTACAAAAGTGAAAAGATTTATTGCTAACAGACAAGGTGTTCAGGTAAAACTGAACACCTTTCTGTTGAATTTCAACACACCCACTGTCCCCGAATCCATCAAGATTGGTTTCTACAAGCTAAAGTCAGCGCATACATCTCCAACCCTGTGCGCTGCTTTAAGTGTCAAAAGTTAGGCCACGGCAAGGGACAGTGCAGAGGTCACCTGATTTGTTTTAAGTGTGCAGAAGGACATGAGGGCTTCACCTGCACTAAAACTCCAAAGTGTGCCAATTGTGGTGAAGCCCACATGTCCTCATCTAAGGACTGTCAGCACTTTAAAAAGGAAAACGAAATTCAAAAAATAAAAACTGAAAAAAACATCTACCCTGAGGCTCGTCGTCTGTATAATACAACGAAAAATCCCTCGTCTCCTGCATCAACGTCATACGCCAGTGTGACCAAACGCGTTCTCACTTCAGTTGAAACGCAGACAATTATCACCTGGCCTATTGACAAACAGGAACCTTCAAAATTAACAGTTAGTACAACAGACAAAATCATTACATCTTCACGAAAATCATGGGAATGGATCATATTCGGCTATTGATCTTACAATAGCATATCCTTCTCTATAACCCGATTTCTCATGGAAAGTCCATGACGATCTCTGTGGCAGTGATCACTTTCCCATTATATTGGAATCTTTGCACTCTTCCAACACAGAACGAACCACTCGGTATAAATTTAACAAAGCTAATTGGCCTCTATTTGAACAACTCTGTATAGAGCGACTTAACTTTTGAAGCTATTGCTGATCCAATTTTAAAATTCAATGAAACACTTATTTCAATTGCTGATGAAACAATTCCCAAGACCTCGACAAATCCAAAACATCCTAGTAAATCATGGTTCGATGACAGCTGTGAGGACGCTATTAAAGACAGGGAAAAGGCCGAACGACGCTTAAATAAACACCCAACTCAAAATAATCTTAACCATTTTCGAATTTTTCGACCGAAAGCTCGCAGAGTAACGAAACAAAGACGACGCACCTCTTGGCGTAACTTTGTTTCTAAACTAAATAACCATACGCCTATGAATAAAATTTGGAACATGATTCGTAAAATTAAGGGTAAAAACAGTAAAGCAAATGTCCATTACTTAAAGGATGGACAAGACGTAACATCCGAGTCAGATATATCTAACAAATTGGCCGAGACATTTGCAAAACACTCGTCCGCTGAAAATTATCATCCCGATTTTCAGCGTATTAAAACTCAAAAAGAAAAATCAAAACTTAATTTCCAGTCAAAAAATCTGGAAGGTTACAATCAACCTTTTACTTTGGAAGAGCTAAAAACTTCTTTGAACAAATCTCACGATTCAGCATGTGGTCCAAATGACATCCATTATCAACTTCTGAAACATCTGCTACAATCTTCTCTCCAATGCCTTCTGAATCTTCTTAACAACATTTGGGAAACGGGTGACTTACCATCTATATGGAAAATGGCCACTGTTGTGCCTATTCCAAAGCCAGGAAAAGATCACTCAGAAGCGTCCAACTATCGGCCTATAGAACTCACAAGCTGTCTTTGTAAAACCATGGAAAGGATGATCAATGATCGCCTTGTCTGGTTTTTAGAATCCATCAATCTTATCTCAAATATCCAATGTGGATTCAGACAAGGGCGAAGTACCCTATATCATCTTGTACGTTTCGAAACGTATATTCGAAACGCCTTTGCCAACAACATGACACAACATGGAAATATGGTATTTTAAAGGATCTCTGGGGTTAAAAGGTAGACTTCCTGCCTTTATTTCAAACTTTTTATCTTACAGAGAATTTAAAGTTAGGGTAAATTCAACTCTATCTGACCCTTTTGAACAGGAAATGGGTGTTCCCCAGGGAAGCATCCTTTCTGTCACTTTATTTAGTATCAAAATTAATAGCCTTGCTCAAGTTTTAAAAGATAATATTGATGGTTCTCTATATGTTGACAACTTCCTCATATGTTACCGAGGAAAAAACATGAATAATATTGAACGTCAACTGCAGTTATGTTTAAATAGAATAGAGAAATGGGCAATAGAGAATGGTTTTAAATTCTCCACTGGAAAAACCGTTGGGATGCATTTTTGTAAGAAACGAAAGATGCATCCTGATCCCGAATTAAAATTACATAATAGTCCTATCAAAATTGTAAAAGAAACTACTTTTCTTGGTCTCATATTTGATTCAATGCTACCCTTTCTATCCCATATCAAAATGTTAAAAAATAAATGGCTTAAAGCATTAGATATTTTAAAAGTCGTATCCAGCACCGACTGGGGTGCTGAGTGCGATGTTTTACTGAATCTTTACAGATCGCTGGTTCACCTGTAAATAGTTTGTATGTAGAAGCGAACGAGCCTTCTTTGTATCAAAGAAGAATTAAGCTCGCTTTGCAATATGCAACCAAATTAAAGGCGTATCCTGGCAACCCGGCCCACGACTGTGTTTTCAGACCTCTTTACGAAAATGTTTTTGATAAATATCCAGATAAAATTCAACCTTTTGGTATCAGAATAAAACCTCATTTAAACAACTCTGGAATAATTTAGATGAAATTGCTGCTATTGAAATTCCGCATAACCCACCATGGTTAAATCCAAAACCGGTATTTATTTTTGATCTTGGAAACCATAAAAAATCTGACACAAACCCTTTAATTATTCAACAACACTTTGCAGAAATAAAATCTCACTATCCTGACCATTCTGCAATTTATACAGATGGATCGAAGGACGGCGATAAGGTTGCATCGGCCGCTGTCTTTGTTGAAGCACGCCGTCTTCCTTCCCTTTCTTCTCTATTTAGTGCAGAAGCGCAAGCTATCCTTCTTGCACTAAAAATTATTGCTTCGTCAGATGAGAGTAAATTTATTATCTGCTCTGATTCTTTGTCATGTCTTCGGGCAATTGAAAATTCTAAAATTAAAAATCCATTTATGTTAAAAAATAATTCAAATTTATAAATCGCTGACAACTTTAGGTAAAGAGGTTGTGTTCTTCTGGATTCCAAGTCATGTTGGAATCCATAGAAACACAGTCGTCGACAGGGAAGCTAAGAATGCCTTAAATAATGGTATTATTTATTGTAAAATACTTTTTACTGATTTTAAATCCTTTATTTTAAAATATATTTTTAATACATGGCAGAGTGGTTGGGATCTAGAAGTCCACTTCTGCATGCAAATTATTTTAAATCATATGGAGGTCGTAGAGACCAAGTAGTTTTAACTAGGTGTCGTCTTGGTCATACCAGGACGACACACAATTATATTTTAAATGGTGAACCACGACCCGAGTGTGTGCCATGCAACAGTCCATACACCATTAAGCATGTCTTGACGGACTGTGGGGACGTGGCCCACATTCGGAAACGTTTCTATAGTGTGGATACGTATTTTGGTTTATATAAAAATGTCGCAGGCGACACAATTTTAAAGTTTTTAAAAGAAATTAATTTATTTAATAAATTTAATTTCACTATTAAGTGTGAGGCTTAATATCTTTTATTGTTTTAAGTACTATTTTTAACTGTATATATTCTCATATAATTGTATGATATTACATACTAAAAAGTTAAAAACTACAATTTTCACGTCCTGAATATAGCTGAAATATTGCTTGCTGGACGTTAAACAACAACCAATCAATCAATCAATCCTACCGAAGGTCGGGGGTTTTCTCCAGGTACTCCGGCTTCCTCCCCCAATAAAAACTGGACGTCATGATACAGGTGAGCAATTGCTGAAAGTGGCATTAAACACCAAACATTTTACATGTGTAAGGGGCCTCTGTAGCTGATTGGTTATACACCATTTAAACCAATAGAATCATTAATCATATTGTGTTAATATCTTACATGTGTAAGTGGCCTCTGTTGCCAATGGACTAAACACCATTCAAACAAACATTTTTACAATAGTGTTTTACACATGTTTCTGTTTCTGTAACTTGCAGCCAACATATAATAACAGTCAGTCAAAAGGACCTGTGACACATTAATTTCAATAACAATAATTTTTAGCTGGATTAGGTCAGTTCTTAACAAACGATGCACATCATGAAAACAATATTTTGTATAAAGGTTATAACAGTCTTTATTGGGTGTTGCTCTGGAAGTAATTTTTATATGATGTGAAATTCAGGCAAGACATTTTTATGTGTCCACACTTGTTCAACTTCTGATGTGGAATAAATTTTGCTTTTGCAACATTTGGAATGTTCAATTACTGATGTGGAATGCATTTTGCTTTTGCAACATTTGAAATGTACATGTATATTTTTTCTGTCCAACATTACTTGGTTTTCTTCAGTTATTCTTCATTTATATTTCAGATGACCGAAAAGGACTGTTCCTATTTATTCCATATAAACATGAAAACGTTCCAAATTTATATAAAGAAAAAACTTAACATACTCATTGAGTATAAAAGGTGTAGAATTTAGTTAAGTTTAGTTCTAATATGGATTGCCGTGGTAGAATAAATCAAAGTATCAAATTTCCATATTGGAATCAAAATGATTTATGGAAGCCATGGTTTTTGTATATTTAACTATGGTTGAACATTGTTTTTGCAAATTTAACACCTAGCAATCACTGAGTGTTAAATTTGGCTGGTACAATGCTGTGCCCATAGTAAAATATACAATATACTATGACTTTCAAAAATTATTTTGTATCTTTTGATGACAGTGGAGTGGAGTGGAGTGGAGTAAGAGTGGAGTTAGGAGAGGAGTTGAGTTGAGAGTGAAGTTGAGAGTTGAGTAAGTAGAGTTGACTTATGTTTAACTCTTATGTTTACTTAGTTAAGTTTAATTAAGGTTAGTTATGATAGTTTAGTTTAAGGATATCTACACCTTGGGTAAAAATAATTTGGTAAACGTTTTTGGCTATCTTTTTATTTAATTTTGCTAAAATGGAATAAGCTCATAGGACAGTTTTTGATTGAAGTCTTGTGAACAGAAAGATCTGATGATGTACAGATAAATACTTGCCGACAAACAATGAACAAATCAAATAAGAATAAAAAATCGCAACATGCAGGTAAACATTTTCTTTAATCTTAGAATGAAATTTTCCATATTTTATCATTTAACAAGTTGTTGTTGTTTTACCCGAATTAATTATTTATTGGAAAGACCCATTTTATTTTACCGAAAAAATGCATTTCAAAATTAAATATTTGGTCATGTTTTCTGCATAAGATTGAATATTGGTTTATTATTGCTTCATAAATGTAACAGAAGTCATGAATTATCCTGTTTAGTTTTTAACAATTTTAATTTAATTTACCTTGAATAAATGCTTACAAAATCTTTACAATGTTTACATATGATTCTTTTATGTTTGCTAATTCATTTCACAATCCATAAAAATTGTTGGTTTGTAGTTTCCTAAAACAACCCACCAATGTAAGCCCTACCTAGAAACGTTTATTTGAGTGCATGAACACAACAATGGTTACTTTTTTTAGAACCTCCGATATGATGTAAACTCATGTTATATTGGGAATCAACTGTTGTTAACCTAAAGGAACAAGTAGAGATGTTGTATACAAAATTGATAAGACAAGAATAGCCTGTGTCTAGGCTTCCAAACAAATCAGCAGAAAACAAAATTGTGAAAATTCAACAAAAAAACCCCATAAAGTCTTCCGTGCAGATGCGAAACATGCAGACTAACAAAGACAACACATAGCAGTTCCAGACTTTATTCAACATCTGTCTAAGGCACTTCTACATCAGATTGCAAAAGATTTATCTGTCAGAGTGTGGAGCAAAAATTGGTGATCAGTTAGATTGGCAAATTTAGGTTGAATTGGACATATCCTTAGGAAACCAGCATTTAGCACCATATAACAAGCCCTTACATGACTGAACTGCAGCAGATAGGAACCAGATGGAGTGGATTTATATGAATAGTGTGCGCTGGCAAGGCAATTTCGTCAGACTACGGTCCCACATAAATCGATTGGTCTAATAAGTAAGTCTTCATCTTGGGGCACAAGAGTACATGTTGTATGATCTAGTTTTCAGCATAATTAAGATATATTCCATATTATTGTATGAATTGAAAAATGATTACATGCAACCATTTGCAGAATCGCAAAGAAAATCTAAGAATCATGTTGTTTGTTTTATTTCAGCCATATAGAAGCTAAAAAAACCTCATTAACTTTCAAAACAATCACAAAAAGAAATGACATGCACACTTGTCCATTAGTACACAGCATCAAGAGCCAAAAAAGTACAGCAACACTCAAGACAAAAAGGAACGAATTTATAAAATATGCTTCATTTTTATGTTTTCTTCACTTTATTTATTTAGTTGGGTTTTTTACAATATTTTTCCATCAATACATATGTTATTAAGTTTTGAAAAGTAAAATCAACATTCTAAGCATAAGAGAAAAAATGAAATGTGCTTCATATTGAATTCATGATTTCATTTATTTATTGTGTAACCTTTTATATTGTAAAAGTAACATTCTAGGCATAAATGAAAGATACATAGATTTTTCTATCTTTTAAATATTTGGTTTCTTTTTATAGATGAAGAAAGAAGATTACAGATGAAGAGAATGCCAAGACAATATGTCCAGACTATCTGGGCAAAAATATTGTTAGAATTATTGAGATAAGGAGTCAGTAAAATTTACATGACTATTTCAGTACTTTTAAAAATGCACTTTAGTAAAATAACATTTGAAATAAGGTAACATTATTTTTCAATCAATACACATGCTAGGAAGTGTCAAAAAGAAAAAGCAACATTCTAAGCATAAATGAAATGAAATGAAATTTGCTGTACATATATTTTTCAATCCATTAATTTATTTAGTTACTTTTTATAAATAAAAAAAGAGGATAACAGATGAAGGGTATGCCAAAACAATATGTTCAGAATATCTGGGTAAAAATATTGTTGGAATTATTTCAGAGATAAGGATCCAGGAAGACTTACATAACAATTTCAGTATTTTTAAAAAAGAACTTTATTAAAATAGCATTTAAAATAAGGTAAAAAAATTCCATCAATGCACATGATAGCAAGTGTCAATAAGACAAAGCAACATTCTAGGCATAAATGAAAGGAAATGAAATATGCTGTACATAGATTTTTCAATCCATTTATTTATTTAGTTACTATTTATAGATGAAGAAAGAAGATTACAGATGAAAGATGCCAAAACAATATGTCCAGAATATCTGGGT
This sequence comes from Limnoperna fortunei, assembly GCA_944474755.1. Classification (NCBI taxonomy): domain Eukaryota; kingdom Metazoa; phylum Mollusca; class Bivalvia; order Mytilida; family Modiolidae; genus Limnoperna; species Limnoperna fortunei. The sequence goes on from OX104113.1 coordinate 55,648,959, forward strand.
AAGAATATTCTTGGAATTATTTCAGAGATAAGGATCCAGAAAGACTTGCATAACAATTTCAGTATTTTTAAAAATGAACTTTATTAAAATAGCATTTGAAATAAGGTATAAAAACCTCCATCAATACACATGCTAGCACGTATTAATAAGTAAAAGAAACATAATAAGCATAAATGAAAGGAAATCAAATGTGCTGCATGTTGATTTTTCAATCCATTTATTTATTTGTTTACTTTTTATAGATGAAAAAAGAAGATTAGAGATGAAAGGAATGCCAAGACAATATGTCCAGAATATCTGGGTAAGTATACTGTTGGCTGGAACTTTTACAAAGATAAGGAGCCAGTTAAATTTACATGAAAATTTCAGTATTTTGTAAAATGTACTTTATAAAAATAACATGTGAAATATGGTAACATTATTTTTGAATCAATACACATGCTAGCAAGTGTCAATAAGTAATAGCAACATTCTAGGCATAAATCAAAGGAAATGAAATTTGTTGTACAAAGATTTTTCAGTCCATTTATTTATTTGGTTACTTTTTATAGATGAAGAAATAAGATAACAGATGAAGGGAATGCCAAAATAATATGTCCAGAATATCTGGGAAAGAATATGGTTGGAATTATTTCAGAGATAAGGATCCAGAAAGATTTACATTAAAATTTCAGTATTTTTTAAAATGAGCTGTATAATAATAGCATTTGAAATAAGGTAAAAAAATTTCCATCAATTCACATGATAGCAAGTATCAACAAGTAAAAGCAACAATCTAGGCATTAAGAAGGAAATGAAATACGCTGTACATAGATTTGTCAATCCATTTATTTATTTTGTTACTATTTATAGATGAAGAAAGAAGATTACAGATGAAGGGAATGCCAAGACAATATGTCCAGAATATCTGGTAAGAATATTCTTGGAATTATTTCAGAGATAAGGATCCAGAAAGACTTACATAACAATTTCAGTATTTTTAAAAATGAACTTTATTAAAATAGCATTTGAAATAAGGTAAAAAAAATCTCCACCAATACACATGCTAGCAAGTATGTGCTGCATGTTGATTTTTCAATCCATTTTAATATTTATGTGGTTACTTTTTATAGATAAAGAAAGAAGATTACAGATGAAAGGACTGACAAGACAATATGTCCAGAATATCTGGGTAAGTATACTGTTGGCTGGAACTTTTACAAAGATGAGGAGCCAGTTAAATTTACACGACAATTTCAGTATATTTAAAAATGTATTTTATTTAGATATTGTCTCGTGATATTTAACCAAAATAATGTAAACTAACACACAACGTGATTGGAAGTAATTGGCCGCAGCACCTTTATTAAACACTTTAAACTAAATCCACTGTACAACATTTTACACTGCCTGGGAATACAACCAAGGCCAGTATTACCAAATGAACCAAAAACGCATGTTATCTGGATTAACCACAAGGCCAGCTTGTTAAAAGTTGATACCACTGACACCAACCGCTATAGGCTAATAACACGGGCACTATAGCTCATAAACCAACCGCTATAGGCCAACAACACGGGCACTATAGCTCATAAACCACAACAATACATTTCAGTTTATTTTGAGCACATTAGCAAGTTATACATATGAATATACATGTTTTCCTATCTATCTTCCAGGACTGAAAACCATGGCAAGATAATGTTTTAACGAGTTGAATTTAATTATATATTTATATTGAAGTGCCAAACAAACGTGTCTTAACACTTTTGTCTGCCACAACATTTCTTGATCTCGTATGAAACTCATTTATTTAATAACTTTAACAACTGACATTCTGAGGAAAGAACTGAACACTTGGATACCACATAAATGTTTCTAGACTGGCTTGTAACACATTAATAAAAATGTCATTTCCTCTATCAGACAAATGTACACCAACTTTGAAATACAGTTCCGACTCAAACGGTGAAATGTTCAAATGCATAATATATTTGCCACCCCAAGATGTCACATGTTTCCTTGCCATTCTGTTTATCCTTTTTCTTTTGTTTTCTATTTTTTTTTGTTTCCGCGAGATCTACGTCTTGTCCCCAACAAATTCTGGGCAAAATGGCAGACCAAACCTGAACTGTATCTGGCAGACAATTTGCTAGTTCATCAATATCTGTATTTATGATATTACGGAGATTCTCCAAGCTATCTGTACGAAGATTGTTTCCACCCACATGTATAACTATATATTTAGGCGCCGCTTTTGATGCTAGCTCATTATAAAGTGTTAATTTAAGTTCATCAAAAAGCATCCCGCGCTTAGCCTTCCATAGTATACTCACCCCCATGCGGTCAAGGGTGAGATGCTTTTTCAAAGTTTTGGCAGCTCTTTGCTTAGCCCAATGTATTATGGATGACCCAACAATCTATACATCTGTAAAATATTTAATTAGTCATTCTTATAAATCTCTGCGCTACGTTTTCCACCTCCCTAACATTTGTATTTCATCGTGGGGGACGCCATTCATTGCTAGTGTTGTAGCGCTACCTATTCTTAGACTATGAAACTTGTAATACTTTACAGGTAATCCGATATAGGATATTACCTTGTTTAATACTGCACTGAATTGATATCTGGTCAAAGGTGATTTGTCGACATGACATAAGAAATGTGTCATTTCAGGTGGCAACCGTTTGTAACATATAGCCGCTTGCACCGGACAAATTTCATGGTTCATAATGGGATCAATGATTAGTGTTACACCCTTACCATATTGATAGTTCTTGGAAAACCTAATTCTCATAAATAATTTATTTCCTTTGATGTATATATCCTCATTGCTAAGCGTTCTCATTGGAATATCTACATTATAAACAAGCTCACTTATTCTTAATAAACCAAAAAAAAAAACCGATAAGCAAAATGCTGCTTTAAATAAAACCGTTTCGTAAAGTGTAAGGCACACCTTATTTAAAACTTGAGGGAATTTCATTAAGATATCCAAGGTTACAGGAAATCTTGAATCTTTTTGTAATTTACTCTTTTTATAACCTTTGAGCATATTTTTCACAATAAATTGCTTTGAGCGATCTTCAAGGTTACGTATCTTATTGAAATATGATATTGCTGACAAATAATTAATAACTGTCGATAAGGCCGATCCTTTCATGTGATGAAAAGCTATGTGCCAAATAATCTGATTCAATGGCACTGGCCACAGCTCTGGCAAATTGTATTGGCGTCTCAATTCTGGAAATGCATACAACCCCCTGTTGTAAGCCTTTTGAGTTTTTTTAGCTATGCCCTCATATATAAAAAACTCTTCTGTTTTTATTACATATCCCAGATCTCTGCTGGTAGCGGCGTAGGATGGAGGTCTGCTGTTGGAGCTAGCTGTAAAAATTGATCAACCTTCATTCGCGATAATTTGTCAGTCAACAGATTATCCCGACCACATACGTGCTCAGATTTAAATAAGATATTACAATCTAATGTAAGGAATGTGAAACGTCTGACCAATCGCATGACTCGCTCTGATTTTGACGTTAAGGTATTTATAATTTGCACCACCGCTTTGTTATCTGACTTAAAAATTATCTTTTTGTTCGCTAACTCTGAACCCCAAATCAACAAAGCTACTACAATGGTAAAAAAAACTCTAAAAACGTAATGTCTTGTAAAGTATCATCCAACCACCAATCAGCCGGCCATCTCGAATATCCCCATTTACCATTAAAATAAAGTCCAAACCGATTTCTTTGTTTCCCTGAGCTATCGCTAAAAATCTGACACCCAAAGTTTGTTGTAAAAAACAGAAATACCATTATAGTACTTGCAGAAATCAAGCCAAACTTTCAGATCAGCTTCATTCCATGTGTAATCCTCACTTTATGATGAGGTTTTCTTCTAATGAAGGGGCGACCTTGTCTGATTGTCCTACATAAAAAGTTAAGTGACAAAAATTAGTGACTGTACATCTCTTAGCGTAGATTTATTAACTGTCAGCAATTGGTTTATCTTTACAATCACTTCATTTATCTTTTCTTGCGGGATGCGGACTTGCATTTTTTTCTGTATCAATTTCTAAACCTGAGAACGTTAAAACCGTTGTCGGACCCTCAGTTTTTTCTTTTGCTATAGGCACACCTAACTCACAACAAACTTGATTAAATTCATCTAGTCTCATTTGACATTCAATACTTTTTGGCTTTCCCGCAAAGAGAAAATCATCTAAATAAGGAATTGTATAATTTGACCCTGATACATTTCTAGTTTCCCATTCTAAAAATGTAGCAATTTTTTTCAAAAACTGCACATGATATTTTCCCTCCCATTGGAAGAGTTTTGCTAAAATAATACTGGATTTCTTACTTAAAACCAAATAAATCAAAGTCACCTGGTTTGACTATAAGCAAATCGAAAGCATTTTTGATATCGCTCTTGGCGAGTAAAGAATTTTGTCCTAGCTTCTGGACCATATTAATTGCATCATCAAACGAGGTGTAGCTGACAGAACAAAGTGATGGATCAATGAAGTCATTTACTGAATTGACTTCCGGGTATGATGAATAACGAATAATTCGATATTCTCCTAACTGTTTTTTTGGGATAATTCCCAACGGAGATACCCGGAGAGTAGAAATAGGCCTAGTTTTAAATGGACCTGCCACTCGGTCATTACCACTTTTTTGGCTATTTTTTCTTTTACAATTTCTAAATGTTCATTTACTGAATGTAAATTGTTAGCTTCAACTGGTAATCTAGGGCCTATATAATGCAAAGAAAATCCATTTTGAAAACCATCTAAAAGTACCATTGCATCATCCATATTCGGATAGCTCAACAATAACTCTTTTTAACTTAAGAACGTTTACCGGTGTATGACCTAGGGACATAATGTGGCAGTTGAGGTTTTTGTGGGTTATTGTGTCTTTGGGGACGAAAATTATGTGTCTGAGCGTTCCAAGTGGGACGAATAGGTTGCCTTTTGCTACGGAAAGTCACAGGCTGTTGAAAATAATCGCAGCTTGCCTCTACATGAGAACTGAGCTTGCATAGAGCGCAAACATGTAAGTACTTGCAATGATTCCAGTTGCAACGACCCACGTTAAAATCAAAGCATGGCAAGTTAATCCTTTGCTGTTGATGTGTTAAATTATTGGCATTTTTCTGATAATTATATGATCCCGCTCTAACAGTTGTAAGCCAGAATGCAGATTTTAGTTCCTCCCAAGATGTATTTGGGTTCATAGCTTTTCTTATCCGGAATTGCTCATCATAATTGATCCAACCATTTCCAGGGATGGTATAGGCTACCCCGCGCAATGTTTTGGTCTATTGCAACATTGGAATGGCGTCCATTGGAAATTTCTTTAAATAAATACTCATAAATATCTTGAAAGCATCAGTAAATTGTTCAATATTTTTTATTTTTTATTTTGAAATTGACGGTTTTGTTTGTAATTGACCCTACCTGGATCCGTATAGATTGATCCACCGTAACAATAGTCAGTTAATTCAGCATTACCTTTGAGTAAGAGCGCCAAATTAATGCATTCATTCTTCCATATCTTCTCTTTTAATTGCGAAGGGATATGGGATGATAATCCTCAGCGCCTACATATACATTGAGGCATCTGCACATGTGCTATATGTACCCTGTAACTGCGTACCAAATGACAAGCCGTTATTGGTGCCAATGGTATTGCTATTATTTAACAAGCTATTTGTTCGCGTAGCAGGTATACCCCATAAACTGTTTTCAACGGTAATACATGCATTACTCATATTACCTGAGCTCACTCCTTGTATCGTTATAGGAACTGTAACTATAAAGTTTGTCCCAATGCTCTGCGTTTCTAGTTCCTCTCTATTTTGTGCTGAAACCACTTCCGACACCACAGCCGTCCTCTTCTCTGTCGTTTTTTTCTGTTTGCACTGGCGCCGTTAAAGTCCTCATCTCTATGAGTGGTAGTTCATGTCATAATCGCGTTATTTCTATCGCGTTACTTTTCTATACTTCTTAAAAGTTTCGTTTGTAACGCGACACTTTTCAAAAGTAATGCGATAGAAGTTGAAAGTATCGCGATACTTTTGAATTTAATCTCTTGAGAAAGAACCAATCAGAAAAAGCCTTACAGATGTAATATTCGATTGTCGTCGAATATTTTAGGGTAGCACTAATGACTAGGTGGTTGTCCTGCGCAAATATTTAGATTATTATTTCACATTCAGACTAGGTATACTACTTTGTTTCGAAGTTCAACTTATGAAAACAATTAAAATAAAAAAATAGATATAGTTCTTTCGAAACATTTTATTTGACAAGAGGATGAAATCTCGCGTTCGGTCAACAATCGTTTGTAGGTGTATTTTGATTGTTTCTTTCTGAAGAGATGAAATTGAAAAGTATCGCGATACTTTCAACTTCTATCGCGTTACTTTTGAAAAGTATCGCGTTACAAATGAAAATCAAAAGTAACGCGTTACTTTTAAAAAGTATCGCGTTACTTTTAAGAAGTATCGCGATACTTTGAAGAAGTATCGCGATACTTTGAAGATGTAACGCGATAGAAGTTGAAAGTATCGCGATGTATGTTAAAAGTAACGCGATACAAATAACGCAATTATCACATGAATGGCCACTCATACTCATCTTCTCTGATGCTTCTACTGTTTGTGTTGGTGCTGCGACAATATGAACCATATTTTGCACTTCTACAGCTGAAAGATTTTCTTCACGTTGAGGAACAATAATGTTAATATCACTGGTCTCTCCATCATCCACACTCAATTCCACCGCATCCACGTAATTGATGTTTTTCTCCCCGACCGTGTCTTCTTTTTCACTGTTTTATTAACACCGATTTTCCGCTTAATTTTTGGCATCTTTAAACCGATCAATGAATTCCTGTTTACACGTGTTGATCTAAAGCAATAATGATTTCTTCACGTGCAGAGAAATGCTTGATACCGAGGCTGCGCTTATCTCAACCGTGACTAAAACACTCTCCTTATTATAACATTATAGCAAGTGTCAATAAGTAATAGCAACATTCTAGGCATAAATGAAAGGAAATGATATTTGCTGTATATAGATTTTTCAGTTCATTTATTTATTTGGTTACATTTTATAGATGGAGAAATAAGATAACAGATGAAGGGAACGCTAAAACAATATGTCCAGAATATCTGGGTAAGAATATTGTTGGAATTATTTCAGAGATAAGGATCCAGAAAGACTTACATAAAAATTTCAGTATTTTTTTTTAATGGGCTGTATAATAATATCATTTGAAATAAGGTAAAAAAATTCCATCAATACACATGAAAGTAAGTATCAACAAGTAAAAGCAACAATCTAGGCATAAATGAAGGAAATGAAATACGCTGTACATAGATTTTTCAATCAATTTATTTAGTTGGTTACTTTTTATAGATGAAGAAAGAAGATTACAGATGAAGGGAATGCCAAGACAATATGTCCAGAATATATGGGTAAGAATATTGTTGGAATTATTTCAGAGATAAGGATCCAGAAAGACATAAAAATTTCAGGATTTTTTTAAAATGAGCTGTTTAATAACAGCATTTGAAATAAGGTGAAAAAATGACCATCAATACACATGATAGCAAGTATCAACAAGTGAAAGCAACAATTTAGGCACAAATGAAGGAATTGAAATACGCTGTACATAGATTTTTCAATCCATTTATTTATTTTGGTACTTTTTATAGATGAAGAAAGAAGATTACAGATGAAGGAAATGCTAAGACAATATGTCCAGAATATCTGGGTAAGAATATTGTTCGAATTATTTCAGAGATAAGTAGCCAGTAAACCTTACATGACAATATCAGTATTTTAAAAAATGTACTTTATTAAAATAGCATTTGAAATAAGGTAACATTATTTCTCCATCAATACACATGTTAGCAAGTGTCAATAAGTATATGTAACATTCTATGCATAAATGAAAGGAAATAAAATACGCTGTACATAGATTGCCAGTGCTTCTACCCAAGGTAGGGGTTTTCTTCAGGTGAAAAATTGCTGAAAGTGGCGTTAAACGCCATGGAAGCAAACAAACAATAATACCACTTTCAGCTATATCATGGCGTCCCGTTTTTATTGGGGTTTTCTCTGGAGTACCCAAAGAAAATCCCTTACCTTGGTTGGAAATGCAAACCCGGCAATTCCAACCTGTGTTGACAGACCACCTGATCAATAGTAGATGAACTACCTTAACCTCTGACCACCAAGGCCCTGAAATTGGCATTAATCACTATTAAAAAGACAAACACAATAAGAAAACTGCTTCAAGACAAACAAAATAAGAAAACTTCTTCAATCTGTTTTCTTTTAATAGCTTGGACATTAAAATTGCAGCTTCTCATCCACAACTGAGGTGAATTAAAACTTAAATCATCTAAGTTAGAATTTTATATTTAAATGCCCAGCTATTACTGATGAAGAGTTTTAAAGAGAATAGTTTAAAGCAGTTTTCTGAACAGCTGTTATTAGTGACCAATAGGTGGAAATACCAGACTTTATTTGTTTCTGAGGATTGAAACAATACCAGACTATATTTGTTTCTGATGATTAAAACAAACTTAATTTTGTGCAATGATTTGGAATGTCTATTTTGTATGTTTTACTGTATAACATTTTTTGGTTCTCTTCAGCAGTGTTCGGTTAATGTTCAGTTACATTTATATTTCAGATGACCAAAGACGACTGTTCTTGTTTATTCCATTTTTACCAAAAACCTTTAAAAATCTATCAAAAAATTTTAATTTCTTTATACACATTTAGTATAAAAAGGGTGAAGTTAATTTAGTTAATATTAAGTTTAGCTTTAATATGGATTGCCATGGTACAAAAATAAATCACAAGTACAAAAATACCATATAAGACTCAACATAACTTATGGAAGGCATGATGTATGGATATTTAATGAGGGTCTAGCATTGTTTCTGTGCATATAACACCTTGCAATCAGTAAGTGTTATATTTGACTGATACAATGCTGTGCCTATGGTAAAACATACAATAGATCATGGCTTTCATAAATTAAGTTGATTGTTGAGAGTGGAGTCGTGAGATGAGCTTAGAGTGATGTTTGAGAGGGGAGTGAATTGGGTTTTTTGAGATTAAGTTTACATACTTAGTTATGTTTTAGTTAAGTTAATTAGTTTTAGTTAAATAAGTTAGTTTAAGTTAAGTTAGTTAAGTTTAATTCTAATATGGCAGCTGTGGTAGCATTCCATATGAATAATTACCCAAAATACCATATGAGAATTGAAATAATTTATGGATTTCATTATTTTTGAATGTTTATCTAGACTCAAACATTATATCCTTAAATTTAGTGCCTCACTTACGCTCGGTGGTAAATTGATATAATGCCTTGCACACAGTAAAATAAACAAAAGATGATTTTCATAAATTATTTATTTATTATTTATTGTTAGTTAAGTTTAAGGCTAGCTTCACCTTCGATAAAGAACACAATTTTTGGAATCCTTTTTTCATTTAAATTAAAGTCAACCATGGAATAAACTCTTCGAACAGTTTTGCTGGAAGTCATGCAAATGAGAACAAAAGATCTGACAAATTTGGATGAAAGATTAAAGACAAAATACAGACAGTAGAATACAAAAATGGGAATAAACTGGTAAATATTTTAATTTACTCACAAATATGGAATTGTTCATCCCATTTTATTTAATACGTTTGTGTCATGTGGAGGCTAATACGTAGTAGATGGCTTACTATGAATTATTGACCTTTTATTCATGATTATAGACAAGATTTGCTATCATACAATTAGGAGGTCTCAATCTATTATGGGATTTTTTTCGATTTTCATAACCATGCATGTTAAAATTCATTCAGTGTTGATTTTCCATAACATGATTAAAATTTCATTTTTTTTACAAGAAAAATGATGCCAGATTCAAAGAATGACCCAACAAATGGAAATATTCAGAGTATCTGGGTAAGCAAGTTGACTTGGCTGTTTTAATTTCAGAGACATTATATTTCACTGAAATAAAAAAGAAATAAACTCATTGTATTATTAACATTTGAATTAAGATACTTTTATATCATTACAAATGCTGTCAACAGTTCTAAAACGATAAAAATTATTTTAAGTATAAAAGAAAAGAAATTTAAAATTATATATATATGTGTGTATCCACAGTTTCAAATAAAATATTTATTTGGTTGTCGTTTATAGTTGAAAAAAGAAGACTACAGATGAAGAGGAACTGGAAGAAAGGAAATGTGTCCAGAATATCTGGGTAAGCAGGTTGTTCATCTCTTTTATTTCATATATAGAAGTAATTGAACATTGTTCCTATCTCAATATTTCAAAAAGGCACCATTAAAAATACATTTCCTTCAAAAATACACATTCTAATAATGCAACATTCCAAGCAAAAGAATTTTTCAATTCAGTTGCTTGCTTTTAATAGATGAAGATAGAAGATTACAGATGAAGGGGAACTCAAATAAAATATATACAGAATATCTGGGTAAGAATATTATTGGAATTCTTTCAGACATAAAAGAGCCATTAAAACTTATTGACAATTTAAATATATTTTTCTTTTACATAATAAATAAGGTGAATTTATTTTTCCATCAATACACAAGCTAGCAAGTGTCGAAAAGTAAAAGAAACATAGGCATAAATGAAAGGAAATGAAATCTGCTGCATATTGATCTTTTCCACTAAACTTATTGGTTGGTTTCTTTTAATAGATGAAGAAAGAAGATTGCGGATGAAGAGGAACTCCAAAACAATACGTCCAGAATATCTGGGTAAGAATATTGTTGAAATTATTTCAGGGATAAGAAGCCATTAAAACTTCTTGACAATTTAAATATTTTCAAGCATTTTACTCTTTTATAATAAAATTTGAATTGAGATAAAATTATTTTTCCTTCAATATACATGCTAGCAAGTGTATAAAAGTAAATACGACTTTCTAAGCATAAACTAAAGGTGATGAAATCTGCTGCATATTGATTTTTTCAATTAATTCTTTTTTATTTTCTAACTTTAAGAAGACTACAGATAAAGATCTGACAGAAAGAAAATGTTTCCAGGAAGTCTGAGAAATTATGCTGTTTGCTTTTCTGAAATAAAGAGGCCATTAAAACTTGTATTCCATTATAATATTTAAAATTTTTAAATAAAAAATAAAAATATATTTATGATATTTAAAAAGTGCATTATTAAAATGTTAAGTTTAAAGCCTTAATATATGTAAATACATTTATGTTTGTTTTCCAGAGTGTTAAGATCCTCAAAAGAACCGTGGAATACACTACACTTTGGCTAATGATGCACTGTATTTTAATGATACTACATAGACATTTATATGATGGGTTGTTTATGTCACTTTTAATTATGCTATGTTGTTATTTGTGTATTTTCTGTTGGTCCTTGTTTTTATGTTATGCTCCTCTATGTTGCTACTTGTTTGTTATATTGTTAATATATGCTACAGTATTGTTACCTGTATCAAAATATTTGCAATAAATATATTAAATGGTTTCACCTAACCTATTCTAACAAATTGGACAGTGTAATGATTAATGACACCTTTGGTATGTGATTAAAAATGATTAGATGAAGATAAGGAATATTAATAATGTCTCTTAAATTGCAAAACAAAAAACTGTCTGCACATCTTATGTTCAAAAATTTCAGAAGACTACTTTAAGGACATGAACTTTATACACTGATTTGGTTTTTCAAACTTAAACATTTGTCCATTATTTAAACTTGTTGTCTCCTTCGAGGGACAGCACAATTTCCATTATGCACATGGTATAATCCATATAGTGGATTATATTAAATGTGCACGAAGGAAATTAGGTTATCCCGCGATGGAGAAATATTTTTTTTAAGTTAAGTTTTTTAAATAAATTTAAAAATTAAAATAAATTACAATTCCAATTTTAATTTTATTTTTATTCAATTAAATTTTTCAAAAAAATCAGCCACACGAACTGCAAGTGTTCATCTAGTAATATACGACGTCTAAGGGGGTGTGGTCTCCATAATGAGGAATTTTTGGCCGTTTTTTAGTAATGTGAAGATGGGTGGGCAGACAAATAAAGGAGGAAAAAATCTATTAAGTGTAATCAACTCCAGCTACAATTTTCAACCCAATCTCTGAAAATTAACAAGGATTTTTTCCTGACTTTCCAGGTTTGGAAACTTTTTTCAAAAAAAAAATTTCAGAAAAGTGTAACTATTTTGTGTAATCATCTCCTAAAGATTAAAACAGAGATCTATGAAGCTTCTCTGAAAGATTCCCATGTATTGAAATTATGCACTTCCTACTGTTAAATTGTTTGAGGATTTTTTCCAGACTTGGGAACAGTCATTTTTCAGAAATTTTTCAGATGATGGTACCTATTTTGTGTAATCCACTTATCCTACAGCTTTCAACCCTTATCCTTGAAACTTCACAGAAAGATTTCACATAAATTAAAGCTGTGCACCTGCTATAGCAAATTGTTTGCTAATTTTTTCCTAATTTTCCAGACTTGGGAACTCAAGTACCTATTTTGTGCAATTGACTACAGCTCTCAACCCATATCCTTGCAACTTCACAGAAAGATTGCACACGAATTAAAGCTCTGAACCTAATATCAAATTATTTCTGTGAGGAGTTTTTATTTTTGTTTTCAGACTTGAGAACTTGGTCATTTGTCAGTAAATTTTACCAAAGTGGGTATCTATTTTGTGTACTCTCCTTCAGTTTCTGTTGTGCACCTACTATAAAGGAATTATTTAGGGAATTTTTTTCTCATGTTTCCAGACTTGGGAACTTAATTTTCCAAAAATGTGTAAGAAGGTGGTACCCTAACTTATCCTACAGCTTTTACCCCATATCCTTGAAACTTGATTGCACATGAGTTGTTGCTGTTCACCTGCTTTTATAAAATTGAGAATTTTTTCCTAAGTTTCCAGATCAACTCTTCCAGTAACTTTTGTTGTGCACCTGCTGTAAAGATTTGGGAACTTGAGTCAGAAAATTTTTCGAAGTGGGTACCTATTTTGTGTAATCGACTTATTCAACAGCTTTCAACTCATACCCTTGACACTTCATATAAAGATTGCAAACCTATTGAAGTTGTGCATCTGATCTCATGAAACTGTTGAAGAAATTGTTTCAAATTTTTCCAGTTATTATTTAGCACATTTTATACATGATGGTTCTGTTCCTCCTACTTTTTTTTATACAGACCCAAAACTTTTCAACAAATTATATACCATTCTCCATTTATTTAGGCACTTCAAACCAGCCATTTCAAACTTTTGTGATTTTTTTTCTTCCATCCTTGGATAAAAATATTTTCTAATCAAACCAAATACATTCCCATATGATGTTAGGATGTGTTTGTGAATAAGTTAAAGGGTGAAGAAAGTTCATGGCTGTTGCGGAAGAATATAATATATTTAAATTTGTATTTTTGGTTTAACTGAGAACTGGTTAGGTGAAACCACTATATGTATTTTTAAGGTGATGTTTGGATGGCTGTTAGGGGAGAAGGGAGGCCATATTTAAACAAAAATTCAATCTTTTTGTTTGTGACCAAATTAAAAAAGATCAGTAGTGTTAATTTTGTTATTTTTGTATATGCAATGTTATGTTGTTTTGTTACTTGAACCAAAATATCGGCAATAAATAAATGTCATACACCCAGCTTATTTGTTTCTTGTAATTTAGATTCAAGTGCATTAGTAAATACATATTAATTAATGAGACTTTAAGCAAGGGATGTTTATAAATGTGGCCTGCTAAGACATGTTTTCTTGTTTGTTTTAGAGTTATAAGACTGTTAATGAAAAATTTGGATTTTTTCAGACTCGAACTCGAAAAGCTTTCTGAAATACTGATCGCTGGACGTAAAGCAGACATCCAATAAACCAATCAAAAAGCTTTCATCAATTGTCTTGAAATTTTTTGGCATTATTGATATTGATAGATGTGATTATGTCTCAATGTTGCAAATAGAAAGATAGGGCTAATTGTTCAAGAACAATTAGAAACGTCTTTCCCAGATACCTCCTTTATGAAATTAAGTTTTCTTCATCTCTTGTTGTGAACTTGACTACATAAGTTACTGGACCATTTTTTAGGCAGAATAGACTATTTCTATGGTCATGAGTAAAAAAATATATGGTTGCTAAGGACTTTTTGTAATGGTGACCTGGTTGCTATGGTATGACCTTGACCTGTGACCTTTGAATTTTGGGTCAAATTGAAGGCCTTTACTTGGTAATCATGTTAAACCTATATGTTTACTATATTATCTGTAACGGTTTTCAAGTTGTATTGCCAAAAACTGATTAACCGAAATGAGTCAAGGACCCGAACTCGAAAACGGTTCATCGCACAGTTTCGGACCGAATATATCAAATAAAGGCCTTGATGAGAGAAGTATTTTTTCCCATTTATTGTCTTCTTCTATCTTTTATAGTTTTTGAGTTGTAATGATAACAAGATTGGAGCCCTAAGGTCGAGGTCACTTCTGAACTTTGACTTTGAGATTTTCTTTAAGGACATGTCACAGTATGACAAATGGTGAAGACCTTTCATGATTTCGACTTACGGTTTGTGAGTTACTGTGATAAGCGGAGCCTTTGAAACATTCAAGGGATACCGCTCGCCTTCGCTAGTCAGAAATTTGTAGCCAAAATATGTCATAAAGTTGTCCCAAAAGTTCCTTAATATTTGTCACCTTTTAGTTTTCTTGTATCTGTTATAGTTCCAGAGATTACGCGATAACAAGGTTTTCGGTGTTTGGACAGAAAACTCAGTAGAGAAACATGTTTCGATTTCACAGGGTGAATTCCGAATAGACTTTCAGTGGCCAAAACTTGTCACGAAAGACAAAATGATATGTCACATCGTTTTTAAACTGTTTGGTTTTGAAGTTGGCGGAAAAAAAAGAAAAATAAAAATAATCCAAACAAAAACAATAAGGTCTTCCCACTGGAAGTGGGAAAGACCTTAAAGATAGGGCTAATTGTTCAATAACAATTAGAAAGGTCTTTCCCAGATACCTTTATGAAATTAATTTTTCTTCGTCTCTTGTTGTGAACTTAACTACATAAATTACTGGACCATTTTGTAGGCAGAATAGACTATTTCTGTTGTCCTGAGTAAAAAAATATTGGTTGTCAAGGACTTTTGTGACCGTTGCTAAGGACAAAATGCAACTTCCGGTTGTAAAATGACATATTTTAGTAAAGTACATCATCCTGATTTAAAAAATATATATGGTTGCTAAGGACATTTTGTAATTGTGACCTGGTTGCTATGGTATGACGCGTACTTTTTAAACTGTTTGGGTTTGAAAGATGGCGGAAAAAAAAATAATCAAAGCAAAAGCAAGAAGGTCTTCCCACTGGAAGTGGGAAAGACCTTAATAATCCGAACAAAAACAATAAGGTCTTCCCACTGGAAGTGGGAAAGACCTTAAAACGATAGGGCTAATTGTTCAAGAACAATCAGGATGATGCATCTAACTGAATTGTTCAAGAACAATTAGAAAGGTCTTTCCCAGATTCCTGTAAGAAAATTTTTTTTTTTTCATCTGTTGTTTTGAACTTGAACATTGGTTGCTGGGCCATTTTTTAGGCGGAAGAGACTATTTCTATGGTCCTGAGTTAAACAATACATGGTTGTCAAGGAATTTTGTATCTGTTGCTAGGGACAAAATGCCACTTCAGGTTGTAAAATTACAAATTTCAGTTAGATGCATCATCCTGATTTAAAAAATATATAGTTGCTAAGGACTTTTTGTAATGGTAACCTTGTTATTTTTTTAATTATAATAGCAGTAAATTTAATCCAACCTCCGCAGCAAATCATGAAACGTTTTCGAACTCGTATCATATGACGGACCGGCTTAGTGCCGGCCCGTAATTACAAGCCTGTAACAATGCTGGTTTATATATCTTCATGGTTCAGAAATGCAAATAAAGAAGCAAATATTTGTAATTTAACAAAGCATGGGGTCCCATGATTAGTGATTTGGGCCAATTTCGTGGTTCTCATTATTTTGAGCTCGTAATGACGGCGATTTTTATTAAGTGTAAAATTTAAAAATTGTATATGTAAGAATTCTGAAACTTACGCAAAGTTAATTTTAGATGGTGCATTCCATTTCTTTCTTATCTGTAGTTCCATTAATAAAACCTCTCATTTCATGTTTATTTTCAACATTTTTTATCGGATATTGATATTTTATGTTTTTCGTGAAATTCGAGGTTTCATCTTTAAACGCATTTTCCCGTGCGCAAATTCCGCAAGAAAATCGTGCGGAATGTTTAAGTTAAGTTTGATATGAAAAACGTTTGTACAACCATGCAAACTGCGCTAAACTTAAAGAAAAATATCTACATTTTCTAAAAATTGTCTTACCTTAGTATGTCATGGATTTTTCAAGTCCTGTTTAAAGCTTTATTTGAGGTATCCCTTAACTCCTATTGCATTCAATGGCTGACCCCAATTAAATCTATCTTATGGCTCCGTTTTTGACGAAACGAATTTTCCATGGCCTTTGTGTTTATGTTAGTTTCATGATATTTCACATGTTAAAATATGCAGAACTTTTTTTTTTAATTTTCCCCAAAAATCTAAAATAATGGTAACAGATAACAGCAATTTACACGAGAAAACAGAAGACAGGGGCCCGAAGACAGTGAATTCAAAAAATTAAAAAAACAGATAACAGCAGAATCTAAAATGCATAAATTAATGACATTAATCAGTATTTCCATTGTAACTAGTAAGTGATCTTATTATATTCCTCCCTTCATACGAGCCTCTATTAAATTTAAAAAGTGGTGAATTAAATGAATTTGCAATAACAGAGAAAAAATCTGTAAAACAGATAACGGTCTTCTGACTATTAACAGAAAACAGAGTTTTTATTATAACAGTTAACAACGATGTCATTTAAAAAAAGCAGATATCAGCTAATGGAGGGGGTGGACAAGGGGTTCCTTTATCCTAACTCCCTCCCCTCAGCTCCTTTCTCGCTCCCCTCTGCTCCTTTCTCCCTCCTGTATGCTCCTTTCTCCCTCCCTCTTTGGACTTCTCCCTCTCAAAAACCCTATAGCAATAGAAAAGATCACTAAATTTTGACTCAAAACTGAAATAAATTTGGGACATAACGCATATTAACTGCTTCAACAAACAACGCATGCCTTATGACACATTATCAACTGAATTTAATTGGTGTATGGTGCGCATTTGTCAAAAAATATGAGGATCATTAACTGTGACTATTATATTTCTGAAATCAGGACACTGAATCGTATTGGCCATCATACAGCCTGTTGTCCACATAGACCCATAGTCCACCCAGACTTGTAGTCCATACAGATCTATAGTCCATACAAACCCATAGTCCGCACAGACTTAAAGTCCCTACAGACTTATTTTCCACATAGATATACATGTATAATCCACTCACACTTCTAGTACACCAATACCCGTAGTCAACATAGACCTATATGTCCAGAAAATAATATAGTGTATGTTTCTCAACTACAATCGTTGTTTTTATGGTCTCTTCTTAACTGTCTCTGTTTAGTTTAAATAACTAAACACGTCAGAAATTCTTTAACAATAACATAACCTTGTATTTTAAGAAGGGGGTGGGTGGGGAGGGTCCATTAACAGGTTAACAATTTTTTTTATTTTTACCAAAACAGATAACAGTAAATTTAAAATTATGCTAACAGATAACAGCTATTTACATAAGAAAAAAATCGAAAAAAACAGATAACAGCAGAATGTCATCGAAGGGCAATACCATCAACAGCAAACAGGGTTTTTATTTTCATTATAACAGTTAACAACAATGTCAATTTTTAAGAAAACAGATAACAGCTAATGGTTAAAAAACAGTTAAGAGTTGCTTTATTTAAAAAAAAACAGTTAACACACCTGTAAAAATGCCCAAAACATATAACAGAAAAGATCTTGGCCCCCCTTTTAACATTTAGAGTTAAATTTTAATTAGTTTAAAAATTAATGTTCAGGCCTAGATTTATCAAAACAAACTTAATTCAAATCTCATATTCTGATCGGCTAAAAAGGGAATTCCAACTGAAAAATGGTGCTTATAAATGAAAATGAAAAAGGATTATTTGATGCTGTAACATAAATTGTCTGATTATTTTTTTATTTACAGTTTTACTTTTGCAGCTATAGTTTTTTTAATTTAATAGGCAAACACTGATACCTCATAAACATTTGTCATTCAGGGGAATAACTCCAAAATTATGTGTATTCAGACAATCTTGGACCTAACGAGTTATTTGTAGGACTTGCCTTACTGATTACTTTGTGCAATTTAAAGTTTCACTCTGATTTTAGGCCGGGTTGCACGAAGTGCAAACCTGGGTTATTATATGGTGAAGTCGGGCGGGCGTGATTGCGGGCGGGGAAAATAGGGCACCAATTTTGTATAATCAACTCCTCCTACATTTTTTACACAGACCTAAAACTTTCTTCCAACAAATTGTAAACCATTCTCTTTTTATTAAGGCACTTGTATTTGCAACCCGGCCATTTCAGAATTTTGCGATTTTTAGTATAGTGAAGTCGGCTGGGCTGGGTGGGGAAAATAGGGCATATATTTTTTGTAATCAACTCTTCTTACAGTTTTCAAGCCAGATCTCCGAAACTTCGCAGAAAGATTGCACATGTAAGATGTGCACCTGCTATTACGGAATTGTTAGATGATTTTTGTTCTGATTTTCCTAACTTTGGAACTTGGTCATTTTTTCAGAACATTTGCAGAAGACGGTACCTATTTTGTGTAATCAACTCCTTCTAAATTTTTTTTGCGCACAGACCCAAAACCTTCTTCCGACAAATTGTAAACCATGCCCTATTTATTAAGGCACTTGCTTTGCACCCAGGCCGTTTCAGACTTTTGCGATTTTGTTTACTGTTGAATTGTTGAATTATGTATTCCTTTATAAAACACAAAATATATGGTGATTATGAGGACATTTTAATGACATGTTTATTAGTTTTAAGTTATAAAGCAAACACTGGAAACTTCATACAAAAAATTATGATTAAAGGACATATAATACTATAAGGAGTTATTGGACAATTACATAGTTTGTAGGCCTTGTCCTTCCAATTATTTTTGCTATTTACAGTTTTAATCTAGCTGTTATAGTTTTAAAACTGACATTTTTATAGCAAAATTGTTATCAATGGACAAAACCTCCTGTAGGTAGTCGTCTGACGTTATTTTTGGCACTTGTCTTGCTAATCATTTTTGCAATTTACAGTTTCACCATATTTATCATAACTTTTAATGTACAGGGCAAATATTATACAATTCATTTTCGGAACTTGATCTTAGGATTTTTTATGACACAATTTTTTTAAGTCGCCCAAAACGAAGTTTTGGCGACTTATTGTTTTTGCACCGTTTCTTATTATCATTATTATTATTATTATTATTATTATTATTATTATTATTTCGGTTTCCACTTTTTCTAGATCGTGAACTTGTCCAACACATTTCTCAGAGACGCCTTAATAGAATCAAATGAAACTTGGCACAGTTGTAGATGGGCATATGGAGGGGTGCAGTCAATAGTCAGAATTTTGATAATGGCCGCCATTTCAAAATGGCCGCCACTTGACGACACCCACCCAAAAATGGCAAAAATTTTCCCGTGGTCCGAATTCAACGAAATTTGGTATGGAGGTAGATGTTAGTATTTCGAGTGAAACGCTACCTTTAAATTTTTTCTCGGACTTTTGGTTTCAAAATGGCCGCCAAAAACGTGTATAATTTTCAACGTTATGCGATCTCGATGACATTTAACGTGCTCCGATTGCAATGAAATTTGGTGTGGAGGTAGATTTAAGTGTCCCGAGTGGAACTCCACATTCGAAATTTTTTCTTGACCGTGGTTTCCAAAATGGCGGCCAAAAACGGGTGAAATTTTAAACGTTGTCCGATTTTAATGAAATTTGATATGTAGGTTCATTTCAATGTCCTGAGTGGAACGCAATACTATCCATGGCGATTTTGGGCGACTTCTGTGTTGGCATCCCAACACATTATTTTTATTCCAATTGCTCTTGCGATTATTCATTACTTAAAGTAGTGATTTTTTGCGTTTACTGTAAATAATAGTGATACCGGAAGACCAATTACAAAACTTTGCGATGAAAGGAATAATTTGATGAACAAAAAAATATATATACGCATAAATGTAAATTTTTCCAACACTTCATTCAAAAGTCGTTACAGAAGGTACATTTCTAAGTATTATTAGTCATGAATTCATAAGAAATATGTAAAAAGAAAAAAAATAGATGTTCCTACAAGTTTAGGTATCTAATATGCGCTGTAGCAACCGTTAATGTAATAACACCCGATAATGTAGTTCAACTACGGTAAATCTACCTATAAAATACATTTTTATGATAATTTTACATAAACTAGAATGATATTAGTTATTAATTCTTAGCTTACTTGACACGTGAGGAGGATTTGATTTATTCTTTTCACCGAGCGTCTGTCTCCGTTGGGCGTTAATTTGTCTCATCTCAGTCTTCTTCCCCAATACAAATATAAGACATCTCAGCCAATATAGAAGTACAACTCGAACTGCCTATGAAGACATCTCAGCAATTTAAGGTCATTCTTCTACAGCTTTTGCTGCTCGACTCCAATATTAATTGAACAATTGCCAGTTTTCCAACTCAAGGTCGGGCTTCCTCCACCAATAAATACTGGACGCTATCATATAGCTGAAAAAATGCTGAAAGTGGCGTTAAACACCATTTAAAAAATACAGCTTTTGTCATTTTATTAGTTTTAAACTTTAAAACCCAAAATGTAAACAAAAAGTATTTACTTGAGTACTTGAGTGCTTTTATAATATTTTTAGTATTATTATACATCAGTTATAGTTGGGTTTTTTGCATTGTTTGTAAGACGGTCTGAATTGTCTAAGTAGTCGGGCCAAACTGTTTGAAATATCTGAAAGGGCGGACAGGATAGTGGGAGACAGGGAGAGAGGGGGAGGGAGAAATGAGTAGAGGGGATGGAGAAAGGAGCTGAGGGGAGGGAGAAAGGAGCTGAGGGGAGGAAGAACGGAGAAAGAGGGAGGGAGAAAGGAAAAAATCAAAAAAGAGGGAGGCACTACTAGTACAAATATATTCTTTACTTCGTACCTGAAAATCCTTTAATAAGTGCCAATTCATTGATTTAATTGAAAAAGACTCAAATTATTTTCATAAAACTCCAGTAAAGAGATAAATTGCATCCAAATGATTAGATTTTTTACTATGCTAGTATGCAGTAAGGTTTTTCCTAAAGCGTATGTCTGTCCCTTTTCTATATTGTGATCACTTATTGACTAGATGTCTGTCATCTGTTATCTGTCCGTTGTTAACTTTTTAAACAATCTTCTCCTCTGACACCACTTGACTTTAAGTCAAATTATTCATTACAATAACTTCAGTACCTAGTTTTAGCTTTGTATCCATGAGTTTGATTCATGTATGTAAAACAAATATTAATCAAAGCGCAGTTTGCACTGGTAGTGTTTTATTGCATGTAGTACGTAATACCGGTAGATTTTAAAGCAAATGAAGTTTTGTTAATCTTTTACATTAAAAATTGTAACAATTTCAATAAGACGTAGCGCACGTTATTGGGGCCTCTAAACGTTGCGTCATTTGAGCTTTTTGGCGTTACGTTAAACATTACGTCGTGCACCTTAAAAGAGGGTTTTATATCTAGATTTGTATGTCTATGTCCACAATAAATAACCATTTATTGCTCAAATTGTATTTAAATTCGCACACATAGGTTTTGCGCATTAATATTTTCCTTATCGAATATGTTTATAATATGTTCATGAAACTTTGTTTATAATAACATCGTTTAAAAAATGTCGCGCTAACGAAACGACTATATGTTGTACTCTAAAAATTCATGGAAAAATTATTGAGAAAAAAAACGCATATTTAAAATGATATTATATTTTTCAGTGTGTGAATTTAAAGTGCGGCAAATACGTCAAAAGTCGTAATAAATCGGTAAAAAATTACACAAATGTGTTCGTAACAAACGTTACTAGACATGGTGCAGTGTATAGCGCTTTCACAATACATGAAAACAAATTGAAAAGGGACAAAATTTGAAATTAAGAAAAACGCATTCTCGGAAAAGTGTTTATTTTTCAATTTAACAGTTTTATACAAATACAAAACATTAAAATACGGCATCTTTTATAGGTATATCCGTTATTACAAAGTAATTCAGAGTAATGATTATGTCAACATACTAGATTTTGGGTACCTAACACTCATGGCAAATTTCAGGAAAATAAGGGACTAAAAGCTCTGAATGTCCAAATGACCAGGTTTTGCTTTTCTTGTTACAATTTACAACACGATTTAGGAGGAAATTAGTTTCTAATTATTCAAGTATTTTGGTTACCAAAAAGACGGATATAGTTCGTTTTGATCCACAACTAAAAATACAAGTGTATTGACACTTTCGTCATCCATTAAAGGTCTCCGAACCAAAAAATATTTACTAGTATCGGAAACTAAAAAAGACCCAACAACCTGCGGTAAATCTAAGTTATGTTTATTCATAATTACACTTGTAAAAATATTATTTCTACACATGGAAAACCTGTAATGCTCAAATTACTCATTACAATAACTTTAGTTTAATCGACATGAACATAACACAAAATTTGTGGCCATCTTGAATTTATGATCTGCGCCAAAATCTTGAAATTTATACAGTATCACAATTATATTTGCTACTCAGATTTTTCAGAGCAAGATTCATTTTAATTTCCGCCAATCAGAACTTCAATAGCTGTAGTAGCCACAATGCATTTTACAATGGCAGAAAATTACTCTGATATCAGTTCTGCAAAATTTGATTTAAATAAGTGAAATAGTTTCTGAAACCAGCTATTTTTTTAGTGCCTCTGGAGTTCTATGTTACAGTGTTGTGGCCATCTTGGTTTTAGGATCAGTACCAAAGATTCACGATATAGTAATACAGTACACTGGTTTATGTATCTGAGAGCTGTCCTAATCTGAACTATTTTTCACAAGTGCAAGTTGAAGAACATGCGTCAACACATGTTTTGGCCAATATTTCACAATGTCATATAGCTACAGAAAAAAAACCCCGTTAAATTAAAATGATCAGCACATTCAATCTTTTTTAATTTCAGAAGTTTTGTTTAACTGTCTGTATAGGAGTTATGGACATTAAGTTACGAATTTTTTTTATGCAAATCACTTTGTTGTTATTAATTGTATGACAACTTCTTAAAGGAGTATTTGCCCTTTAATAATGACTAGAGTGAAACTGTAAATTGCAAAAAATTATCAGCAAGACAATGCCTTTAAATAACGCATTTGGTCCAAAATTGTCAGACGAATCCTTACAGGTGTTTTTGCCCTTTAATAACAATTTTGTTATGAAAATATAAGCATTTGCCTTATAAATTGAAAGCTAGAGTAAAACTGTCAATTGCAAAAATAAACAGAAGGGCATAGCCTACACACAATTTAATTGTCAAAAAATTGTCCAGATACTCCTTATATTATTATATGTAATTTACTCATAATTTTTCTTCTAATTTTCAGTGTTTGCTTTGTAACTTAAAACTTATAAATTTCTGAATGAATTATCCTCATACTTACCATTAAGTTTTTATAAAGGAATACATAATTAAACAATTCAACAGTTAACAAAATCGCAAAGTTCCCAAGTCTGAAAATAAGGAAAAAAATCCTCGAACAATAATAACAAGTGTACAACTTCAATGCATTTGCAATCTTTCTGTGAAATTTAGAGTTCTAGACTGAAAACTGTAGGAGTTTATTACACAATATATGTACTGTCTTCTGTAAATATGCTCAAAAATGACCAAGTTCCAAGGTCTGGAAAATTAGGAAACATGCTGGAACACTTCCATAAAAGCAGGTGCAACAAATTCAATATATGTGCAATCGTTATGTGAAGTTTCAGAGATCTGGGTTGAAAACTGTAGGAGGAGTTGATAAAAAAAGATACCCCATTTCCCCTGCCCGCCCTACTAAACCATACTATAGTCCAAAATCAGAGTGATACTCTAAATTGCAAAAATGATCTGTAAGGCAAGGGCCACTCTAATTAAAATTAAATCTTTCACTTGCTCCCCCCTTTTTGATATGGTCGCTGCGTGTTACAACGCAGCGACCAATAACAAAGAGTGGAGCAAGTGAAAGATTTAATTTTAATTAGATTGGACAAGGGCTACAAATAACTCGTTTGACCCAAGATTTTCAAATGACTTCTTTTTTTGGAGTTATTTTATTTCTCTTTAATGACAATTTATGAAATATCAGTTTTCTCCTTTTAAATAAAAAAAACTATAGCAGCAAAAGTAAAACTGTAAATAGCACAAATAATCAGGCAATTTATGTTACAGCAGCAAATAATCCCTTTTTCATTACATTTATAAGCACCATTTTTTTCAGTTTAAATTCCCTTTTAAGTCGATCAGAACTTGAGAATTTTTATGTTGCTGTGGTAGTTAAGAAATAACTCAAAAGTCTGAGAATTGATTTGAGTTTTGTTTTGATAAATCGATACCTAATCATGAATTACTTTTAACTAATCAAAACTTTACTCTAAATGTAAAACTATTATAGGTTGATGGTGTTTAACGCCACGTTCAGTAATTTTTCAGCTATATCATGGCGTCCAGTTTTTATTGGGGGAGGAAGCCGGAGTACCCGGAGAAAACCCCCGACCTGCGGTAGGAAAACTGGCAATCCTTGTCAATTAAGATTGGAGTCGAGTACACCCTGCCTGCAGTGAGAATCGAACCCGCAATCTCAGTGTTTACAGACCACGTGATCAATAGTAGACGAACTACCTTGACCACTCGGCCACCGAGGCCCCTGTAAAACTATTAAATGCTGCCTGTAAATTAAAGTGTAGAATAATGTTAATCTTACATGATAGTGAACACAGTTTTCTAAAAGTTGTAAAAATACAAGATTGTCCTATTGTTAAAGAATTTCTAACGTGTTTCTTATTCAAACTACACCGAGACAGTTAACAAGAGACCATAAAAACAACGATTAATTGTATACACTATAAATGAATACACTATATTATTTTCTGAACATTTATATCTGTGTGGACTACGGGTTTTGGTGTACTAGAAATGTAAGTGGATTATAAATCTATGTGGAAAATAAGTATGTATGGACCATAGGTCTGTGTGTCCTTGTGGACTATGGGTTGTATGCACTAGAGATCTGTGTGGACTACAAGTTTGGGTGGACTAAGGGTCTATGTGGACAACAAGTCTGGCTGTATGATTGCTATTAGGTTTCAGTGTCATGGTTTCATAAATCTACCGGTCACAGTTTATGATCCTCATATTTTTTTACCAAAGGGCCCGATACACCAATTAAATTCATTTGATAATGTGTCATGAGTCATGCTTTGTTTGTAAAAGCCGTTTATATGCTTCATGACCAAATTTATATAAGTTTTGAGTCAAAATTTAGTGATCTTTTCTATTGAGGGTTTTAAAGAGGGAGAAGTGTACAGACGGGAGAAAAGAGCCGAGGGGAGGGAGAAAGGAGCCGAGGGGAGTGAGAAAGGAGTAGAGGGGAGGGAGAAAGGAGCTGAGGGGAGGGAGAAAGAAGCTGTGTGGAGGGAGAAAGGAGAAAGGTACCCCCCTGTCCACCCCCTCATATCTGACGGACTGTCTACTTTTGTCTTAAAAGTATAAATTGTTCTATGCAAGGAAACATTATTCACGGTTGTGCAAACTGCACATTGATCAGTATATGTTTGTACATGCATGGATCAACATCCTTGATACAAAGTTGAAACTATGTACCCTAAGGATCATGTGACCACGTTTCGAAAAAAATGAATTGGATTGGCCAAGTGGTGTCAGATGAGAAGATTAATTAAAAAGTTAACAACGGACAGACGACAGATGACATACACATTGTGAATTGATGACAAAATGTAGAGTGGAGAGAAGTATGCATTAACAAAAAAAACTTACTGCATAGTAGCATAATAAAAAACTCTGATCATTTTGGTATGGATGAAATTTATCTCTTTACTGGAGATTTATGAAAATAATTTTAGTCTCTATCAATTAAATCAATGAATTAGCACTTATTAAATGATTTACAGATGCACATTTAAGGGTAAAATTGTACTAGTTCTCACTCCCTCTTTTCTTACATTTTCCTTTCTCCCTCCCCGTTGCTTCTTTCTCCCTCCCCATTGCTCCTTTCTCCCTCCCCTTTGCTCCTTTCTCCCTTTAGCATTCTTGATAACTGTTCGGGTCCAGTAGGGCACATTAGTCTATGGGGGAAAGGGTAGTTTGTGATCTGTAATTGGTTTTATGATTTAATAAAAAATGGAAAATTCTGTGATACCCTTTCCTTAATAGATCGATTTACACATGAAAAAGTACACACAAGATATTGTAAGATAATTTTAGGTTTAAGAAAAACAGCTTGCAACATAGCAACAAAAACAGAACTTGGTAGACTGCCAGTAGAATCTTTTATAAAAGCTCAAACAATCTTATATTATAGTAGATTGAATTCAGTAAAAATAAACCCCTTATTAAAAGAAGCATATAATGTCAATAAAGGTATACACACCGAGGGAATATATTCTTGGTATACTATGGCGCAAAAGTTATTTATAGAACTAGACCTTGACAGATCAGAATACGAAGATTATGATGTCCCATTTTTCATATGTTCGATCTCTTCTTATTATCTCTTAATGATATATAATTGTTTTCGGGTACGATTGAGTAGTTAGGTCAAAAACCATACTCTACAATATAGTTCATGTTGTAAGTGATAAAATGGCTAATTTAATATTAAAGAAAATATTTCATTTACAGTTTTTCGTATTTGTTAAATCCTTCAAGCTTTAAAATACATTTTGTTGTCCCGATCTAATAAGAAGAAGTAAAGATGTACAAAACTGCATATTAATGTTCGCTTTACCGGTGTCTATCTCGGTAGTATGAATAGATCGTTTCAATATTTATTTTTGGATTATTTTACTATCTATAGGGTAAGCCTAGTATTTTTATTAATGCATTCTATTCTTGACATAATAAAAAGTATATACTTGCGTTTCTTTTATTAATTAGTTATTTAATATGATAAGAAAAAGGCATTTTAAAATTTTGTTATGTTATATGACGTAATGTATTTCATCGCTTCAGTTGTATTCTTGGATTATTTCATGATTTATATGGTAAGCTTCGTAATTTGTTTATGCATTCAATTATTTTAATATGATAAAATGTATTTTTTCTGTTTCTTTTATTAGTTACTTAGATTATTTGATAATAAAGGTGCAGTTTTAGATTTTGTTTAACGCGCTTGTGACCACTCATCCAGAAAGCTTTAATCTTATTTCTGGATTATTTCATAATTTATAAGGTAGAAAATGGAACCTTTACGTAGAAAATTAGTCAATCTTGAACATTAAATTTAATTTCCCTGGGTTTTGTTTGTTGACGGTTTCGAAATCCCAAACTCTCGTGAACGATTCGTGTGTGGTAGTGGTGGTTTTAAGGGGGGGCGCAGAGATATTTTTGTGATGTAATTGTATATCAGATGTGCCTTGTTTATTTGCTAATTGATTATTTATTAGCTGACACTGAACTTTGATGAAAGGTAAAAATGAAAGACCAATAAGATTCGCATAATAAGCGCTAAAATGCAAATTTAGGTTATGATTTTTATATGAAAATTAGATTTTCAAACAGGCATGTTATTTAAAAAAATTGATGTCTGAATCAGTATAAAATGTCGTAGAAATTAGTAGGGAAAAGAAATTTCTCAATAATAAAAAAGCACAAAAGATATAGATTTTTATTTAATTCAAGATTTAAACATTTTGATGTTAAGCTATTTTAACGAAGCCAGTTATATATATATATATAATAATAATACAAAAGAAAAAAAAATTATTTACGTTCGAATAAAGGTCATCAACATCATAGAAGTTAATAATCTCATTAATTGTTTTGTAAACTTCTTCTGATTGTTTTTTTTAAATATTTTTTTTAATTTTAAATTCATGAATGCTAGTTTGACGTTTGAAATACATTTAGTTGCAAATCTTTTGAAACAATTTTAATTACAGTAAAATTAAATTAATAGAAATTGTAACTTGTCGGTAGGTTTTCTTTGATTTTCCGAGGACGCGATAACTGCCGATCTTACACTAAATTTTACATTTTTCCCCCAAGACCACGTGACTATGGTCAATGTATTTTTATTGGTAAACATTTGTCTTTCCAAAACTTTGCTTTTTTCATTAAAGTACTCTTCTCAAAGTTGAGATATTATAATCAAGATGATTATTTCTTGCCTTTCACAATCGTCTACATTTGCAACCCTTTAGCATATGATGAAATTTTTAATAAACAGATTGAAAAAAAAAACTATTAAACCAAATCGGATACACCCATAACATATAAATCGAACATCTCTGGATATGGGTTTAACCCATATCTTTTCTTGTTAAACTTGCAAATAAGTTAAAGAAAAAAACTATAGTATAGACTGTCCCTGATTAAAGTAATTGGAGGATAAAACAGGAACACATTTTGTAATGTAATATGAGAGATTAATTGTTGTTTACAGCTTGTGAAGATATAATGTACTTATGATATTCTATAAAATGCTTTAACCAAGTCAGGATCATTTAATACAATCAAATTTGTATGATTTGTCTTTGCCATGTGTTGCTTTTTCTTCTTTGATATAAGAGAATGATCATCTGAGACATCAAAGGTCTAAACATTTGGTTCTTTATATAATAATGCATATAGATATTAAGGAAACGAGTTAAATAAGATACAATACAAGACATACAAAGTAAAATAAAACACAGAAAAATGTGTGTTAAATGTATTTTTAGTGTTATCTTGTAACATATATGTTTATATTAAAGGGAAACTTCGCGAAAAAATGAAAATTTGATATGTTATTCTTCAAATAAAAAGAAACACTTTTGCCTCTTGATGTTTTATTATATTTTTAATGGTTAAGTTTCAACATTGAATTTACCGTGTAAAAATTACACTTATGGAGGTCCGCCATCTTGTCACTATTTCGTCACTAGATGGCGATACTAAAGATCCCTGGACATCCAAGTACCTTAAAGTCGCCGTATGATAATAACGCGAAACGGTCAATAACAGAAGGTTGGGCCCAGCGCCATAAACATTTTCTTTGATGAGAATTTTTTTATTCTCAATTACATCCAATGAAATCTTTAATTATGCCTTGTTGTCATGGTAGTTGAGTAAATTCCCATGCTAAGCAAAACATTTTTTACTCAATTAGGTTTTATGGCGCTGGGTCCAGGCTGTGGCAAATTTACGTTTCGTATTCCTGATCTAAGCAAAAACTGTTAAG
The DNA here is from genome assembly GCA_944474755.1 of Limnoperna fortunei. NCBI lineage: Eukaryota > Metazoa > Mollusca > Bivalvia > Mytilida > Modiolidae > Limnoperna > Limnoperna fortunei. Next base: position 55,678,483 of record OX104113.1, read on the forward strand.
TGTAACAAAAAGTTAACCAATTTAAAGACTTCTACGTTAGACGATGTCCACAGCAGCAACAGCTTCATGCGAATATCATTTTCCAGAATTAAATGTAGGATAGTTTAATGGTATGGTGACCTCATTTTTCGTCGAATATTCGTATGAATTTTGTCCATAAATATTACTTAAATTGAAAAATATTCGTATTACTACTTTCAACTTAATTAGATTATGCAACTTATTGAACGAAACTTTTTTTATACAAAATCTTTGCAAAGTTGACTATTTTAGAAATAACGGTCATTAAATGAAATATTTTAAATACACTGTTTTTGCGCATCAAAATTTCACTTCACATTTAGTACATTGTGTATTATTAATAATACTGGTAACATTTATTGTGCGCGTGCGTAACACAGTTTCCAAAATTTTAAATTTTACATGTGTATATTTTGAGTCAACGTGTCAGTTTTACGTTTCCTCTGACAGACGGCATCTAAAGGTATTCGAAATCTTATATACATCCTGTGTTCTGACACTTCGGTGTATTCAAATCATACCTGTCCTTGGCAGGAGGGGCGTGCCGTTCTAATTTCAAAGTACACGATTAACTTCAATCTGATTAGCTTTTGAAAATGTCCGAATATTCATACTTCAAAGTCGGCGTCAAACGATCTAGTAATTGCAGTAAACATCCTCTTTGTTTACCTGCTAATTCTGTTTATTACCCTTCAAAAACGAGTAATGATTTATACCTGTAAAATTTTCACGTCTAGGTACAACTGCCGTTTAATGCAAGACGTGCAAAATTGTACGGAATTTTATTTTATGTTAAAAAAATTAATATACAAATATATCGTTTATTACAATTATTATTTAGGTAATTATCTGAGTTAAATAGCGGCAGGTTAAAATTTGTGTCTAAAAATACTTTTATTAATACAAAGATCATTAAAGTAAGACGTATTTGGTAATCTTAGGTTGCCAGCTGGTTATTAGTCATCGCAACAGTTTAAACATTCTTTAAAGAGCAAAGGCAGAAAAACATTATTTTTAAACTGGATTATTTATCAAATTTACTGGATAATTACATTTATCACGTCACAAACGCAGTCACGAGATAAAATACTGTCAATATGGCAGCCCCCATACATAAAATTTTACCACCATAAATCTACTCTGGAAGCGTAACGGTAAAGAATACAATAAAACATCAAAAGGCAATAATATTTCTTTTTATTTGAAGAATAACATATCAAATTTTCATTTTTTCGCGAAGTTTCCCTTTAATATTTATGTTTTGGCATATCTGTTAAAACATATATTAAAACCCTAGTTTCATTTTTGCCCCTTTTGGGCCCCTAATTCCTAAACGGAAAAAGGAAGAGCCCCAAACTCAATCTCATTCATCCATTTATGATAAGAAAAATTATTGTAAAATTTCAAAGCAATCTGTAAACCAGAACCAAAGTTATTGTGGAAACAAATAAAAAAGTACCATTTTTTGCCCCTTTTTTTAAACTAGAAAAGGTGGGACCTCAAAAATCAATCCCATTCATCTATTAACGGTATGGAAAATCATTGTAAATTTTCATAGCATTTGGATGACTGTTCGGAACAAACAAAATAGTGGCATTTTTGGCCCCTTTTGGGTCCCTAATTTCTAAACGAAAAATGTGGGGACCTAAAAATCAATACCATCCATCCCTTTATGGTAAGAAACATCACTGTAAAGTTTCAAAGCAATTGGATAACTAGAACAAAAGTTATTGTGGGAACAACAGACAACGACGCAGACGACGACGACACAGACGACAGCATCATACTATTATACGCCTGCAATTTTTTTGCGGTCGTATAAAAATAGTAGGCATGCATAGTAAATAAACCAGTTAAAATTTTTGGACATTTGAATTATTGAAAGTAAAAGAAAGATGCAGGAAATTGCACTTGAAACAAGTATTTAAAAAAATAAAATATTTATTTCTGTTTGATGCGACAACAACAAAATAACTGGAAAATTAAAAAGTGCATAAAACCAATAATAATAAAAGTAGAAACGTTTTCATCATTTTATTTTACAGGAATTACAGATTCGTAATACTTCCCTCATCAAGTCGGTGTGCCATCTTTGTCCCATCCTCCCAAATTATTAACATTTGTACCATTTGTTAAATCTGCAATCCCAACTGGGATAAAGGACTGGCTATCGCTTAATTGTTTTAAAAATATTCGAAATTCTTAATACATTGACTTATGTGTTATTTTTATTTTGCAAAGATGATCAAAGAGCATGTGCAAATCTTGTTATCTTGAATATATATATACCAGTATATATATATTCATCACGATGATCAGCTGAAGATGAACAGGCAGCAATTGAATATTAACTGTTTACATCACGAAAATTGTTTAATTAACCATTAAAAACAGTAACAAGAAGATCATTATTGTTGGAAATACTTATTATGCGTTAATTATATAATTAACAATTCAGATGAAAGCAGATTGAATGTGTATTTATATGATCATTCACCTAGCCAGCTTGATCGCGGAGGAAAATATATGAACAGAATTATACTTTTATTCAAATGCTAAGAACAAAATTATTACATTTTGCAATACAAAACAAACTGTTTTTCACCTGAAAAATAATCAAAACAATATTACAGATAGAAAGTACTTACTTCGGTAAATGCAAACATCGAACTATATTATCGCGCAATAGTTCAGTAAACCGTTCCCAAAATTAGTTACAACCCCATGTGTGATACAATGCAATGATTTGAGTTATGAAAATTGAAGACTATTTAGTAAATGAGAATAGTTTTATATATAGACAAATGATAACAAAACTAAGGGTGAGTGACCATACCTTACATATAGAACAAGGGAGATATCATAATATTCCCAGATGTCAACGAATATGCTCTAAATGCCAAATTCTTGAAGATGAAAAACATTTTCTTTTACATTGTCAAATTAACACTCTACCAAGAGATATTTTCTTTTCAAAAATTTCAAATATAGACGATATCTTTGCAATTAAATGCAGATGAAAAAGTAAAATATATCCTTTGTCCAAAATCAGAACATTTAACTTATGTTAAGGACTTTATAAAGCGATCATTCGAAATGCGAAAATAGGGTCCACATCGGTTAAAATGTACTACTAACTACATTTGTAGTTATATTAGAAATAATAACTAATGTACTTCGAGTATGTTTGTATTTGTATGCTAATGTTTTTGTTTATAATGTTATTATGTTGCTTTGACCAATATGAGTGTAATTTGCAATAAAGAATTTGAATTTAATGCTCCCATTTAATATGTTTAACGCGGTTTGTGATTAGCGAATTTTTATTGGTCTAGGACATTGGTTATTAAAGTGACTTAAACAATTATATATTAATTTTATTTTTAGGAGTAGTTCTAAGGTGCTTTATTTAGAACTGAAAAAAAGTTTATTGATTTTTTTGAGATTGCAATTTTTTTGTCAAAATCGTGGATTCAGTCGCGTACTCGCGAATAGGCAGCTAATCGCCTGTCTGACTTGACTCTCTTTATGTTTTGATGAATTTCTTCCTTTTCTCAACTGTCCCATATGTGGATTAATACAAATAGATTCCTGTTTACATACAAGATGTCCGACTGTGAGGGCTAAATTTTCTCACCCTGTTAAAATTACACCAACCGACCCAACTTGTTTTCCTATGGGAATGACCATTCTAGTTCGTTAACCCATCCGCTTTTCCGGATTTATCTGCTCACCCACAGATTTAAACTAAACTGTCGTAAGTCAGGCACCAGAAACCTAGGTTTTACCTTGTAACGGCTAAGGTGTTATATGTCTCATATGATCTTATGTTATTTTGCATTACCATTTGTTTCCCCTGTGTCTATGCTTATTATAAATGCCATCTTGTTTTATCTTAATCAACTGAGTAGAACAATTTTGTAACATTACCAAATGACGTTAATAATTCAATAATAATCACTAATTCATTATAAAAAAATACCTTAAAGTGAATGTGTTATTGGAAACATCATTGATATTGAGAGAAAGGAAGAATTTATAGTTGAATACAAAGTGAACAAAGATGCATCATCCTCCCAAGTCAGAGGTTCTGAGTCATCATCATCCTCCCAAATCAAGGGTTCTGAGTCATCATCATCATCCTCTCAAGTCAAGGGTTCTGAGTCATGATGATGGAGCGAACGCGGACTCCGAACCCCTGACTTAGGAGGATGAGATGCATTTGTGAGCTTAAAGCCAATAGCACATTTGTTATTATTTTTAATATTAAATCAAAAACACTGTAATCAATTTATTATGAACTTCAGTATCATGAACTCTGTTCACTTGTTCTTGAAAGAGGCAAAAATATTACCAATTTACCGAGATGGATAAAAGTGTACAAGGAAATTTTAAACCCGTTTCTGTTTTAGCCATCCTTTCTCAAGACTTCATATGACCTTGAAACACAAAAACTAGTTATGTGTTGGAAGTAATTTGTTTACACCGGAGCCAGTAAAAAATAGAGTTTCACAATGTTCTTTTGTAGATCATTTACCTCTTTCTTCATTAATGACTTAATACCTGTAAAATAAATTGTGAAATTGACACGTAATATGCTGATGACACAGTACAAACAAGTGGGAAATAATGAAAAGTTAAATGTAGATTAAAACTCTGTAAATGTTAGATCTATCTAAATAAAATAGTGTGTTTTCACCGGCAACATCTATATATGTCTATTATAGATATTGCAACAAAACAGAAAATAGCTGAAAACAGAACGGAAAGCAGAACTGAGAATGAACAAAACCGGCTTCTATTTTGTTTATTGCTCCTCGTGTGGTGACAAGTTTGTACTAAAAATATCACATTACGAAGCGTTATGCGAAACAACATACATTTATCTTTCTTTATGAGAACACATGCTGGACCATGCTGGCTAACATTGAACATTTGAAGTTAACACCTTGTTTAATCATAATCATCTTAAGGCGAATTTGTTACAGCAAAACTAGTTTATGTTTAAGTTTAATGTCTAAACTGGTTTCAATGAAGTTTTCAAAACTAGTTTTGGTTTAATGATGAGTACCAAAAAATAGGTTTTCGGTTTAGTTTTAAGAAATGAATAAGTTAATAGGAAGCAGAGATTACGCAATAATAAATTAGATAAAACAACTACTGTTGCATATGCTTCTAGCTAGATGACTCACCGAAAATTGTGTTGGTTTATGTTTTCGAAATCGTCAAATGTCAAAGAATTTGTTTGATAATTTTAATGTTTGTCTTTTATTACTTCACCCAGGAAAAATCCAGCAATGCTATGTTCTAGTAAAGATTGATCTTGTTTTTATTAATTTATTTTTCAAAATATTTCTTTGTTTATCTTGACAACATCGCTACACTGCAACATTTGTGCAGATATTTTAATGCTGAAACCTAAAAACCTGAACCGCAAACCACCCATGTATGTGGTTTGGATGGTTTGCGAAACAGTTTCAGTTTGCTACTAACAAACGCCAAACCAGTTTAGGTTCCAAACTAGTTTCAAACCGGTTCTCATCAACAAAAGAAAGTTTAAGACAACTGAAACTATTTTTGACCTAACAAATACGCCGTTAGTCTTTGTAGTTTTCCTATAAATGGGACTCACGGTGGCATGTCAGTGACGTAGCTCCCTTTTCGCAAAAAATCATTTGCTTGCACCTGTTCTCGACTCCACCTTAAATGACAATAATTACAGTTTTCCTACCTAAGACCGCTGTTCGTTTCTGTTTACTTTAGATTCCTCAATTCAACAAAAAAACTGCCGATAATAAAAAATGGTTGAAAGTGCCAATAAACCCCCCCCCCCCCCCAACATGAATACTGTATTTCGTTTATAATAATAATGCAGTGTCGTACCAACAATCAAGCTGTGTGAATACAAACTGTCGAATAATTAAAATAATTTTAGTAATGCAAGAATGACAAACAAAACCCCACTTAAGGATATACTGCACATATTTACATATACAAAACATACACGTTAATTTGCATACATACATCGTAACTAATTAAAGCTGAATCATCATATTTTGTATCCTCTCTCCTCAGTTTTAATTACAGGTAAATAATGAATATTTGTATATTTGCTGGTGCTTCTGGATTTAGAATGCTTTTAGGGTTATCAAAACTGTTTATAATATTAAAGTTTTCATCGATATTAAAAAAATATCCAAAAGTGTTTTCCGTAGATTTATATTAATTTGAAGTTTAAAAAAACTGATGACTCTTGTTAAAACAAAAAAAAAAAAAAAAAAAAAAAAAAAAAAAACAAGCTGTCGAAACTGCAGAAATAGTAACTGTCAATGTACTGATCGAATAATGAGGTTTCGACACTGACTAAATAATAACTGAGTTGTCGAAACTGTCGGAATAATAAATGTCGACATACTGAACAGACAGTTGAATAATAACTCGATACACTACTTTGCATAAAATGGACATGATCTGTTGTGACAAAAAAATGATTCGACTTTGAATGAACTAAATCCCTGAAATTCTCCTAGTCCCAGCAATGTAAATTAATAGAAACAGATTATACTCAAATACCGCCCAAATTTACCATGAGTTAATCCAATTTCGATTCAAACAAAAAATCGTATAACTTTGAAGTGTTTGTGTATGTTCTAGGTTGAATATGAATAAATGACGTAACGTTTTAAAATGTAGCAAAGAAACCGACCGAACAACAAGAGCCGAAATTTAAAGGACAATTACAAATCTGGATATAGACAACATATACAGCGCAACACAAAAACAATACGAGAGACAATAAAAACCATGAGTGCACTCAGGTGCTCCCGACGAGTAAGCAGTGCCTGCCTCCATTTAGACACCCGTCGATTTACTCATTGTCATGTCTAGGAAAATGTCAAATCCAGGAAAAAGAAACACTACCTATGCCTCAGCGAAAATGTCCGATCATATTTTAGAGATTGACGATCAATTGAGTTTAATATTATTTTATTGCATAAAGGCAATAGGATTAGATACAAGTCATACCAACTTAAGTCCGCTCCTTACAATATTTACACATACATATCATGACAGTAGGCAATACAACATATACAATGGTATTTGTGTCATGATTCCCTTCCACACAGCGAGCTTGTTCGCATTAATTTATTAACAAAAAACAAACACCAAGATTAGCGTAAAAGAGCCACCATAATAGGCGACCGTGTTTAATTAATTATAATTAGTATTTATAATAAGCATATTAAAAAATTTGTATATACATTCAAACCATAATGCGAAGGTGGGGTTCAAAAAGCGCCACCACTAAGTAAAATAAAACAATTATAATACATTGTAAAAGAAAGAACTACAAAAACATAAACAGCTAAACTATACTAATAAACATAAGCTACGTACAAAGTATAATATTTCTAAAAAGTGAAAAATACATACAATAAAGATTAAATTTTTCATGTTTTACCGTTACAGACGACATAAATTAAATAATGAAATATGGGTGGGGGAAGGGGGGGGGGGGTGGTAATTTTTTATAAAAACAAAAACACTTCAAATTCACACAAAGTTAAATAACCCGTTTTCGATAATTTGATTAAAGTGCTTTGCATTATTACACGCTTATTTTATCAATCGTTAAGCCGCACCTCCTTAGTTTTGATTGGACAAATCATTTCAACATTTTGTCAAATGAATATTCATGAACAAGTGCACATTCCACAAATTAATTTATGTGATAAATTGCTTAAATGAAATACTTATCGTTTATGAGAAAAGAGCTATAGCTAGAAACGTTTTGTTTGTTTTATATATTTTATTACTTTAGAAAATAATACTGTATTGCCATGGTCAGTATAATTATCGTTACCAAATAACAGTGTTTCAATAGGGGTGTTCTATTCTATTCTATCTTTGGTTTTGGAACGACAACACAATTGATGACCTTTGACACTCTCGTTGTCCTTTGACAACAAATGTAGTTCCCCATAAAATGGTATATTTCTTTGTAATTTTTTTCTTTGGTTTTTGTCTTGTTTTGGTTCTACTTTTTGGGCTTATTGGAATGAAGGAACTTTGAAAAAAATTAGAAATTAAACATGTGATGAAATATAATGGATTATAAGTATTTTAGTCTAGTGGAATAATTGCCAATTTCCTGTTTTCCTGTCTTACAGACTTAATCCCTGAAAATAGGGATGCTTCCAGAGCTTTAAAAAGAGTTAACATTGATAAATTTTTCTAAATTTTGGATATAGTTTGGAAGTGGTATGGTACTTTCAAACTACCAAATGGCATTCCAGAATCATCAGTGGAATTTTTTTATTGACTTTATGTTATAATAGACAAAGAGGAAAAAAGAGGTAAAAAAATTGTGGTTTCGCGTTCCTTTTGACGGCGGCTTTCTATTCTATCTTTAGTTTTGACGGCGGCTTTCCAACAATGGAAATTGCGCCCAGTTTTCAATATATTTAGAGTATTATTTGCAAAATGTGCTTACTAGATTTAACTTTATTGTGAGTATAGTAAATAAGTACTTAAGTGCTAACTATATTGATATGATATTATTTGTTCTTGGAACACAATGTGTATGTTTGTATCAATACCCTGCTTTGTATAGGTATGGTGTCAAATGGCACTGTGGTCTTTTTGTTGACACGTTGACCCTATATTTATGTTGAATAAAGGGCTTACGTCCTGGTGCCTCCGCGCAAAAATACCCAAATGTAGTATAGATAATACTACCAAGTGAATTCGGCCGATTGGATTGTTGGTACTTCATCACTGTGAATTCCGCAAGGCGAACTTAGCTTAATGTACCCACACTGATTATGTCTCAACCTTGAAAGCTAAACTAGAAATTAGTTAATTTTTTTCAATCGGTGATTTGATTATAATTTAGAATCGAGGCACCAAAGGAAGCAAGTCTTTACACTATTGCAATATACTGACTGTAGCGGTCAGCTAGGCCGCCAAGTGTTAGTTTGCTTACACGTGTTAAAAAAAAATGCACTTGTAGTATTCTCTACCTTTCTCTCAGTAACATGTATATATCCATTAATCCCCTAGGAAACACTAGAGTCGGGGGCGCTATATTGGTTAGAAGCATTATGTTAGATATAGTATCCTTTCTCTAGGTTTTAACCCTGTTTTGAAAAAGAATTTGTTACTGAAGACAAACATAGCGAAAGTATATCGTAAGAGGGGAAAAACACTAATCCAATTCTTTAAGATTTTCTACTTAATTTGTTATTTTTTTAATTAGCGCAGCTCTTTTACCTTAAGGGGGACTTGACCGACATCATATATATCCAGAATCGTACATGACAGGCCTATGTTCTCTCAAAATTTCATGACCTCTTTAAAACCTTCCAAGAGAAAACCAGCTTCCGGGGTAAACCCCACTCAAAAAATAGCACTTTCTTTTCAGAAAATCTTGGTATATAGGTCATGTAGTGAATGTGACATAAAACATACTAAACACCATTAGAACAGAGCAAGTTAGGTCTCAAAATTTCTCCAATATATTGCCCTTTCAGAAAAACTTTCATTCATTAAAATCCAGTTAGTAGTTTTTAATAAGCAGGACTATTTTGTTTGTAAGTAGTATGTTCTAAATTTGATTGGTCCCCTTTAGTGTCTTCACACCTTAGAGTGTGTAAGGTATAATACATTATTACAATTAATTACTGCACTTAGAGCAAATGTCAGTGTTAACGGGTGTTACTAAAACGCGGAAACGGAACGGAAACGGAAAACGGAAAAATGAATAAATAGATAGATATTTCGACCTAATAAACATGAATGTCTGATATTTTTATATAGGTATGTGATATTAATTGTCACTTCAATAAAACCGCTAGGTAACCTTATCAAAACAAGTTTGGTGCAATGTTTATGCATGCGTAAACGTATGACTAGTTCAGTTTTATGACTGGAATGCATGGTACGTTAATAATCATATTTACTATTAAAATAAATATTGTATTTTCATTTGATGCAAATTCAACTGGGGCATGTTTCGTTGTTGTTTTGAACTTTGACTTACATGTATTGATCCCGATATCACAAGTTACAACCCGGATACTGTCCATTGAAGCTGCGATAATGCATTGCTCCTCTGAAGAAGGATAGTAATGAGTTTTATTTTTGTTGTTTTTTTAGTTTGTTTTTGTTCGTTTGTTTGTTTGTTTTTGTTTGTTTCTATTTTGCAGATTTTAAATCATTTGATAAATTGGCATTGTCTAAAACTTCAAATCATTGGTAGACTTTATTTTTACTATAAACATTGTATCTTTTTAATTAGAAAATAATATTGCTGAATGGATTTTTTTAAATTTTACATTGAAAAGGAAATCCTCCAAATTATATAGTTTCTATCGATTAAGGGCCTGGTTTTAAACGAAACCACAACCCCGATCGAATACTGTATTTGTTTTGCATTGTAATGTTGTGTGCAATTGAGCGTCATATACATGTATGTTATGCCCTATAAAGGCCACTATGATTAGGAAATAAGAATATCTTATCCAGTGATTTTGTTGCCTTTTTTAAAAACAGGGGCAACAAAATCACTGGATAAGATATTCCTAATAAATAATTATCTCCTTTTTAATTGGGAAAATTTTCGATGTTTTTCTTGAAATTGTGAAAAAATTAAACTAATGGTTTTATACGTATAAAAAAGGAAAACAACAGTAAGCAGTAAATAAAATAACTAAATTGATCTTTTGTAAGGTATATTTATTTGACTTATGTGAGATGTACAAACATAGGATAACTGCAGAAACTTCCATTTTGTTTGATTTTATATTATAAAGATGTTTTGAACTACATGGATTTATTGAGCAATTTAAATTATTATGGAAAAAGTATCAATGAAAAAACAGAAAAAAATACATTACAATAGAATAAATGTATTTTTTAATAAGGTTGCTAGAATTATAAATGAAGTACATGTACAATTTGTAAAAATTTCAACACTGTGAAATAGTATGTATTTTATGTAAAATGCACTTTTACAAGTATGTAAACATATTTAAAATTAAAAAAAAAATGAAATGACTGCAAAAGAACTAATTATTATTATGATGAAAACATTGCAATACTCGTTTAACACTATGGAAGGGTATATAAGCCTTGTTCGTTTGTTCTTTGTTAATTGTTAGACTTGCAATTCCTTACATGGTCAGTTATTTCTTTGTCCATTGTAAATTCTTCAATTGTTTATTTGAGAAATGCAATTTCCAGCTTTGTAGCCTGTATTTACCACACGTTTTCATTTGTTTCGTGTCGTTTCGTTCATGGATATTATATTGTTTCGGTAGTTATTAATTCGTTCTTTGTATATTTCTCAAATATTTCACTTTCATAGCTAGTTTACTTTATCTTTTTGTAGCTATTTTACTTATTTTTCAAAATCGCCACGCTTACAAAATACGAATTAACATTGTACCATGTTACTCATGAGTGATTTTTTACCGGAAGAGAATGAATTTTGCGGGTTGGTCTCAAAACATGACGAAGAAAACCAGGACGGGACATTTTTTTTTTTTATATATAAATGCAGGCGGGGATCCTAGGAAAGGCGTACCGGGCGTACGCCCCCCCCCCCCCCGCCCCTAAAAAAAGAAACGAGAGAACGAGAGGGTAAAACAAGAGAAATGGAAAAGGAGGAATGAGAAACGAGTAAATTTTCCGAGGACACCTTCATTCCTTTATTCCTTTTTCGGTTTTCAACTGGAATTCATTATTTATGGTCATAGTTGAAAAATAAAGCCAGCTAAAAGAAGGGGCAAAAGTAAAAAAACGAGTCTAGAAAACTTTGTCTGCATGGCTACCAAATGCTTAGATTCCTGTAGCTTCCGGGGGGGGGGGGGGGGCTCCACCCCCTTGGATACCCTTACCAGGGTGCTGTCCTGGACCGACCTGCTGGGGGCCTTGAGCGGCACCCAGACTCCTCGCCAAACTTTTACGCCACCCCTAACACAAATTCCTGGATCCGCCCCTCAAATGAACTTTTAAAGTAATAAAGATTATTAAAAGATGTAAAAATAACATACAGCTTTTAAATCAATAATGAATTTACAGACAAACAGTCTTAGCAGGACGAGAATTTGTTACATGAAAAATTGACCGAAATTGATAGGGTAACCATGTGTGACGATATTTTACATAAAAACTGTCAAGAAATGTTTATATATTATTGAAGCTCAGATCATACAGATTCTAAAAATATAAAGTTTGATAATTTTTTGTAATTTTAAAGATTGACTCTACGTATCCTTAAAAAATAGGTCTGTCAAATAATGTTTACTTTTTGTTAAAAATAAGATCATAAGGTATGGAATAACATAAAGATTTGGAATATTTGATGTAAGTAAGGAAATATCTACACGACGGGTATTCATTCCACGGTGGGGTCAAAATTTTTAAGTGTAATTATATAACTTATGTTTGAAGACGAACATATGCGTTCATAATAGTTTTGAAAAAAGTCATGTTTTATTGTTTATGAAGAATATAAAATGTTGGTGTAAAATGTATAGACAAGACAAGACACAAGTTTTTTTATAAAGTCGGTACAATAACAAATAGTTTTGCATATATTGATTGACAAAGATGTTATAGACATGATATACTTTATTTAATAATATAACAAGAATCAACAACACATCAGGGGTTATGACTCATAACCCCTTACTTGGGAGGATGCAACACAACAAGCACAGTTAATTAATTATCAAAAGTATTTACAATGCTTCGTAGAGACCTGAAAAGTATAATTGATTAATGAATGTTAATTATGTTTTGAGTAGAACCAATTTTAAGTTTTTGTTTCCAAACAAGATTTTAATCCCTTTTTCCAGTCACGACCCACCAGATCTTTAACTGCATCAGCCAAACCACATTCACAATTCATTTCCACAACCGAATTCTTAGATTTCGGAAACAGCCTGAATTCATCCTTCTTTAAACAAGATATTAAATGCTCCCTCGTGTATTTTTCTTCAAATTTAATATGTAAACCAGCCATTTGGTCTGAAAACTGGACGGGGAATTTGACAACTTTACAATCTGTCATATCAGCAATAGATCAATCTAACACTTAATTGTAATTTGTTAAAACAACAATCGTTAACGGTACTCTCCAGTAATTAGATTAATTAATTTATATACTCACTCAAAAAAGAAACACCGGATAATTTTTTTTTCAAATCATTTTTTGCGGACAAATAACCTATAAATATTCAAATATATATAAGCAACATCATAATTGAACTTTATGATAAAATTAGGTCACATTATCCATATACGGAAAAAATGACCAACATAGCATTTTCCACGTGCATCTTCAAAGACGAAAAAAGAATTTTCTTCAATAAAGATTGTTTCCCATTAGTTTCGCAATGTCTATAGCTTAATAACGTAAAGAAGATGAATGTTATGTTTTAATTTTGTATAAATAGACCGAAGTTAGAATTTTTTATTTGCTACATTACGAGCAATAGGACTGAATTCTGCCGTTAATCCGACAAATCACAAAACTAACTTCGGATTATAACGGCAGTAAAATTCGGCCTAGATTATAATGTAAATGTAAATAAATGCGATAAGATAATTTTTGGAATTTAAATTTCTAAAAAAACAGTTTTTAGTCTGTATATATCTTGTTCTATTGTTCTAATAATTTCTCATAAATTAGGTTCACTCCCAAAGTTCATTTTATTTGTTTTATTAGGTATTAGGATAAATATACATGTATGAAATAATCAGAATTTATAAAATGAAAATTCATTGTTTAATACTTAAGCCTGTGGTCTACAAATATGGCTTCTTTCACATCGAACGAAACCCGTCCTGTCAAGATTTTTTTTCACTTTACGGATACTAAATTTCAAACTTAATGTTTTTGTAAACTTCGTGATCTCAGCTTTAGCAGAAAGTAAACATTTGTTTTTTTCAAAAAGGTACAAGGCCTCAATCTAGAAAAAATGTCAGTGTGTCATCAGAACGAAATCCGGTCATGTCAAGATTTTTTTTATTTTACCTTTATCAAAATTGATCAAACTTTATATTTTTAGAATCTGTAGGACCTAAGCTTCAATAATATATAAACATTTTTTGACAGACAATAGTTTTTATGTAAAATATTTATCATCAATTTCGGTCAATTTTTCATGCAACAAAATCCAGTCATGTCAAGAATGTTTGCCTTTAAACTCATTATTTTTTAAGCTATATGTCATTTTACTAAAATAATTTTACTTTAATAATCTTTATTACTTTAAAATTTATGACCATTAATATATAGAAAATGTCCCGTCCTGGTTTTCTTCGTCATGTTTTGAGACCAACCCGCAATATTCATTCTCTTCCGGTAAAAAATCACTCACGAGTAACATGTTCATTCTTAATTTGTACAATGTTAATGCGTACATTCTTAATTTGTACAATGTTAATGCGTACTTTGTAAGCGTGGCGATTTTGAAAAATAAGTAAAAAAGCTACAAAAAGATAAAGTAAACAAGCTATGAAAGTGAAGTATTTGAGAAATATACAAATAACAAATTAAATACTACTGAAACAACATAATATCCATGAACGAAACGACATGAGACAAATAAAAACGTGTTGTTAATACAGGCTACCAAGCTGGAAGTAACATTTCTCAAATAAACTATTGAAGAATTTACAATTGACAAAGAAATAACTGAACATGTAAGGAACTGCAAATCTACCAATTAGCAAAGAACAAACGAACATATTTTTGGTGGATATCCCCTTTCATATAACACTGGCAGCATCGTATTGTGCAATTTCCGGAACGGAGTTCATATCTGCTCCGGAATTTTCTAAACTTCTTTTGCTTTGAACTGATTTCCGGTCATAATTTGCCTCTGCGCAGTTTGTACAAGGTAAAAGTAAGACGGGAATCACCTCTGTTTTGTTATGGCGCGTAAACACAATAAACACGGAGTGACAAAAATATGAAGATTTCTTATTAAATGGGAACAAAATAGAACGGCGAGTCGCCCTCCAACGGAAGCCATGAATAATATAGACCTTAATAGCCAGTTCTTATGATTTTTTGTTGGGATTTTGTCATAAATTGGGAAATATTTAGACAAAATTTGGGAAATCTGCTCCAGGGGAAACCGCCGAAATTTGAAGGCAAATTAAAGCTAACAAAATCACTGTTATCTTATCTTTGCTAGAAAAAATTTCGCGTTTGAAAATTTTGTTTTCCAACTTAATTATTGAAAAAAACGCCAATGAATTAATAACGCGATATATTAATATCTACGATAAAAATCCTTTTCGTATATTCATATTGATATTTGCAAGGGCACCTGCTAAAAGTAATGTTACATTTTGTGACAATATCATAAATTTGTAGTTATTTTGTCATTTTTTATGTTGACTCGGGTCCCATGAAATCCATCAATGCACCTTATGTCTACGCCTACAGAAATGTAAAATTATTTGCGTTTTTATAAATGTCTATGAAAACTAAACCCAAGTCTTCGGCTGTCTTCAGAATTTTCAAATTCTTTTGAGCTTCTTTTCAATTCTTAGTCATTCGGTTTGTTAACTCTCGCGTACCTGCCTTTTTTATTAATATCTACGTTAAAACCTAAAAAAAAAAATTATTTGCGTTTTTATAAATGTCTATGAAAACTGAACCCAAGTCTTCGGCTATCTTAAGAATTTTCCAATTCTTTTCAGCTTTTTTTCAATTCTTTGTCATTCGGTTTGTCAACTCTCGCGTGCCTGCCTTTTTCAGTTTTTTCTCTACTGCATTTTGAAGGCATCTATTTTTAGTCACTTATAAGTTATCAAAATGAAAATACATGTAAGCAGTACATGTTTTCAAATTTTCTTAGCTCAGGCTTTTGGAAATGATCACAAATAATTAAAGGCTATTTTAAAATTGAATGCAGCTAAGGTTGCACTTAATGTTAGTATGCAAAAAGACATAACGGATCGATCTAATTATATTTGCAAAAATAAAGTCTGAGAAAACATTACCGCTATATCTTATTTGCACTGCAATTTACAATACGCCCGAAACAATTTATAATTTAAAACATTAAGATTTGCTATTGACAAGGGAATTTGCATTTAATCGTCTATTTTAATACACCTACGTTAAAAAGTTTATATTAAACATGTTGTTGATAAGTTCCGACCACTAGCAGATCCATAAAAGGGGCATGTTTGGGGGGTGGGGGTACCAGTATCCCATATCTCCTTAAAATTTTTCAATTTTTCATCAAATATCCCGTATCCGAAAAAGTGTTTTCCAATATCCAATATCCCTGTAAATAAAATGGATTTAAATATCCCATATACCAGCAAGTTTTGCCTCTAATATCATGTATACCATGGATAAAGCCTCATTAAACACTTATTCCGTTTTCCGTTTCCGTTCCGCGTTTTAGTAACACCCCAGTGTTAGTCTGATAAGTGTGGTGATGCCATAGTTACTAGCTATTGTCTTTGTAATCAAAGTGAAAAATATCCTTGAGTTGGAAATAAACATCGGATTTGAAATTAACATGTCAAGAGTTGATGTAAGTGGCAGTTTGTATTGGATAACAATGTGAGCTGAATTCATCCACTATAGAATGTAGATTGTGTATGTCTTATTGTTTACGTGGTTTGATTTTTTTCAAGATTCAAGATTTTATTTGCATTCACTCAAATGACACATTTAAGTGTTACAAGAGGAAATATACAAAACAATATGGATGGAAATGACAGGCATTATAATGATCACAATGAAATCACATAACATATTTACAATAGTTTTTCAAGTTTTCTAACAAAGCAGCATACATTATTAATTACATTTGTATTGTAGTTGGTGAACAAACCAATCATTTTATGGATTGAGGGATATTTGGTATAATAACTAGGTACATATTTTGCCCTTAGGTTTTTGACTTCTTCGTGATCACATATAAAAAAGTAATGAAACTCGTCTCCTATTTCTCTACTGTTACATATATGACAGATACGGTTATCCAAAGCGAGTCCTGTCCATCTACCCGTCTCAACGGGAAGTTTTAAGTTTGAGCAGCGTAATTTACTAAATGTACAACGGTTTTTTTTTTCTTAACTGAATCAAGTATTTCTCTTGTCCGAATTCTGATTTGAGTTTTAGATAAGTCTCACCCCTTGACGACTGTGACATGCTGCTGTACCAATTTTGAATAAAATGATCAAAAAGACGTTGTTTAACCAGTATATTTATATCGTTTTTATTAAGAATGTGTTGACCGTCCCAAATGTAACCAAATCCAGCCTCAGAGATAATTGATTTGGCATACTCAATCCATTTAAAATGAAAGTTTTGCGTTCCATGGAGTTTACAAATAAGTCTAAAGCAAATTCCACTTAATTTGTCTGGGCTGTTCAACAGTTTTTGCCAAAAGTTTATCATTCTTATCTTGGTTTGAGAAGGGACGAAAACTATAATAATATTAATTTGTCATTGTCCTGAAGACAAAACTGAGTAGTACAGTGGGTGTAAATTAAAAATACATTTAGTGTATGGGGTGTTATACTGTTTCGCACCGATCAACCGACTTATATCATTTTGGTGAGAAGTAGATGAAAAAAGATATAAACATGTTAGAAGCGATGAAAACGTAGGTCAGTTTTTCCAATTTTTTTATCATTTAAATTTAATGTAGCGAATAAAATATATCAAAACACGAGTTAGCATAGATTTTGCAATAGATATATTCAGTCCTTTAATCTCTTGCTTTTATTTTTGTCAAACTTATCTTATAAAATAAACGAAAAAATACAGATATAGTTATTAAAATGCTAAAATGACCTTTTATGATATAATTTTATTTCAAATCGGCCGTTTAAATGTAAAGAATATTCCTTTAGCTTTTGTTTGGTGCCAAAACTGTATCTTTAACATAATGCATTAACAATGGTAATTTGATTTTAATTGCACTGTCAGAGAAATTACGATACGATGTAAATCAGTTCAATGATATGATTAAAACAAGAAATATGACTTTGTATAAGCTATTAAATTCTGCTAACCGATTGAATAAGTATGCACTTTAAGAGTTCGTAACGTAATAATATATGTATTTTTTTTATTTTCTTGTCAATATCAAGCATGAAGAGGAGGATGGGGAAAATTAATGTTGATTACTGTGCATAAAATATGAAATGAACAAATTGCGACACACAATAACATTTGCAGAAAAGCTTTCAAACTATACTTTGTATTTGTATGCAACTCTTATTTTATTATCTATACCAAACGAAGATAAATGGGAGACATATTTTTTTTCTCTGGTAATTTATATCATCTTATTTTTCTTTTCTTCTCCTTTAAGACTGATATTTTCAGCCAAATTTATTTGACACTGCAAATCGCATACTAATACACGTTTAGGATATGTAAGATAGCTTTATCTAGTGTTACATAACACTTTTCATTTTTAGGGGGTTTATATTGGGTTTTTGGTAAAAGAGGCAAAAGAAGGTCGACATATTGTTGTGTGTCCGTCCGTGCAGCCATTACAAATCTTGTCCGGGATATAACTTTTTATCCTTTTAGGTAGGCTTTTTGATATTTGGCATGTGGGTAGATTATAACTTATCGATGTGTCGCATGCCATAGGTGTTGATATTTAATTTAAAATTTGACCCCCAAGGTCAAATCATTGCCTTTTGAGTGACTGCTTCGTGTCCGGGATATTTAACTTCGAAATTTGACCCCCCTACCCAGGATAACATCAATGCCTTTTTAGTCATTGCTTCGCGCCCGGTTATAACTTTTAAAATAATTGTTTGACTGATTGGCTGCTTGTATGAATGGTTTTTAATGCCTTTCAGCAATTTATCAGCCGTATGATGTCTTTATTGGGAGTGGAAGCCTGGGTACCCAGAGAAGACCCTGACCTTCGCTGAAATAGGCTAAGCTTTTCATATTTGCCATGTGGGTAGATAATTACTAGACAATGGGTCTCCTATCATGGTTGTAGACCTTAGACTTTGACAAGTCGATTCGCATTTTGTTTTGATTCACAAATAAGTACCAGGGTTTTAAATCGTATACAAACCTTTAGTATAAACCATAATATGAAATATCCAACCAGTACGATAAACGAAACACGAGAAACGTTTGACGAAATTGTTCAATACGTATAAGCTGCAAGCAGAAAGTAGAGGGTCGACAGTGAGATTTGTGCAGAACTTACTGCCTATTAGTACGAATCGCCAAATATCGAACCGTTCCAATTTCCAGAAGGGGTTAAATGTTAAACTAAAATCATTGTAATGCACATCGGCCAACAGATGTAGGGTTCTGTCGGATAACAGCCTATAACGTACTATTCGTTTGCACAAATCACCATATCAATCATCAAACTATTTTGATTGAAGAAAACCCAAAAGAGTGACAAAATAAATGTCGACGTTCGTACTTTCTGCAAAACTGAATTTTTATGTCACCGTCTAACGGCGAAGGTGGCCTTCGCATTTGGGGCGTTGACATAAAAATAAAGACAATATTATATGACATCGTTAAAGGCAGAGTGTTTTTATTTTTGTTTGTTTGAATGTTTATCATTATTTATTATTCATTTATTAGAATTAACATTGAAAGAAAACGTAATTAAACCATAAATATAAATAATTGTAATAAAACAGTGTACATTTGTGTAAGTATTCTCTAACCAGATTCGTAGATTCTTTTCTGTGTATCTTCAGGTGTCTACAGGGGTAATACGCGATGAAAATTGTGTATAATTCAGTCAATGAAGGTAAATCTCGCGGTCTGTTCGAATGATATAATATTGTCCTTAGTAACTACATGTCTTACACGTTTTCCTTTTCTGTTTTTATGTAAAAGATTACTGTGGAATTCTCAAAGTATTTGCAACCGATAATGTTAAAAATTATAAGACATAGGCAGTATTCGTGTTACAGTTATATATGATGTATTAATTCTTGGGATTTAACTCTCATTTGTACGCTAATTAACCTTAAATTTCTCGCTCTTCGTCTTTATTATAAATTGAAGCTGGACTAGTATATAGGTTCCTGATTGTATGCAGCACATTTGATAATGTTTGCCTAAATTCATACCTTATAATTTGTAAAAAAAAGTTTGACATCAATATAATGACCTACCAAGTAGATGGATCCGTTTTATACTATTTAATGTCGACATAGTAGGAAATATTTGTACAAGTAGGAAATATTTGTACAAAATCTGTTCGTTTTGTGTTATTTGTTGATAGGTGAGAACTCATATGTAGAGCGTTATCGACATATAACACTGATTTCCGCTTAAGCCCTGCTCTGGGATTGTCTAAATGAGAGCATTTACTCTATGTTTAATTCCCCACTATGGTTTCAAGATGAATTACAAAGCTGCTCCGCTGCTTGTTACCCTTTTCCATGTCTAGTGATTTGTGTCAAGAATGTATACATCATAGTCCTATTGTATTAACAATTGTAGACTTTTTGTATAATATTTAACGATATACAGACATTAGTTGTAAAAAGTCATTGAAATGCCCCTTGTGGAAGTTTAAAACTAATCAATTAAGAAATACGTGCTGTTTTCAATCGTGTCAATTGACTTTTATTCATCGTGTCATTATAAAAAGATGAGCTGATTTTTTCCGTATCATGTTTTCAGTAAATGCGTAAAGAAAAATGATTCAAACTCCTAATAAACTGCAATTGGAAGAATACTTTTGGGGTCAGAAAAAGTTGGATAAATGCCCTTTTGAACAAAAACACTGGATACCGAAAAATATTGTGCAGAAGCGTAAATTTGGCATTTTTTGTTAAAATTTGTGATTCCAGTACCTTTGGAACATATTTTCAGATAACAAATGAAAAAAGTAATTAAAACGATTGAATATGTTGATGGACAAATATATGCCAAATAATTTTTACTACACTATATTTGATACAGTGAGTTTTTAACGTAGCGATTTGGAAAAAGTCATCTGTATACGTATAGGTCTTAACTTGTTTATATCTTTTTTCATCGTGTCATACTTCTTCTCACCAAAATGATATAAGTCGGTTGATCGGTGTGTGTTTGCGTTGAATTGAGAAACATGTTTGTTGTTGCTGTTGTTGTTTTTTTGTTTTGTTTTTTTTTTTTTTTGAGAGAGAGAGCTAGAGAGCTGAATCAATACATGATTCATCCTAACATAGGTATACTCCCATTTTTATGTATATAGATAAAAGGTAAAAGAAAATGAGTTTAATTAATTTTTAGCCTTTTAGTAGCTAAAACGCAGCTGAGTAGGGGTTGGAGACTTTTCCCCGATAGGAGTGTGCACAATTGCAGGTTTGGAATTTTACTCTCTTGAAGATTTTCCATCAATGTTGCCCGCTCTACATGGTATTTGTTACAGTGTAGGATAAAGTGTTCCACTGTTTCTTGTTGAGAACAATGTTCACATAATTCCGAGTTTTTAACACCAATTTTGTTGAGATGTTTATTTAAACCAATATATCCAGTTCTTAGCTTAAACAAAATTGCTTCTTTGTTTCTTGGTAATTTTGGTATATTTATTTCAAAATTTACGTTTTACAGAGTGAATATAACTGTCTGCCCTGTTTTGTTTCGTCCCAAAATTTTTGCCACATATTTTTCAAAAAGTTTTTGCTTATAGTTTTGATATCCTCCTTGAATATGGGAACAGAGACATAGATTTCTTTTAAATTTAATGAATGTTTTGCCTCGGCGTCAGCTAATTCATTTCCCTTTATTCCTACATGACTTGGTATACGTATGCATTCTAGTATTACGTATGTTCCCGTTTTGACAAGTTCTGTATAGGTATAATATATGTCATATATAATTTGACATTTAATTTTATTGAATGGACAGTTAATAGCCTGCAATGCTGAAAGAGAATCTACAAAAATAACCACATTATTTGGTCTAAAGTCCTGAATCCAATTTAATGCCAGAAAAATGGCTGTCAGTTCGGAGTGAAATACCGACACATGACTCTGTAGACGAAAACCCTTTTTGATACCTAACTCTGGTACAACAAATGCACAGCTACTTTGACTGATCTCTGGGTTCGTGGACCCATCTGTATCTATTTTTTAGGAAATTTTTATATTTGTTGTCTATTAATAAATTCCCTGCAAATTTAATGAAGTGGGGAAGGTCTTTCTTACTAATAGTATTATGTAACTGTACTAATATAAGGTTTCTCTAGGTGCCAGGGTGGGGTGGGATATTCTAGATATGAATAGATGTGCTGAGGATTACAATTATTTTCCTCTAATACTTCTCGAGCAGTAATAATATATGGCTTTTTATGAGATTTAACATTTTTACTGTAAAAGTCAAACATAAAACCATCTAGTAAATTGCGTTTCGTCGGGTGCGTATTATCAAAACTAATTATATTGAGGTATGACTTCGCTATTAGACTCTTACGTCTTAGCTCGTATGGTGGGTCCCCCATTTCAACCTGAAGGCTAGCCAGTGATGCAGATTTCATAGAGCCTGTGCATATTCTTAGAGCTTGTAATTGGATATTGTCTAGGATTTTCTTAACTGAGCACGATGCTGAGTTATAGACTTCGCATCCGTAATTTATTTTAGATCTAATAAGTGCAAAGTACATTGTACGCAGGGTGTGACTATTTGCTCCCCATGTAGTGCCTGTTAGTAATTTCATTAGGTTAAGGGTTTTTGAGCATTTTGTTTGCACATATTTATGTTTCAACCAAGTTAGTTGGCTGTCAAATATCAGACCTAGAAATTAAGTTTCTTTAACTATGTCGAGTACATATGAACCGAGTGTAAGCACTAGTTTATCAAGTCTTTTTTCTGTCTGCTAAATATGATACATACTGTTTTGGATGGCGAGATTAGAAATCCCCATGTATTACACCAGTTGTTTATATTATTGAGATCTTCCTGTACTTTTTTCTGTAGAAATTTCATATTACCACCTGTTTTCCAGATAGCTCCGTCATCAGCAAACTGAGATAGTTCGCTATTTACTATACAATTGGATAAGTCATTGACCATAATGTTACAGAGTGTAGGACTAATACAACTTCCTTGAGGGGTTCCGTTTTGAACTGAATAAGTATCAGAGTATGTACCATTAATATTGACTTGCAGAATTCTGTTAGTTAAAAAATCATTTACATATGGTAATAAATTTCCTCTTATACCCAGTAATGCCATTTTTTATTTTTTTAAAGTAGACCAGGCTTCCATAACATATCAAATGCTTTTTGAAAGTCAATAAACACACCTACTGTGTACTGTTTCCTAACGAAAGATCTCTGTATATCATTTTCTAGTCTTATACATTGTTCCAGTGTACTTCTATTTTTTCTAAAGCCACTTTGGTTAGGTGTATATAACCCATTTTTTTCCAAATACCACCTAAATCTGTTGTTTACCATCTTCTCCATAATCTTGTTGAAGTTTGAGATTAGGGCAATATGATAATGGGTCATGTGGGTTTTTTCCCCGTTTTGTAGCTGGGAATAATAACTGAGTGTTTCCACTCTTTTGGTAATACCTGTAAAAACCATATTCTGTTTAAAAAAAGTAAAATAACACTAAGGGATTTATTTGACAAGTGCTTGAACATATTATAACATATTTTATCTTTACCAGGAGAACTGTTGTTAGTATCAGATATGTCTTCTTTGAGTTCAGTTAAAGTGAACTCTTCATTATAACAGTCCGAGTTTTCTTTATACAGGTCAAACAGTTTATTACTTTCTGCGTTTTCTTTTGGTTGCTTATTATTTCTAAATTCGCTGTTATAGTTATCAGTTCTGCTAATTTTACAAAAATTGTCAGCCAGTACGTTAGCCTTTTGTATCGGGGTACCTAAATGTATACCATTTGCAATTAAATCAGGTATTTCTTTTTTCCCGGAGATTTACCCAACATATTATTTACGCAGAACCATACTTCATTTAGTTTGGTATTGCTATTTAAGCTATTGCTATACGATTGCCAGTGCTGTGTCTGCGTATTTCTTAGGAGCTTTCTACAATTTTTTTTCTTTCGCGGCTTTCCAACAATGGAAAGTTTTGGTTACAAAGGGGTACAACAAGGGGTGTAGGTATAATCACAGGTAAAATAACCTTTTTTTTTACAGAAAATGTGTGAATTTTAAAATTGTAAAACTACATGTCTTTAGAAATTATTATAATTTTATTATGGTAAAAATGAAAAATAAATAAATTAATATTTTAATTTGGTAAAAATAAATGTGAAAATTAACAAATTGATTATAATATACTGTATTAATTACTATAATTATAAGTATAGTAAGTAAGTAAGTATACCAAGCTGCTTAATTCATGAATACTAAACAGTGACTACCGCTACCCTTTCATGAACTGTCATTTCAAAATATGAGTTCTCCAAGCCGTAACTTAACGAGCTTTGGGTTATTAGTATAAATACCCCCACTGAATACTTTTAGCACCATTCAAAGTTAATCATGGCTATGGCACAGTTGAACTTTAAGTACATACCCAACAGACTAGGAGGCAACAATTTAACCTCAATGGTTATCTTTCCCGGGTAAAGACTGCCCGTGGTGAAAGAACGTACTGGAAGTGTCCTATACAAGCATGCCCAGCGACTATCAACACTAAGAATGACACTATTACGAGACTAGGACAGCACCAACACATTCACCCTACACATGCCCATTTCTTTTTACCCAGATTTTCAGCATCCACATCCAATTTGAAGAACTATGTATCCAGTGGTATATGCCCTACTACCAGGGAAGAGCGAACAGACATACAGAAGATTTTTCTGCCTACTGCAAACATCAATGACTGACAACACAGAGGGACCCCGTACCACCAACCACCTGGAAGCCTAGCATGGTAAACTGAAAAGGAAAGTCCAGCACAGTCACTGGAATATCTACACCATCATCCAGATTTTCAAAGACATCGACGCAGTCAACGAGATAACCCGTATTCAACTTCAGGCCAGCGGAACCCAAAAAACCAGACCCAAGAGGTACCGAACCATCGACAACTACATCAGCACATTGAAGGACAGACTCGCCAACAACATCATCGACCTCATGGACTATGTGGATGCCGTGTCACAGCTACTACATCCTGGATAAAAACTAAATAGACTTTGCGTGTACTTTACGTGTATTTTTATTAAGGTCTTTCCCACTACAGTGGAAAGACCTTCTTGTCTTTCTTATGATTATTATTATTTTTCTTCTTCCGCGGAGGTTTGCCAAAAAGTGTCTGGACGTATCATTTCGATACTTGGTAACATCAATCGGTCATGTCCGGAGATGACATGGCTCATGTTTTTAGAGCGATCTATTTTTAGTAACAGAGTTATCTGCCCGAACACGAAAACCCTTGTTAGCAGATAAACTCAGAAACCGTAACCGATTCATAAAATCTGAAGTGTACAAAATGTCGCTGGACCTATGGCGATGATTTGTCATGCATAATTTATTTTCCAATCGACTTCCTGTTTACGCGTTTTTGACCTGAAAAATGTCGCAACGCGTCAAAATTTTCTTCTCGAAAACCGTAAGTCCTAGAGACTTGGGACCACCACCATTGATCCTAAGTGACATATATTACACTTAAAAATGTCAAGGTCAAAGGTGAAAAGTCAAGGTCAAAGGTCACCATAGGTCTTGTTAGCACTATATCTCACAAACCATAAAAGATAGAAGCAGACAATAAATAGGGAAAATACTCCTCTTATTGAGACCTTCATTTGGTTCATTTGATCCGAAGCTGTGCAATGAACCATTTTCGAGTTACTTCCCTTGACGCGTTTCGGTTATAAGTAATCGGGTTTTCGTTAAAACTTGAAAACGGTTAGAGATAATAGAGTAAACATAGGTTTAAAGTGATCAGTAGGAGAAGAGCGTCAATTTTAGCCAAAGGTCAAAGGTCATAGGTCAAGGTCATACCCTAGCAACAATGTGACCGTTATAAAAAGTCCCTAGCAACCATATATTTTTAGATTCAGAATGATATACTTTACTCAAATATGTCATTTCACGGCCGGAAGTGGCATTTTTTCCCTAGCAACCGGCATAAGAGTCCTTAACAACCATCTGTTTTTGCCTAGGGAGCACTCAAATACTAGTAACTCATTTTTATGTCTGGAAATGACGTTTTGTGCTTAGTAAGACACAAAAGCCCATAGAATCACATATTTTCTGACTTTAGAGAAACAGTGGGAAAGACCTTCTCATTTGTTCTCAGAACAAATGACGGTTTAATTAAGGTCTTTCCCCCTTTCCAAGGGAAAGACCTTCTTGTATTTCTTATGATTATTATTTTTCTTCTTCCGCGGAGGTTTGCCAAAAAGTGTCTTGACATATCATTTCGATACTTGGAACCATTAATCTGTCATATCCGGAGATGACATAGCTCATGCTTTTAGACAGATCTATTTTTAGTAACAGAGTTATCTGCCCCAACACGAAAACCCTTTGTAGCGAACCTACCCCGCTAATTATTTTTAAGTAAGTTTTACCTTAGGACATGAAATGGCAACCGACACTCCCCGACTCCGAGACCACTAGTTTTGGATTTGTGTTCTTTGAGGAACTACTTTAGTTCCTTATTTTGCGACACAAGACAAATATTTGACATGTGACTTGAGACTTCGTAGTCTTGGCTCAATATAAATTTGAGACTCGAGAATCTATTGTGTTACTGTAATATAGTTAAGTATGTGCGTTGTCAAGAAGATTTTTAACAAGGATTACAATATCTTGTAAGGATGTTATTGTTTATTGAGACTTAACAACTTTGAGTTTAATACATAGTAAGACTCATTTTATATTATTATTATTCAGACTCATTCAACACATCATTGCGCGGATAGCTCTGGTCAAGTACGCATTCGAATACTTGTTAAAATACCCAATAATAATTATATGTGATTTTCTTTTGTGTCTTGTTAGTAATGTAAGTTGTTTAGTGTCTTGTTCGTATAGTGCACGAGCTCGTTGAGTCTTGTTTGTAAACTCTTAACACAAATTAATAAGTAATGAAGTGACTTAATGTTGAAAGAAGACTCATAAAATCGGAACAAATGAGACGCAAATATTTTTTTATAGTTTGTTATTTCCTTATATGGTTGTTGCGCCTTAGAACTGCTTGAGTCTCGACATAATTGAAATATTGTAACTTGAGTCACTTTGCGTTTTAACACTGAATTTATCAACTCGAATAAATATTGACCTTGAATTTATGATGTCGCTATGAAAAGGTCTTAGCTGAGTCTCGAAGGACTTTTGACGTTTAAGTGAACGATTCGGGAGTCAAAACACGACTGAACTAAGACTCAAATCTCGCTCTATTTATACTATCGGGTGACTTAATTTTGATTATGACGTCACCGGATACTTAAAAGACTTAAATTTGACGTATTAAACGCTATACGACATCTAGACTGATTTACGGCAGTAAGCAAATAGACACAAGATGGCGCTTGACCAGGGCTATCCGCATAGCTAAAAGGTAAGCAAAATGACAAAATATTCATACATTATAATAAACATTCGATAGACAAGTCAATGTATAACAAATAAACTCATATTTCTGTATCAAACAATATTCGTTGGACTTAAATAGTGTACATTTGTTACTGACGAAATTTGAAGTTGTCAACATAATACCTGGTAGGTTTTCAATAAGTGACGTTTTATCTTTACGTGGTCTATTTGACAATAATAAAAATTATAAAAAGGCATAATATTTAAGAAAACTATGATGTTTCAATCATAAGAACTTATTCATGTCTGATAACGGAGACACTCCATGAGAAATTCGTTACATTGCCCCCTTCTCAAAGAGTCTGTCCGTCCCGGACAGGAATAAAACAATATGTACACATTAACTGGTAAAAAAAAAAATCTACTCATTTACAACAACAAAAATTAAGTCTTGTAGACATAACTTTTCAGAAAAACTTTCTACAATTAACTTAATGAATACTCTAAACCTTGTTTTATATAGTAACTAACCTTAACTAAATTCAGGCTAAATGACCATGACTTAAAGACTCCAAAATGTCAAAGACCTTGTCAATTTTGTAAAATTCTTGATTATGAGATTAATTTGTTTTTAAGGAAAAATTATTTACCCTATCAGATCAATTTTCATTTTCAATTTAGATTATCGTTATATTATTATCAAAAGTCAAAAAGAAAAAAAAAATTGTCAACTTATATAGGAAAACACTAATTCATCTGTATGTCCTGTTTCTGTGTCCTGTTGTCCTGTTTCTGTTTTGTTGGTTTGTGTAGAAGCGTGAGCTGTTGTAACTTGTAAAGAGTTCTGAATTGAAACATTCCTCCTAAGAACACGGGTGTTGGTCCCCTTCTCTTCTGTTGTTGTTTCTGTCTGTGTTTGTTCCTCCTCCCTGACAGGCTCTACTTGGATAGAAGCATTCGCAATCGGTTGTGCAATATAATATGGTACATCTACTTGTACACCAATTGTCCTCCTTGCACTAATTGTTGGATCAGCCACCCAAGTAGCTGTCAGAACATAGACAGTTCCATCTGGTAACACTACTTTCTCCTCCTTCCTGACACAATTGTACCCATAAGGAATAACAGAGCCCTGATAAGTGGAGCTTTTCACTGCTTCCTTTCTGATGTTCTGAATAAGTTTTCCTGTTTTAGATGCATCAAATGAACTGGGAGGTGCTAAAAATCTGTGCCACAATTTTCCTTCTGAAGTTGCCTCAGGGTTAGGTACTGCAAGATGGCTTGAGTCTCTTTTTGTAGTATACATATGCGGTTTCATGACAGAGGGTGAAGAGCAGGAAGATTCAGAGGATGTACATGATGATGAAGATGAGCTAATGGAAGACAAGTTTGGTATGATTTCCGATGTAATTTCATCAGGTAACAGATTATCATCCTCAATGATGATTACAGGTGAATTAGTTGGTTCGGTTACAAATGCTGGGACACGGTCTGTTTTAGGTTTCTTTGAAGGTGGTGTTGATGGTATTGGAGAGATGATTCTGACTGGTCTGGTAAACAACGAGGTATCAATGCTTTCATTTTCAATTTCATGGTCTTCATATCCGAGTGTGATGCTTACAGGTGAAACAAGTGATGAACGGGTGGAACAAGGGCTGAACTGGTTTGCTGGTCGTTGAACTTGTAGAGGAGTAAGTGGTTGGAATGTATCTCTGTCGCTCTGCTTCAGTTCCAAAGTTTTACTGGCAGATGTACTATATGTGGGTAGATCCTGGTAGTAGCTGCAGGGGATGTCTGGTATGGTCATGTGTGTCATATTTCTGTTTTCCTTGTCATCAGAATAGGCTATGCCATGCTTACGCAGTTGGTGGTCAGTCATTCGGTATTTCAGTGATGAGGAAACTACATATGAACACAGGTTACATTTAACAACCTTGCTAGGATGTACCACCCTCACGTGTCTCATTAGTGCCTGTCTAGTGTTGTACCAGTTTCCGCATTGATAACATTCAAAACTCATCTACAAGGATGAAACAAGATTTTTGAGAATACATTTTTAACACTGCGCATTGACCAGAGAGCTATCTCACATGTTGTGTTTTCTCGTTAGTCCAAACTTTTTCTTAAAATACACGTTTTATATGACATGTTTGTTTTCTAATTTTATTTATTAAAAATATACTTTTTTTTTTTTTACAGATCAAGTAACAGACTAATGACACTTCTTCTTTTTTTTTTATTCAGCCTGCTCAAAATATGGTTTGAGCCTATCATGATGAACGACTTGAATTTTTGAATTCTGAGACTTTTGGATTTTATAGATAACATCTGATATTACATCTAATATACAGTATGGCCCATCCCAATGCCTCTGCAGTTTTGGACTCACATTTTTAGTTCTCACTAAAGAATATAGCCACACAAAATCACCAACTTTGTACGAATTTTGCTTTGCTTTAATGTCATATTGTCGTTTTTGTTTATCACTGGCTGCGATAATATTTTTTCGTGCTCTTTCTTGTACTTTCCAAAGTTTTTCTTGCAAGTTAAGAACATATTCATGTTTTGCATCCACTTTATCTTTGAATTGTTCGCGTTGTGGGTGGGGGCCATAAATTAAATCTACAGGGAGCTCAATTTCTCGTCCGAGCATCATTAAACAAGGGGAGAGCTTAGTACTATCATGTTCAGATGACCTGTAGGCCATTAAAGCCCACGGTAACTGTTCATCCCAGTCTCTTTGATTTTTATTTATATATTTACTTAAAATATCTTCGAGGGAACGGTTAAATCGTTCAACAAGGCCATCACTTTGTGGTCTAAATGCAGTAGTTCGAGTTTTATTTATTCTGAATTGTTTACACAATTCTTTAAACAACGCAGATTCGAATTGCCTTCCTTGGTCTGTATGTATCTCGCGAGGGACACCAAATCTACTAACAAAGTTAGTAATAAAACTTTCAACTACTGTTGCAGCTTCAATGTCTGGAATAGAGTAACCTTCAACCCATTTTGTAAAATAGTCTGCGACGATAAGTGCATATCTATTTCCCTTATTCGTCAATGGTAAAGGGCCTATAATGTCTAAAGCAATCCTCTCAAGGGGAGCACCCACATTGTATTGCTTCATTTTTGCTTTGCGTTGTGGTTGCTTTCTCGAACTGCAAGTTTTACAGTTTTTTATATAGTTAATTACATCATTTTTATACCCAACCCAATAAAACCTATTTTGAACCCTTGCAGTTGTTTTGTGGATCCCCATATGACCTGCAGAAGGGTCATCATGGACCAGTGATAATATTTCTTGCTTCCAAACATTTGGAATCAGAAATTGTAAATTTGTTTGCTCCGTAACTGGATGTATCCATTTGCGATAAAGGACATCATTAATAATTTCAATCCGATCCCACTGTGACCAATATTTTTTTAATCGTACATTTTCAATGGCAATTTCTGCCCAAGTGGGTCGTTCGCGACTTGAAGCTTTCAGCTTATACAGAATAGAGATATTCATATCAGATTTTTGAGCATCTGACATTTCCACATCAGTTTTGTGAGACAACCATTGAAATGTATAGTGATCATCATCATCTACAGACTTCATTTCACACTTTCTAGTTCTTCGTAAAAACTCTTGGTTACATGCATTTCCACCAATAGATTCCAATTCCATTTCGTCACGACGGCTGCAGTGATTACATTCATTACACGGACGACGCGACAGGCCATCGGCGTTTCCGTGTTGTTTACCTGGCCTGTGCTGTATCGTAAAATTGTATGTATTGAGCATTTCGAGCCAACGCGCCATTTGACCTTCGGGGTTTTTGAAGCGTAAAAGCCATGTCAAGGCGCCATGGTCTGTTCTAACTAAGAACTGTGTTCCATACAAATAATGGTGAAAATGCTTGAGACTTAAAACAATTGCTAATAGCTCACGTCGTGTGACACAATATTGTCTTTGAGTTTTGCTGAGAGCTTTACTAAAGTACGCTATGACAATTTCTTTGCCATCTGATATTTGTGACAGAACTGCGCCTATACCGTAACCACTAGCGTCGGTATCAAGAATGAAAGGTTTGGCCATGTCCGGAAAGCCAAGTATAGGTGCAGTCAACAGTGAGTTTTTTAGTTGTTGAAAAGCCGTTTCACATTCATCTGTCCATTTGAAAGGACAATTCTTTTCTGTCAACTTATGCATGGGTTTTGCTATAACAGCGAAGTTTCTGATAAATTTACGGTAATAAGAGCATGTACCCAAGAAACTTCGGACATCTTTTAGTGATTTGGGACTCGGTCATGATTTAACAGAGTCAATTTTATCAGGGTCAGTAGCTACACCGTCTGCAGACACAGTGTGTCCAAGAAACGAAACACGCTTCTGGAAGAAACAGCACTTTTTGGGCGATATCTTTAAGCCTTCTTTGGCTATCCGACTTAAAACTTCAGCGAGTCTTTCCAAGTGAGACTCGTATGAATCAGAGAAAACAATAATGTCATCTATATAAATTAAACAGGTTCTCCAATTGAGTCCTGCTAAAACATACTCCATTAACCGTTGAAAAGTTGCGACGCCATTGCATAGACCCATTGCCATTACCCGAAACTGAAATAAGCCTTTAGTGCTTGAGAATGCAGTTTTCTCTTTATCTTTTTCGTCCATTTGGACCTGAAAATAACCGCTCGATAAATCTAAGACACTAAACCATTTTGAACCCCGTAAAGCATCAAGAGAATCGTCTATTCGTGGGAGAGGATATGAGTCCTTAATAGGTAAATTATTGAGAGAACGCATGTCAACACAGATACGAATAGAACCGTCTTTCTTTGTAACTGGCACTATATTTGATGCCCATGGGCTCGTCGATGGTTCTATTATTTTACAATCGATAAGTCGCTGTATCTCCTGATCGACTGCGTCTCTTTTTATGTGCGGGATCCGTCTCGGCGGTTGTTTGAAAGGTTGGGCGTTGCCAGTGTTTATCTTGTGTTTAATACTACTCGCAACCCCTAAGTCGTCTTTAGTTTTAGAAAACACGTGTGTATGTTTTTTCAAAAGTCTCTCTAATTGTTCACTTTGGTTTTCAGTTAAATTTTCGCTGCTTCTGTTTTTGAGGTCGAGTAAATATTCGGGTAGTACGTCTGTTTCGGTAGTATAGACCTTCATCAGTTTTGCGTTATTACGACCGAAAGAAACATCAAAGTGCACAGACTCGCAAGTTGCTACACATGTAGAACAAGGTAAAGTTATTTCAAAATCATTGATATTTGCAAGCCTCAACGGAACTAACCCGCAACTAGGATCAACAAGCGTTTTTGCTACTAGGACATTATTGACGTGTTTTGAATGAGACGACTCGACAATGGCATGAACGACACTACTTGAGTCGCCATTGACCTGTCCTGTTGCTATAATTTCAGTATTTGGTGGAATGGTAACCTTTTCCATTAGCGATACTTTAAACACTGAGTCAATTTGACTTTCTTTGATGCACTGTATTTTATTTTGATACAGAGTTAATATTCCCACCCCAAGGTCGAGAGTACATTTGAATTTACTTAAGAAATCATAACCTATGATAGCTAGTACATCAATCTCAGCTATTATGAATTTGTGAGTCAATGTAATATCATGTATGGTTACCGGTAAATCTATGTAACCGAATGTTTTTATCTGTCCTCCATCAGCAAAACAGAGTCTTGTGTTATAAGCTTTTATATCTGGCCTATAATTTGAAGGTATAACATTGTATTTCCTAGGGTGTAGAATGCATATCGTTGAACCTGTATCGATTAAACAATTAATTTCAAGAGAATTAATAAAACATTTCAAATATAAACTGTCTTGTTTATTTATTTCCGGGGACCTAAAATTTTCATGACAAGTTGCTGGTGACCGGTCCTCGTCTCCAGCTTTTATTAGTTTCCCTGATGTCGGGTTGAATTCGACTCAACCATTTGAGTCTGTTGTGGGGGGTTTGTATTTTGCTTGTCAGCTTGTTTGTACTTGACACAATTGTGTTTCTTATCCCACTCGAATTTTCGACATTCTTTCTTAATGTGACCCTTATTACCACAGTAAAAACACGTAATAACTTTTGAAATTTTATGTGGCTGATTATTAAGTTTTTCTATTTGATCACTAATTTTTGCTAGCCGAACATGAATTTCATCTTCATTTTGATCATTTGCATTTATCATGCGCAGTCCTTGTTTCCCACTTCGAAGTCTTTTTTTGATCGACAATGAAAGACTCATATTCTACACCGAAACGAACGCAGTCGTCTATGGACTTCGGCTCTCGCTGGAAGATCGAGAGTTGAAGTTTAGAGTCGTTAATCGCTCTTATAAAGCAGTCCTTTGCAAGTTGATTTCGTATATCTATAGGAGCTGACGGATATGCAAGCCTAGTAATACGTCTTATCTCTTGTGCCATTTCAGGTAATGCCTGTCCCGGTTTTCTGTATAAGGAATTCATTTGTGCTTTATACATGTTTTGCTGATTTACGGGCTCGAACCGCGAAGTCAGAGCCAAAACTAAATAATCATAATCAAACCTTTTTGCCGGCTCAATTTCCGTAACAACACCCTGTGCCACACCCCTTAAACTTGTAGCAAGTTCGTAAGCTTTGGTGTATTCATCCCACCTATTGACAGTGGACACCATTTCGAATTGAACGAGAAAATCTTGCCAACTGTTTGAACCGTCAAAAGTTGGTGGTTTCTTAGGCTTAAATTGAGACAATGAACTTGACCCATTCGAGACTAACTGGTTGCACGAGTACGAGTCGTCAGTCTTTGTAAGTTTTACTCGGGAGTTTTCCATTTCACGTTTACCACACCCCACATTTGTGTACCTTCGATCGGGAGGAGTCATGGTGTCTACACACCCGTTTCTGTCCATTCGGACAGGTCCGCACACCTCATCACGTAAAGTTGGTGGTGCCTTCCATGAAGAGTTAGTGCTGGGCCCATAGCACTGATCACTCTGACCGCGGAGATCTGGCAACACTCCATCATTTAGATGATTGTCTCCCCCTTCATGGGATAGCCTGAAATTCTCAAAACGAATTTCATCGTCATTATGACTCTCCAATAAACCAATAATTCGTCTTTCAGTCTCCCTGAGTTCACTTAGTTCCCGTTTCAGTTTTTCGCGCTTTTGTAAATTTAAGTTTTCCGTATTTGTGTTTTGCAAATTATCAATGTCACGACTCGTTTCTCGTCGGGAAACAGAAGTTTTTACCCGCATCTGGACTTCACCTGATGGTGTTAGATCTAAATGACTCGATTTCGTACAGTTTAAGTCCATCGACCTCGATGCGGGGAGTCGTGGATCGACTCCCGATTCCAATGATGATGTACCTTCACTTTCAGTCTGTTCTAACATCACAAAACTCGGTTGCCTTGACACACGAGAACTCGACATTTTGTTTTGACTTACTTAAAATTAAGTTCGTGGAGATCCCTTTGAAATGACAGGGATCCCCACACTGGCCACCAATGTAGCGAACCTACCCCGCTAATTATTTTTAAGTAAGTTTTACCTTAGGACATGAAATGGCAACCGACACTCCCCGACTCCGAGACCACTAGTTTTGGATTTGTGTTCTTTGAGGAACTACTTTAGTTCCTTATTTTGCGACACAAGACAAATATTTGACATGTGACTTGAGACTTCGTAGTCTTGGCTCAATATAAATTTGAGACTCGAGAATCTATTGTGTTACTGTATTATAGTTAAGTATGTGCGTTGTCAAGAAGATTTTTAACAAGGATTACAATATCTTGTAAGGATGTTATTGTTTATTGAGACTTAACAACTTTGAGTTTAATACATAGTAAGACTCATTTTATATTATTATTATTCAGACTCATTCAACACATCATTGCGCGGATAGCTCTGGTCAAGTACGCATTCGAATACTTGTTAAAATACCCAATAATAATTATATGTGATTTTCTTTTGTGTCTTGTTAGTAATGTAAGTTGTTTAGTGTCTTGTTCGTATAGTGCACGAGCTCGTTGAGTCTTGTTTGTAAACTCTTAACACAAATTAATAAGTAATGAAGTGACTTAATGTTGAAAGAAGACTCATAAAATCGGAACAAATGAGACGCAAATATTTTTTTATAGTTTGTTATTTCCTTATATGGTTGTTGCGCCTTAGAACTGCTTGAGTCTCGACATAATTGAAATATTGTAACTTGAGTCACTTTGCGTTTTAACACTGAATTTATCAACTCGAATAAATATTGACCTTGAATTTATGATGTCGCTATGAAAAGGTCTTAGCTGAGTCTCGAAGGACTTTTGACGTTTAAGTGAACGATTCGGGAGTCAAATCACGACTGAACTAAGACTCAAATCTCGCTCTATTTATACTATCGGGTGACTTAATTTTGATTATGACGTCACCGGTTACTTAAAAGACTTAAATTTGACGTATTAAACGCTATACGACATCTAGACTGATTTACGGCAGTAAGCAAATAGACACAAGATGGCGCTTGACCAGGGCTATCCGCATAGCTAAAAGGTAAGCAAAATGACAAAATATTCATACATTATAATAAACATTCGATAGACAAGTCAATGTATAACAAATAAACTCATATTTCTGTATCAAACAATATTCGTTGGACTTAAATAGTGTACATTTGTTACTGACGTCATTTGAAGTTGTCAACATAATACCTGGTAGGTTTTCAATAAGTGACGTTTTATCTTTACGTGGTCTATTTGACAATAATAAAAATTATAAAAAGGCATAATATTTAAGAAAACTATGATGTTTCAATCATAAGAACTTATTCATGTCTGATAACGGAGACACTCCATGAGAAATTCGTTACACCTTGTTAGCAGATAAACTCAGAAACCGTAACTGATTCTCAAAATCTGAAGTGTAAAAAATGTCGCTGGACCTATGGCGATGATTTGTCATGCAAATTTTTTTTCCAATCGACTTCCTGATTACGCGTTTTTGACCTGAAAAATGTCGCAACACGTCAAAATTTTTTTCTCAAAAACCGTAAGTCATAGAGACTTGGGACCACCACCATTGATCCTAAGTGACATATGTTACAATTAAAAATGACAAGGTCAAAGGTCAAAAGTCAAGGTCAAAGGTCACCATAGGTCTTGTTAGCACTATATCTCACAAACCATAAAAGATAGAAGCAGACAATAAATGGGAAAAATACTCCACTTATCGAGACCTTTATTTGGTACATTTGACAGGAAGCTATGCGATGAACCGTTTTCGAGTTACCGAGTTACTGCCCTTGATGTGTTTCGGTTTATCGGTTTTCTTGTTAAAACTTAAAAACGATTAGATATAATATAGTAAACATATAGGTTTAACATTATCAGTAGGAAAAGAGCTTCAATTTGAGCCAAAGGTCAAAGGTCAAAAGTCAAGGTCAAAGGTCACCATTGGTCTTGTTAGCACTATATCTGATAAACCATAAAAGATAGAAACAGACAATAAATGGGAAAAATACTCCTCTTATCGAGACCTCCATTTGGTACATTTGGCCCGCAGCTGTGCGATGAACCATTTTCGAGTTACAGCCCTTGACGCGTTTCGGTTAATCGTTTTTTTTTTTATAAAACTTGAAAACGATTAGAGATAATATAGTAAACATATGGTTTAACATGATCAGTAGGAAAAGAGCTTCAATTTGAGCCAAAGGTCAAAGGTCATAGGTCAAGGTCATACCATAGCAACAAGGTGACCGTTATAAAAAGTCCTTAGCAACCATATATTTTTAGAATCAGAATGATGTACTTTACAGAAATATGTCTTTACATGACCGGAAGTGGCCTTTTGTCCCTAGCAACGGAATGAAAGTCCTTAACAACCATATATTTTTTGGCTCCTGACCACTTTCTTTTCTCAAATAACTCTTTTTTATAACTGAAAGTGACATTTTGTGCTATACCAAGACACAAAATCCCATAGCAATAACTTTTCTGACTTTCGAGGAGCGGTGGGAAAGACCTTCTCATTTGTTCTCAGAACAAATGGCAGTTTAATTAAGGTCGTTCCCTCTACAGTGGAAAGACCTTCTTGTCTTTCTTATTATTATTATTATTATTAAGGTCTTTCCCCTTTCCAAGGGAAAGACCTTACTGTATTTCTTCTGATTATTTTTATTATTACTATTATTATTATTCTTCTTCTTTTCCGCCGCAGATATAAAAAAACTGTCTTGACGTATAGCTTTGAAACTTGGCACACTTAACCGACACTACCTGGGCTCGACCTGAGTCACCGTGCGAAACCGATCTATTTTTAGTAACAGAGTTATCTGCCAAACCCAAAACCCTTGTTTTCAGATAAACTCAGAAACCATGACAAATATCAAAAATCTAAATTAGGGAAAATGTTGTCTGACTTATGGCCATGATTTGTCATGCAAAAAAACATTCTTCGATCCACTTCCTGTTTACGCGATTTTGTCGCGAAGTTTGTCGAAAAAGTCAAAGTTGTCGGATTTACACAAAACTTGGTTTCCAAGTAGATATGAGGGTCTTAATTACATTCATCGGATCACAAAAATTTTTCGGTCCACCATTTTCAAAATGGCCGCCATTGAAATTTTGTTTTCAATATAACTAAAAAACCATAAAAAATTGAAGCAGACAATATAACAGAAAAATATTCCCCTCATTGAGATCTACATTTGATATAAATAGTTGAAAACTGTGCGACAAACCGTTTTCGAGGTTATGGCCCTTGACAGGTTTCGGCTAAATTTTGTTTTCAATATAACTGAAAAAGCATAAAAATTGAAGCAGACAATATATCAGAAAAATGTTTCTCTCATTGAGATCTACATTTGATATAAAGGGTTAAAAACTGTGCGACAAACCGTTTTCGAGGTTATGGCCCTTGACAGGTTTCGGTTAAATTTTGTTTTCAATATAACTCAAAAACCATAAAATATTGAAGCAGACAATATATCAGAAAAATGTTCCTCTCATTGAGATCTACATTTGATATAAATTGTCGAAAACTGTGAGACAAACCGTTTTCGAGGTTATGGCCCTTGACACGTTTCGACTAATCAGTTTTTGACTTATAACTTGAAAATAGTTAGAGATAATATAGTAAACATGTAATATTTAAAGTGATCCTCTCATCAAGACCTTCATTTATTGTACCCGAAACTGTTATATAAACCGTATTCGAGTTATCGGCCTTGACGCATTTCTGTTATTAGGTTTTTGACTTATAACTTGAAAACGGTTAGAGATAATATAGTTAACATGGTCATATGTCGTGCGCGAAGAATCTGCCTAGCTTTTTGACCAATCGTACATCACTGACCAAAGCTCATGAATATTAAGGAAAACATACATCACGATAAAAAAAATACACATCTTTGCTGCAATTAATCAGACCTGTCCAGACACTAAGAAGTGTTACAATATATAAAACGTAACACATAACCAGTATCTAGAGAGTATCTTATATCTTCGAGCTCATCTGATATGGACCTGATAAGCCTTGTCGAGCGAAAAAAAAACAACAACTAAGAATTAATATGTATTAAGATATTAGTACTTTTTGGCTTAGAAAGGGTTAGTCATATGAGACTTAAAATTTTTCAATGATGGACAATTCAAAATGGCTTAAACACTAATTTCAAATTTTTAGTACATACTAAATGTACTTTTTGTAACATAAAAAACTAACTTTTGGCAAAAATTGATAAAATAATGAACATTGAGTGAGTTCCGACAGTGTGCAATTATGTGTCGAGTGAAGAAAACATGCACTTTGTTACAAAATTTGCTGTATTAAACCAAATGTGATAATTATTCAAATGATTGAAATGATGTTAACTTGCACATTTATACAGAAATTAGCAATTTAAGTGCAATTACTTTAAAAATGGTACACTATATTCCTAAATTTTCATGAAAAAATATTCAACACTGTGACAATAGCCTAAATCGACACATTTTAAACCAATGTTAAAACAAAACCTTGTGATTTCTACAAGTTTCCCTCTTTTCCTTATTGTTTAATTATTAAATTTAAAATATTTAAAGCTGTTGTGTCCTATTTTAGTGTGTTTCTCCATTAAAAATCAGTACACAGCTATTTCTGAATCATAATAATAATATTGCATGGAGACAATCAATTAAAAATACCAAGATGTACATGTATGACAAAATAAGTTTGCATAAAATGTTATGAAGTTTGGTCTACTTTCATAGTGTACATTTTTTTAATATACATGACCAAAACACTAAATTTAATCAACTTACTTTGTTAGCTAAATAGAAGATACTTTCCGTTTAGAATGTGGATTTCAGTCTAAAAACGTATTTCCTAAAAGTATACGAGTCAATAAATCTTTAAAATCCAGGACTGAAGCACGTGACCACACCTCCCCCTTATTTGTAAATTTCGTCTGCTGTGATGTCCATTTCAGTTGTCGTCAGTGAATCATAGTGTAAATTGTTTCTCAACAAGTTGTTCTAACTATCCGAACTGCATTTTACCTCACATTTTAATCAAATTGAAACAATTTCCGACGTGAATTTTTGTGTATTCGGTCGTCTGCTACGTGACTCGTGTCCTTATTTTCCAGCGTGAAATTCCTATGAAATAATGTGAAAACGTCTTTAAAAGTTCGTTGGCATGCTCCGTTTATAATAATCCATGTCGTCCTGAAATATAATAATTACTGAGATTAAAGATCGTGCTTCATGTAGTATACGTGCACACAGAACAAGAGAGACACAGAAGACGCTGACAAAATGCTATGAACGCGAGCTTCGACGAAGACACCTCAGTGTTCATTTAATGTGTTACTATAAATAGAGCGAAATGACAAAGAAGTATTTATTTCACCCCAAAATAATGTATATTATAGGATTAAACACCGTTTTCAATGGATTCATCGGTATATCAACAAGACCAACTCACTCACAAACATATCATAAAAGTCCTTCGGACAAACAAATAAATGTTTATGAGTGAGTTGGTCTTGTTGATATACAGATAAATGCATTGAAAACGGTGTTTAATCCTTATAATTCTTTAAAATTGCATTAAGAAATTAATTTATCTAACGTGTTTCTCAACTTCATATTTCTTGTGTATTTGGTAGCGGGATTGACTGAACGTATGAATATTTTGTTTATTTTTAAACGTACGATTATTTCCATTCTGATTTTAATAAACACAATTTTTAGTTTTACATCAATCTGTAACCTTATTTTCTGTATCGAACACAAGGAAAGTTTTAAATTTAACAAATCATTAATGTTAATTCATCAAACAAATAATTTGTAAGTTGATCGCTACTTTCGATATTGAAAGCCGCAATCTTTGTTTAAATTGGTTACGCTAAAAATAGCGGTACCCCGATTTACCGAAATACCCGTAAATTACCGAAATACCCACTGAAATTACCGAAATACCCCTAGAAAGTACCGAAATACCCTTGAAATCACATTATTATGTGTAACAAATAATAGATATTACCATATATTGTGATAAAAAAACACTATTTGGGAAAAAATTATTACGCATTGTCTGACAGAATCGTTTTTTGTAATCTCCCGATACGCCCTATGTTAGTTTTCAAACAGCTATGGGAGAGCATTCTACATCAAAGTATGAGAAGCTCTGTTAGTAGGATTTTGTACGTGCTGACATGAATATCATTGATCCCTTTAGTGATATACTCATTGTCCTAAATTTACTCCCAGAAATTTCGAAAATTATTTTAATTCTAAGGGTTTTCTATTTTCAAGGCGTGATATCCTTAGCCGGATTTGGTATAACGTTTAAATCATTGTATTTTAAACATTGTTTGGGTAAGACATTTTATTTCTTACATAAAAAATATTTTTTTAGTAGGAATAAATGAATTAAATTTATATTTTATGTATTTAGACCTTTAGACTATGAATTAAAAAATATTCTATACATATAAATAGCTCATATTAGACTATTTTTTTTGGTTTAATATAGATGATTTATGGAATTTGTTTTGTTTTTTTCAGAATGGACAAATAAAGTAAAGGTTCCTATAAGCATGAAAAGACAAAACGGAAGACTGCGCAGACATATTTCTTTTTATTAATAAATGTAATAAAATTTCAGGTTATGTACATTGAAATAATTGTAATTTTCTGTTTATGAATATATGCAAACTGAGATCAATAAAATGTAATGAACTTCTGTCTTATTTGTCGGAACCTCTATGAATATTGTGTTATGGAATGTTACTGCCATAAAAAGTGTTCCATGAAGTAACATCCAAATAAGCAATCGAAAAATTGAAGCCATAAATGTACTATTTTTGTAATTATCACCAATCAAGGCAATCGAGGCCATATGGTTATAATAAAATTTCAGGTTATGTTCATTGAAAGGGTTGTAATTATTTGTTTATGAATATATGCAAACTGATATCAATAAAATTTAATGATCTTCTGTCTTTGTCGTAACCTCTATGAGTACTGTGTTACGGAATTAACTACAATAAAAAGTGTTCCATGATCCATAAAAAGTGTTCCATGATGTAACATCCAAATAAGCAATCGAAAAATTTGAAGCCATAAATGCACCAATTTCTGTAATTGTCACCAATCAAGGCAATATGGTTGCCGATTGTAAGCATAAATGTACCAATTTTTATAATTGTCACCAAGGTGTTGTTTTTTTACCAACTCTTTAAAAGGAGAAATTATGATCATTCTGTATCATAGCTTTCTAAGATTACTTAGAGAATGTATCCCTGTGTAATATGTGTTGAAGAGTGTTCCGAGGACGCAATTCAGTGTTCGGATTGTGAAAAATGGGTGCACAGTAAATGTGT
The DNA here is from genome assembly GCA_944474755.1 of Limnoperna fortunei. Classification (NCBI taxonomy): domain Eukaryota; kingdom Metazoa; phylum Mollusca; class Bivalvia; order Mytilida; family Modiolidae; genus Limnoperna; species Limnoperna fortunei. Next base: position 55,720,862 of record OX104113.1, read on the forward strand.
ACCTATGTCGAATGAATTGCTAGTATCGTGGTCGGATGCCAATCTAAAGTTTTTATGTAGAGATTGTTGCTGCATAGGTGACGAGTTTGATACTGCCGGGTGTTTGCAAAGGTAAGATATTTCAAATTATGTATCAATTTTAAGTATTAAAGGCTTCATGCCTTCAGCGACTGTGCAATATTTATATTAGGTCGGGACGGTGCAAAGATGGACGTAGCAGATAATTATTATGAAAAATAATAAGCGGGATAATTATATTTTTAACAGAATTTGGCGGGGCATATACTTTTTACCAAAACGGAAAATTACCAAAAAAAAGGACCATAAGAAAACTAGAAATAAATGGGTTATTATTTGTTTGTTAAGTTCGTCTCTATAATTTGTTTAAACAGTTGAATTTGTTTTTTGGTAAATTGGTGTAATCTAATCAATGTAATTGTTATCTTAATTGGTTATTAACGCATCATTACCTAATTGGTTTATGACACTTCAATTTGATTATCAAGTAAGTGTGTATTTGCTCAGTAAATATATATATAAAGTCTAAAGAATGTACCAACCAGCAAGCTTATTAATATATATATATATATATATATTGAAAAAAACACTAAGACAGTGTAGAGAATTTTTAATTTAACGCCATTTCAATGGTTAACCAAACAACCAAGTCAACAAAGTCAATAGCCTGAAATGAAAATTCAATAAAAACAAAAGTTCCAAGTACATATAATTAGACAATTAACTTAAAAAAATAGACAGTATATACGAATTGTACGAATAGGAACATGGTCAGACCATACATTTGTCTTTATTATATACCTCTCTGTTACTCTGTATAAAATATAAAAACAAAATTAACAAGTACATACAATTAGACAATAAGACAACAACAATAATAATATAATAAGTCCTTATCGTTATTGGGTCTATATATACCTCCACATTCTCGTAGGAGTTGTCATCTGGTCTTCCGAACAGCTTGACCATATATTGTGTAGACGACTCTGCTTTTGCTGAATACTGAGCACTTGCTATCAGGATAGCAACCTTATAATCTAATAGTAAGATTTGGCCTTGTTCTGTCTCTACCCAACACAAGCCTGTATTTAATTGGTGAAATATACAATCATGTATAATACATCTGTTCAGAACTAATGAGCTATGATTCAATTATAGACTTTTGAAGAGATCAATACGCTTTATATAGACTTTGTATGATGATATTGACTGACGACGAAAGTTCATATAAAGCGTATTGACTGAATTAAAAGTTCTTATTTGTTATATGACATATTATTGCAATTACTATTACATTTCTCGTTGGGATGTTGTCTCATTTAAAGTTATAACTAATGCATATACATGTATCTGATTAAAATAGCAACATACCCAATATATATCGTTGAAAAATAGACAGATATGATGTATATATCTTTATTTACAGAAGTGAAATTTAGCAATCAAATTTCAAAAAAATAAAATCTTATATAATATTGATAGATTATGCTATTGATATATAAATATAAAATTAATTTAATTTATATATCAGGTTGAAAGAGTCAATAGGCAACAGACCTCGCGAGTCAAGAGTAATGGCAAGATGTGAAAAACTTCTACTTGACACATACAACATAAAATTCCCTCAAGAAAGCAGTCTACCTTCTGGAAGATTGACAGTTGACAAGGTCTCCAAAGAGATTTTGAAGGTATTTCATCCTGTGATTCTTCAAGATGTGTACCCCGCTCTTACAAATGGTGACGGGAATTGTTTGTATAGAGCGATTTCCAAAGCTTTAACTGGTTCAGAGGAACATTATTCTCTTCTCCGGGTGTTGACATTGTTAGAAGTACTGCAGAATCCAAGTTTCTATGATGTAGCACATGTCCGTTTCGTCGACCTTATAAAGATCTCTTCAAAATTTGGAAAATATTACCAAAACAAATTAAAGAAAAATCTTAGGGAAAAACATAAAGGACCAGTATCGGGACACTTTGACAAAGAATGGACAAACAACAATAGCGAATCGTTAAATCACGTCCTGAAACAATCCATTGACTGGAAATCCCAACCCCTCTTGGACTTAATTCACAAATTAGGAGACATAATAGAAACACAATTTAAAGATGTACGAAGAGCACTGGTAAACATTGGACAATATCGACTTGCTGAGCACTACAGACATTTTGCTATTTCCAAAACGTTATGGATATCGAAAACTGACCAGGAACGTGACAGACTTTACAAACGATTGCGTAACTGCAACCCTAAAGACAAAGACACAGTGACATCATCGGACGGACAGACAACAGTAGTGAAACCTCGATCCCATGGGAAGAAAATAGGTCAGAGAAAAAGAAAAATCAACGAGCGGACTATCAACTTGAAGTATTCAAGAAGTCGAATCGAAGAAGTCAATGACTAAATTAATCTATCTATATATTTTGTTTGTTTGCTTGTTTTAATGATTTTTCAGCTATATCATGGCGTCCAGTTTTTATTAGGAGACGAAACCAGAGATAACCCCCGACCTTCAGTAGTCTCTATATTTTAAAATGTGGTTGTGTAACAGAAATACAACACAATTTTTCTCGGTTCAAGATGAGTCAGTAGTTTTAAGTGTTATAACTAAACTTTAACTACGCGGACTACAGCAGATCTCACAAGCCTTGTGCAGGATGTCTTATTAGTTTTAAGTTTCATAAATAAAATTAATTAACTGTTACGCGGACTACAGCAGATCTCCCGAGCCTTGTGCAGGATGTCTTGGTAGTTTTAAATTTCATAAATAAAATGTAACTAACTGTTACGCGGACTACATCAGATCTCCCGAGCCTTGTGCAGGATGTCTTAGTAGTTTTAAATTTCATAAATAAAATGTAAATAACTGTTACGCGGACTACAGTTCGGTCAACGTCGTTTATCCTAAGATAAATGGAGTCAACTTCAATTATCAAAAAATATATTTCGTTAAAAACCTCAACCGGAAGTAATCTAGACCAATCAAATAAACGTATTTCTAAATATGCAAATCATATTAGAATTATGAATTTTTAAAACTAGTTTAACAAATTTTTGTCACAATATTTAAATCTGCAGAGTCCCATTTTCCCGTTTTTTCTCAAAATTAGTGCAAAGCTATTTCAATCAATGTGAGACAATCAATTAAAAATACCAAGATGTATAACAAAATAAGTTTACATGCTGGCCCTGAAACGTTAGCTGATGACAAAAAAGCACAAGTGTGATTTCACCAAAACAAATGGCTGATCAATATATAATCGGATATGATAAACCCGCATGCGCAAGGATCAAAGGGTATCTGGACGTCTCGGCCATACTCCGTTTCGTCCATAGTACACTTCGTCCATAGACTAAATCGGCCATATTATCTTAATTGTGTTACAGTAATTACAGGATATCGTAATAAGCATGATTAGCATATGTTTTTATCCAATGTATTTAGTTAACAATCATGACTAAACTTTAAAATAAATGTATACTAGTACACCCAAATTTCGGCGATGAAAGTGTGTCGGTTTAACGGACATTAATTTCGTTGAAACGCACTATATTTTATTATTTAGAAGTCATTTGGTTAGAGCAACAAATGCACGATATTTTGAAAGTAATTGCTGAATGAAGGGAAATAGCCGAAATTCGAGTATGGACGAAATTCGAGTGTGTGACCATAATATTAATGTTATCTTGTATGAATTAGCGTAAATATTTTTCAAAATTTTAAATGTGTTGAATTCAATTTCTCAAAATTATTATCACTTCTGAAGTTGGCTTATTGTTAGGCTTGGGTCAGCCTTTGAATCTTCTTAACAGACACTACCTACAATGGCGGATCCAGGGGGGGGGGGGTGTAGGGGCGTACCCCATAAATTAATGCATTAACGGTACTAATTCGTTTATTATGATATCTCTGTTGTATATACTGTACCAAATAAAGGTTACTGAACACTATAAAAACCTTGTTCGTGGCCTTCCTTTTCCGATATCCCCGTTTTACGCCCCCCCTTTCGAAAGTCCTGCATCCGCCTCTGACCTGGGCTCGACCTGAGTCACCCTGCGAAACCGATCTATTTTTAGTAACGGAGTTATCTGCCCCAAACCTCAATTATTCCGAAACCAGAAACAATGACAGATATCAAAAACCTAAAGTGGGGAAAATGTTGTCTGACCCACGGCCATGATTTGTCATGCAAAAAAAGCGATCCACCTCCTGTTTACGCGTGTTTGACGCGAAGTTGTCGAAAACGTCAAAGTTGTTTGATTTCCACAAAACTTGGTTTCCAGGTAAATATGAGGGTCCTAATTTCAAAAACCATAAGAAATTGAAGCAGACAATATATGAGAAAAATGTTCCTCTCACTGAGATCTACGTTTGATATATAGTGTCGAAAACTGTGCGACAAACCGTTTTCGAGGTTATGGCCCTTGACACATATCGGCTAAATTTTGTTTTTAATATAACTCAAAAACCATAAAAAATTAAAGCAGACAATATATAAAAAAATGCTCCTCTCATTGAGATCTACATTTGATATACAGTGTTGAAAACTATCCGACAAACAGTTTTCGAGGTTATGGCCCTTGACAGGTTTGGGCTAAATTTTGTTTTCAATATAACTCGAAAACCAATAAAATTTGAAGCAGACAATATAACAGAAAAATGTTCCTCTCATTGAGATCTACATTTGATATAAATTATTGAAAACTGTGCGACAAATCGTTTTCAAGTTATGGCCTTTGACATTTTTCGGCTTATCAGTTTATGGCTTATAACTTTTAAACCGTCAGAGATAATATAGTGAACATAGGTTTTTTGTGACCGTCTCAACAAGTCCTTCGATTTAAGACCAAAGTCCAATGGTTACGGGCAGCAATTTTCAAAATTAGCAACCATATACCTAGACATAACACTAAGAAAATGCCGGGAAATGCCGGATTTGTTCTTTGAACAAATGACTTTTAATTATTATTATTATTATTATTATTATTATTATTATTATTATTTTTCTTCTTCCGCGGAGGTTTGCCAAAAAGTGTCTGGACATATCATTTCGATACTTGGTAACATCAATCGGTCATATCCGGAGATGACATGGCTCATGCTTTTAGACCGATCTATTTTTAGTAACAGAGTTATCTGCCCGAACACGAAAACCCTTGTTAGCAGATAAACTCAGAAACCGTAACAGATTCTTAAAATCTGAAGTGTACAAAATGTCACTGGCCTTATGGCGATGATTTGTCATGCAAATTTTTTTTGTCCAATTGACTTCCTGTTTACGCGTTTTTGACCTGAAAAATGTCGCAACGCGTCAAATTTTTTTTTCTAAAAAACCGTAAGTCCTAGAGACTTGGGACCACCACCATTGATCCTAAGTGACATATGTTACAATTAAAAATGACAAGGTCAAAGGTCAAAAGTCAAGGTCAAAGGTCACCATAGGTCTTGTTAGCACTATATCTCACAAACCATAAAAGATAGAAGCAGACAATAAATGGGAAAAATACTCCACTTATCGAGACCTTTATTTGGTACATTGACAGGAAGCTATGCGATGAACCGTTTTCGAGTTACTGCCCTTGATGTGTTTCGGTTAATCGGTTTTTTTGTTAAAACTTAAAAACGATTTGATATAATATAGTAAACATATAGGTTTAACATGATCAGCAGGAAAAGGGTGACAGTTATAAAAAGTCCTTAGCAACCATATATTTTTAGAATCAGAATGATGTACTTTACTAACATATCTCATTTCATGACCGGAAGTGGCCTTTTGTCCCTAGCAACCGAATTAAAGTCCTTAACAACCATATATTTTTTGGTTTGGGACCACTTTCTTTACTCAAATAACGTATTTTTGTGACTGGAAGTGACGTTGGTGCTATAGCAAGACACAAAATCACATAGAATCACCTAAATTTTCTGACTTTAGAGGAACAGTGGGAAAGACCTTCTCATTTGTTCTCAGAACAAATGGCAGTTTAATTATTATTTTTTTTCTTCTTCCGCGAAGGTTTGCCAAAAAGTGTCTGGACGTATCATTTCGATACTTGGTAACATCAATTGGTCATATCCGGAGATGACATGGCTCATGCTTTTAGACCGATCTATTTTTAGTAACAGAGTTATCTGCCCCAACACGAAAACCCTTGTTAGCAGATAAACTCAACCGTAACTGATTCTCAAAATCTGAAGTGTAAAAAATGTCGCTGGACCTACGACGATGATTTGTCATGCACATTTTTTTTCCCAATCGACTTCCTGATTACGCGTTTTTTACCTGAAAAATGTCGCAACGCGTCAAAATTTTTTTCTCAAAAACCGTAAGTCATAGAGACTTGGGACCACCACCATTGATCCTAAGTGACATATGTTACATTTAAAAATGTCAAGGTCAAGGGTCAAAAGTCAAGGTCAAAGGTCACCATAGGTCTTGTAAGCACTATATCTCACAAACCATAAAAGATAGAAGCAAACAATAAATGGGAAAAATACTCCACTTATCGAGACCTTTATTTGGTACATTTGACAAGAAGCTATGCGCTGAACCGTTTTCGAGTTACTGCCCTTGATGTGTTTCGGTTAATCGGTTTTTTTGTTAAAACTTAAAAACGATTAGATATAATATAGTAAACATATAGGTTTAACATGATCAGTAGGAAAAGAGCTTCAATTTGAGCCAAAGGTCAAAGGTCAAAAGTCAAGGTCAAAGGTCACCATTGGTCTTGTTAGCACTATATCTCATAAACCATAAAAGATAGAAACAGACAATAAAAGGGAAAAATACTCCTCTTATCGAGACCTCCATTTGGTACATTGGCCCGAAGCTGTGCGATGAACCATTTTCGAGTTACAGCCCTTGACGCGTTTCGGTTAATCGGTTTTTTGGATAAAACTTGAAAACGATTAGAGATAATATAGTAAACATATGGTTTAACATGATCAGTAGGAAAAGAGCTTCAATTTGAGCCAAAGGTCAAAGGTCATACCATAGCAACAATGTGACCGTTATAAAAAGTCCTTAGCAACCATATATTTTTAGAATCAGAATGATATACTTTACTGAAATATGTCTTTACATGACCGGAAGTGGCCTTTTGTCCCTAGCAACGGAATGAAAGTCCTTAACAACCATATATTTTTTGGCTCCTGACCACTTTCGTTACTCAAATAACTCTTTTTTATGACTGAAAGTGACATTTTGTGCTATACCAAGACACAAGATCCCATATCAATAACTTTTCTGACTTTCGAGGAGCGGTGGGAAAGACCTTCTCATTCGTTCTCAGAACAAATGGCAGTTTAATTAAGGTCTTTCCCCCTTTCCAAGGGAAAGACCTTCTTGTATTTCTTATGATTATTATTATTATTTTTCTTTTTCTCCCCAAATTTCCAAATGGGTTTGCCAAAAGGGATTTCGACATATCATTATGATACTTAGTACGTTTAATAGCTCATACCAGGAGATGACCTGGCTCACCCTGTGAGACTGTTCTATTTTTAGTAACAGAGTTATCTGCCCGAACACGAAAACCCTTGTTAGCAGATAATCTCAGAAACCGTAACCGATTCTTAAAATCTGTAGTGTACAAAATGTTGCTGCACCTATGGCGATGATTTGTCATGCAAATTTTTTTTTCCCAATGGACTTCCTGTTTATGCGTTTTTGAGCTGAAAAATGTCGCAACGCGTCAAATTTTTTTCCTCAAAAACCGTAAGTCCTAGAGACTTGGGACCACCATCATTGATCCTAAGTGACATATGTTACATTTAAAAATGTCAAGGTCAAAGGTTAAAAGTCAAGGTCAAAGGTCACCATAGGTCTTGTTAGCACTATATCTCATAAACCATAAAAGATAGAAACAGACAATAAATGGGAAAAATACTCCTCTTATTGAGGCCTTTATTTGATACATTTGACCCAAAGCTGTGCGATGAACCATTTTCGAGTTACAGCCCTTGACGCCTTTCGGTTAATCGGTTTTTTGGTTTAAACTTGAAAACGGTTAGAGATATTATAGTAAACATATAGGTTTAACATGATCAGTAGGAAAAGAGCTTCAATTTGAGCCAAAGGTCAAAGGTCAAAAGTCAAGGGCAAAGGTCACCATTGGTCTTGTTAGCACTATACCTCATAAACCATAAAAGATAGAAGCAGACAATAAATGGGTAAACTACTGCTCTTATCGAGACCTCCATTTGGTACATTGGCCCGAAGCTGTACTATGAACCATTTTCGAGTTACAGCCCTTGACGCGTTTCGGTTAATCGCTTTTTTCGTTAAAACTTGAAAACGGTTAGATATAATATAGTAAACATATAGGTTTAACATGATCAGCAGGAAAAGAGCTTCAATTTGAGCCAATGGTCAAAGGTCATTAGTCAAGGTCATACCATAATACCATAGCAAGGTGACCGCTATAAAAAGTCCTTAGCAACCATATATTTTTAGAATCAGAATAATGTACTTTACTGATAAATGTCATTTCATGACCGTAAGTTGCCTTTTGTCCCTAGCAACGGAATTAAAGTCCTTAACATCCATCTATTTTTTGGCTCGGAACCACTTTCTTTACTCAAATAACTCATTTTTATGACTGGAAGTGACATTTTGTGCTATAACAAGATACAAAATCCCTTAGCATCACCTAAATTCTCTGACTTTAGAGGAACAGTGGGAAAGACCTTCTCATTTGTTCTCAGAACAAATGGCAGTTTAATATTATTATTACTTTTCTTCCGATCTAAAATTCAATTTAGTGCTGCCAAAAAGTTTCTTATCCGATCGAGCTGAAAATTTGGCGGTGTGATGGATTCCCCGTGGGCTTTCTCCCATTCACCCTGTTAGCACGCCCCGTCAAAAATGAGGGCGTGGCAGGGACCCCCCATGAAAACGTTGTTATCACATCTCCTCCTAAGGCACACAAAATGGTACAATAAAATGGACGCCGATTCCATCTGGGATCGATGTCCTCGAATTGTCGATAGGTAGAAAATCGCTGGGCGCAACCAGTAAAAAGTTACCAGTCGTGCAAGTCCAACACCACTTTTATGTAAAAATCGTAATTTCCCGAAAAACGATGCATCCCAGCTGTTTGAAACCGCATTTTTAGACTGAAATCGACATTCTAAAGCGAATGGCGATTTCAGTCTAAAAATGTCTCCCCGTAAGGTGTACGAGTCAATAAATCCTTAAAATCCCACATTGAAACACGTGACCACCCCTCCCCCCAGCCACGTAAATTTCGTCTGTCGTGATGTCCGTTTCAGCCATCGTCAGTGAATGACAGTGTAAATCGTGTGTCAACAAGTTGTTCTAACTGTCCGAACTGCATTTTACCTGAAACAATAACAAATTGAAACAATTTCCGACGTCACCCTGTGAAACCGATCTATTTTTAGTAACAGAGTTATCTGCCCCAACACCGTAAACCCTTGTTAGCAGATAAACTCAGAAACCGTAACGGATTCTCAAAATCTGAAGTGTACAAAATGTCGCTGGTCCTATAGCGATGATTTGTCATGCAAAATTTTTTTTTCCAATCCACTTCCTGTTTACGTGTTTTTGACCTGAAAAATGTCGCAACGCGTCAAAATTTTTTTCTCAAAAACCGTAAGTCCTAGAGACTTGGGACCACCACCATTGATCCTAAGTGACATGTGTTACATTTAAAAATGTCAAGGTCAAAGGTCAAAAGTCAAGGTCAAAGGTAATCATAGGTCTTGTTAGCACTATATCTCACAAACCATAAAAGATGGAAGCATACAATAAAGGAAAAATACTCCTCTTATTGAGACCTTCATTTGGTATATTTGACCGGAAGCTGTGCGATGAACCGTTTTCGAGTTACTGCCCTTGACGTGTTTCGGTTAATCGGTTTTTTGGTTAAAAGTTGAAAACGGTTAGAGATAATATAGTAAACATATATGTTTAACATGATCAGCAGGAAAAGAGCTTCAATTTGAGCCAAAGGTCAAAGGTCATACGTCAAGGTCATACCATAGCAACAAGGTGACCGTCATAAAAAGTCCTTAGCAACCATATATTTTTAGAATCAGAATGATGTACTTTACTGATATATGTCATTTCATGACCGGAAGTGGCCTTTTGTCCCTAGCAACGGAATGAAAGTCCTTAACAGCCATCTATTTTTTGGCTTGGGACCACTTTCTTTACTAAAAAAACTCATATTTATGACTGGATGTGACATTTTGTGCTATAGGAAGATAAAAAATCCCTTAGCATCACCTTAATTTTCTGACTTTAGAGGAACAGTGGGAAAGACCTTCTCATTTGTTCTCAGAACAAATGGCAGTTTAATTGTGTTTATATTTTGCTACCATGAAAGTATTTATAATGTTAAAATAAAATAATGTCGTATATTGAGTGATAATATTTTGAATAATATACAATAATTATTATACAAATGCTATCACTCAATATATACCAGTACAATATTACACAATTTTACCTTTACAGTCAATTAGTTACCCTGTATGGGGGACTCCTTAATCCACACTAATGAGCGCCTACAATGTTCTTTGGTCTTTCAAAATGTTGACATTCCGGCACACAGTCGTTTCAATATCATTAAGGTCTTTCCCACTACAGTGGAAAGACCTTCATGTCTTTCTTATTATTAAGGTCTTTCCCTTCCACAGAAGGAAAGACCTTACTGTATTTCGTCTGATTATTAAGGTCTTTCCCACTACAGTGGGAAGACCTTCTTACCTTTCTTATGATTATTATTATTTTTCTTTTTTTTTCCGCCGTCATTGCAAAAAAGTGTCGCGACATATCATTTTCATACTTGGTACCATTAATCGGTCATACTGTCAGATGACTCAGTTCACCCTGTGAAATCGATCTATTTTTAGTAACAGAGTTATCTGCCCCAACACCGTAAACCCTTGTTAGGAGATAAACTCAGAAACCGTAATCGATTCTCAAAATCTGAAGTGTACAAAATGTCCCTGGACCTATGGCGATGATTTATCATGCAAAATTTTTTTTTCCAATCGACTTCCAGTTTACGCGTTTTTGAGCTGAAAAATGTCGCAACTCGTCAAAATTTTTTTCTCAAAAACCGCAAATCCTAGAGACTTGGGACCACCACCATTGATCCTAAGTGACATATGTTACATTTAAAAATGTCAAGGTCAAAGGTCAAAAGTCAAGGTCAAAGGTCACCATAGGTCTTGTTAGCACTATATCTCATAAACCATAAAAGATAGAAGCAGACAATAAATGGGAAAAATACTCCTCTTATTGAGGCCTTTATTTGATACATTTGACCCAAAGCTGTGCGATGAACCATTTTCGAGTTACTGCCCTTGACGCGTTTCGGTTAATCGGTTTTTTGGTTAAAACTTGAAAACGGTTAGAGATAATATAGTAAACATATAGGTTTAACATGATCAGTATGAAAAGAGCTTCAATTTGAGCCAAAGGTCAAAGGTCAAAAGTCAAGGTCAAAGGTCACCATTGGTCTTGTTAGCACTATATCTGATAAACCATAAAAGATAGAAGCAGACAATAAATGGGTAAACTACTGCTCTTATCGAGACCTCCATTTGGTACATTGGCCCGAAGCTGTACTATGAACCATTTTCGAGTTACAGCCCTTGACGCGTTTCGGTTAATCGCTTTTTTCGTTAAAACTTGAAAACGGTTAGATATAATATAGTAAACATATAGGTTTAACATGATCAGCAGGAAAAGAGCTTCAATTTGAGCCAATGGTCAAAGGTCATTAGTCAAGGTCATACCATAATACCATAGCAAGGTGACCGCTATAAAAAGTCCTTAGCAACCATATATTTTTAGAATCAGAATGATGTACTTTACTGATAAATGTCATTTCATGACCGTAAGTTGCCTTTTGTCCCTAGCAACGGAATTAAAGTCCTTAACATCCATCTATTTTTTGGCTCGGAACCACTTTCTTTACTCAAATAACTCATTTTTATGACTGGAAGTGACATTTTGTGCTATAACAAGATACAAAATCCCTTAGCATCACCTAAATTCTCTGACTTTAGAGGAACAGTGGGAAATACCTTCTCATTTGTTCTCAGAACAAATGGCAGTTTAATATTATTATTACTTTTCTTCCGATCTAAAATTCAATTTAGTGCTGCCAAAAAGTTTCTTATCCGATCGAGCTGAAAATTTGGCGGTGTGATGGATACCCCGTGGGCTTTCTCCCATTCACCCTGTTAGCACGCCCCGTCAAAAATGAGGGCCGTGGCAGGGACCCCCCATGAAAACGTTGTTATCACATCTCCTCCTAAGGCACACAAAATGGTACAATAAAATGGACGCCGATTCCATCTGGGATCGATGTCCTCGAATTGTCGATAGGTAGAAAATCGCTGGGCGCAACCAGTAAAAAGTTACCAGTCGTGCAAGTCCAACACCACTTTTTATGTAAAAATCGTAATTTCCCGAAAAACGATGCATCCCAGCTGTTTGAAACCGCATTTTTAGACTGAAATCGACATTCTAAAGCGAATGGTGAATTCGCTTTAGAATGTCGATTTCAGTCTAAAAATGTCTTTCCGTAACGTGTACGAGTCAATAAATCCTTAAAATCCCACATTGAAACACGTGACCACCCCTCCCCCCAGCCACGTAAATTTCGTCTGTCGTGATGTCCGTTTCAGCCATCGTCAGTGAATGACAGTGTAAATCGTGTGTCAACAAGTTGTTCTAACTGTCCGAACTGCATTTTACCTGAAACAATAACAAATTGAAACAATTTCCGACGTCACTTTTTTGTGTATTCCATCGTCTGCTACGTGCCTCGTGTAATTATTTTACAGTGTGAAATTCCGCTGAAAATAAAATAAACAAGTCTTTTATTAATTGTCGTCACGCTCCGTTGATAAAAATCCGTGTCGTCCTGAAATAAACAATCACTGAGATTAAAGATCGTGCATCATGTCATATATAGGTCCGTTCAGACCATCGTAACTCCCTGTTGTGGTAAAATAAAACTATCTCCGTGATATTATATAACAATGTCACGTGACTCCAGCTAGTTCATTTCTTTGCCTTTTACCATAAATCTCTTTCTCTTCTCCTACAAGTCAAGAAAAGTCATTAAAATACAAAACATATAGTTCAAACAGAAAAATTAACAAACAAACAAATAAACAAAAACACTGGTTCCCGGTTTTTATATAATCATAGTTGCATATAAAACTATGAACCCAAAAAGGGCCCAACTCTCCACCTAGGGACAGCATGTCAAAAACAATATATCATGCTGCCCCTGGGGTGGAGGGGCCGGGCCCTTTTTTTTTCTTCAATTTTGTAATTAGAACGTTCTAGAAACAATGGAATAGAAACCCCGGGGGGGGGTATACGGGTATATTACGATGTAAAATGATAGATTTTCACCCTCTGGGGCCTCTTGTTTAACGTTTAACGCCAGTTTTTCCTATAGAAACGATAACGAGGGAAAGACCTTCCTGTGCATTTGTTCTACTGAACAAATGTCCTTTTAATTATTATTATTATTATTATTGTTCTTCTTTTCTGCCATCAGTTGCTAAAAAGTGTCGCGACATATCATTTTGATACTTGGTACCATTAATCGGTCATACTGGCAGATGACTCAGTTCACCCTGTGAAACCGATCTATTTTTAGTAACAGAGTTATCTGCCCCAACACCGTAAACCCTTGTTAGCAGATAAACTCAGAAACCGTAACGGATTCTCAAAATCTGAAGTGTAAAAAATGTCGCTGGTCCTATAGCGATGATTTGTCATGCAAAATTTTTTTTTCCAATCGACTTCCTGTTTACGTGTTTTTGACCTGAAAAATGTCGCAACGCGTCAAATTTTTTTTCTCAAAAACCGTAAGTCCTAGAGACTTGGGACCACCACCATTGATCCTAAGTGACATGTGTTACATTTAAAAATGTCAAGGTCAAAGGTCAAAAGTCAAGGTCAAAGGTAATCATAGGTCTTGTTAGCACTATATCTCACAAACCATAAAAGATGGAAGCATACAATAAAAAGGAAAAATACTCCTCTTATTGAGACCTTCATTTGGTATATTTGACCGGAAGCTGTGCGATGAACCGTTTTCGAGTTACTGCCCTTGACGTGTTTCGGTTAATCGGTTTTTTGGTTAAAACTTGAAAACGGTTAGAGATAATATAGTAAACATATATGTTTAACATGATCAGCAGGAAAAGAGCTTCAATTTGAGCCAAAGGTCAAAGGTCATACGTCAAGGTCATACCATAGCAACAAGGTGACCGTCATAAAAAGTCCTTAGCAACCATATATTTTTAGAATCAGAATGATGTACTTTACTGATATATGTCATTTCATGACCGGAAGTGGCCTTTTGTCCCTAGCAACGGAATGAAAGTCCTTAACAGCCATCTATTTTTTGGCTTGGGACCACTTTCTTTACTAAAAAAACTCATATTTATGACTGGATGTGACATTTTGTGCTATAGGAAGATAAAAAATCCCTTAGCATCACCTTAATTTTCTGACTTTAGAGGAACAGTGGGAAAGACCTTCTCATTTGTTCTCAGAACAAATGGCAGTTTAATTGTGTTTATATTTTGCTACCATGAAAGTATTTATAATGTTAAAATAAAATAATGTCGTATATTGAGTGATAATATTTTGAATAATATACAATAATTATTATACAAATGCTATCACTCAATATATACCAGTACAATATTACACAATTTTACCTTTACAGTCAATTAGTTACCCTGTATGGGGGACTCCTTAATCCACACTAATGAGCGCCTACAATGTTCTTTGGTCTTTCAAAATGTTGACATTCCGGCACACAGTCGTTTCAATATCATTAAGGTCTTTCCCACTACAGTGGAAAGACCTTCATGTCTTTCTTATTATTAAGGTCTTTCCCTTCCACAGAAGGAAAGACCTTACTGTATTTCGTCTGATTATTAAGGTCTTTCCCACTACAATGGGAAGACCTTCTTACCTTTCTTATGATTATTATTATTTTTCTTTTTTTTCCCGCCGTCATTTGCAAAAAAGTGTCGCGACATATCATTTTCATACTTGGTACCATTAATCGGTCATACTGTCAGATGACTCAGTTCACCCTGTGAAATCGATCTATTTTTAGTAACAGAGTTATCTGCCCCAACACCGTAAACCCTTGTTAGCAGATAAACTCAGAAACCGTAATCGATTCTCAAAATCTGAAGTGTACAAAATGTCCCTGGACATATGGCGATGATTTATCATGCAAAATTTTTTTTTCCAATCGACTTCCAGTTTACGCGTTTTTGAGCTGAAAAATGTCGCAACGCGTCAAAATTTTTTTCTCAAAAACCGCAAATCCTAGAGACTTGGGACCACCACCATTGATCCTAAGTGACATATGTTACATTTAAAAATGTCAAGGTCAAAGGTCAAAAGTCAAGGTCAAAGGTCACCATTGGTCTTGTTAGCACTATATCTCATAAACCATAAAAGATAGAAGCAGACAATAAATGGGTAAACTACTGCTCTTATCAAGATCTCCATTTGGTACATTGGCCCGAAGCTGTACTATGAATCATTTTCGAGTTACAGCCCTTGACGCGTTTCGGTTAATCGCTTTTTTCGTTAAAACTTGAAAACGGTTAGATATAATATAGTAAACATATAGGTTTAACATGATCAGCAGGAAAAGAGCTTCAATTTGAGCCAATGGTCAAAGGTCATTAGTCAAGGTCATACCATAATACCATAGCAAGGTGACCGCTATAAAGTCCTTAGCAACCATATATTTTTAGAATCAGAATGATGTACTTTACTGATAAATGTCATTTCATGACCGTAAGTTGCCTTTTGTCCCTAGCAACGGAATTAAAGTCCTTAACATCCATCTATTTTTTGGCTCGGAACCACTTTCTTTACTCAAATAACTCATTTTTATGACTGGAAGTGACATTTTGTGCTATAACAAGATACAAAATCCCTTAGCATCCCCTAAATTCTCTGACTTTAAAGGAACAGTGGGAAAGACCTTCTCATTTGTTCTCAGAACAAATGGCAGTTTAATATTATTATTACTTTTCTTCCGATCTAAAATTCAATTTAGTGCTGCCAAAAAGTTTCTTATCCGATCGAGCTGAAAATTTGGCGGTGTGATGGATACCCCGTGGACTTTCTCCCATTCACCCTGTTAGCACGCCCCGTCAAAAATGAGGGCGTGGCAGGGACCCCCCCCATGACAACGTTGTTATCACATCTCCTCCTAAGGCACACAAAATGGTACAATAAAATGGACGCCGATTCCATCTGGGATCGATGTCCTCGAATTGTCGATAGGTAGAAAATCGCTGGGCGCAACCAGTAAAAAGTTACCAGTCGTGCAAGTCCAACACCACTTTTTATGTAAAAATCGTAATTTCCCGAAAAACGATGCATCCCAGCTGTTTGAAACCCTCGCCATTCGCTTTAGAATGTCGATTTCAGTCTAAAAATGTCTTTCCGTAACGTGTACGAGTCAATAAATCCTTAAAATCCCACATTGAAACACGTGACCACCCCTCCCCCCAGCCACGTAAATTTCGTCTGTCGTGATGTCCGTTTCAGCCATCGTCAGTGAATGACAGTGTAAATCGTGTGTCAACAAGTTGTTCTAACTGTCCGAACTGCATTTTACCTGAAACAATAACAAATTGAAACAATTTCCGACGTCACTTTTTTGTGTATTCCATCGTCTGCTACGTGCCTCGTGTAATTATTTTACAGTGTGAAATTCCGCTGAAAATAAAATAAACAAGTCTTTTATTAATTGTCGTCACGCTCCGTTGATAAAAATCCGTGTCGTCCTGAAATAAACAATCACTGAGATTAAAGATCGTGCATCATGTCATATATAGGTCCGTTCAGACCATCGTAACTCCCTGTTGTGGTAAAATAAAACTATCTCCGTGATATTATATAACAATGTCACGTGACTCCAGCTAGTTCATTTCTTTGCCTTTTACCATAAATCTCTTTCTCTTCTCCTACAAGTCAAGAAAAGTCATTAAAATACAAAACATATAGTTCAAACAGAAAAATTAACAAACAAACAAATAAACAAAAACACTGGTTCCCGGTTTTTATATAATCATAGTTGCATATAAAACTATGAACCCAAAAAGGGCCCAACTCTCCACCCAGGGACAGCATGTCAAAAACAATATATCATGCTGGCCCTGGGGTGGAGGGGCCGGGCCCTTTTTTTTCTTCAATTTTGTAATTAGAACGTTCTAGAAACAATGGAATAGAAACCCCGGGGGGGGGGGGGTATACGGGTATATTACGATGTAAAATGATAGATTTTCACCCTCTGGGGCCTCTTGTTTAACGTTTAACGCCAGTTTTTCCTATAGAAACGATAACGAGGGAAAGACCTTCCTGTGCATTTGTTCTTCTGAACAAATGTCCTTTTAAATATTATTATTATTATTATTGTTCTTCTTTTCTGCCATCAGTTGCTAAAAAGTGTCGCGACATATCATTTTGATACTTGGTACCATTAATCGGTCATACTGGCAGATGACTCAGTTCACCCTGTGAAACCGATCTATTTTTAGTAACAGAGTTATCTGCCCCAACACCGTAAACCCTTGTTAGCAGATAAACTCAGAAACCGTAACGGATTCTCAAAATCTAAAGTGTAAAAAATGTCGCTGGTCCTATAGCGATGATTTGTCATGCAAAATTTTTTTTTCCAATCGACTTCCTGTTTACGTGTTTTTGACCTGAAAAATGTCGTAATGAGTCCTATAGACTTGGGACCACCACCATTGATCCTAAGTGACATGTGTTACATTTAAAAATGTCAAGGTCAAAGGTCAAAAGTCAAGGTCAAAGGTAATCATAGGTCTTGTTAGCACTATATCTCACAAACCATAAAAGATGGAAGCATACAATAAAAAGAAAAAATACTCCTCTTATTGAGACCTTCATTTGGTATATTTGACCGGAAGCTGTGCGATGAATCGTTTTCGAGTTACTGCCCTTGACGTGTTTCGGTTAATCGGTTTTTTGGTTAAAACTTGAAAACGGTTAGAGATAATATAGTAAACATATATGTTTAACATGATCAGCAGGAAAAGAGCTTCAATTTGAGCCAAAGGTCAAAGGTCATACGTCAAGGTCATACCATAGCAACAAGGTGACCGTCATTTAAAGTCCTTAGCAACCATATATTTTTAGAATCAGAATGATGTACTTTACTGATATATGTCATTTCATGACCGGAAGTGGCCTTTTGTCCCTAGCAACGGAATGAAAGTCCTTAACAGCCATCTATTTTTTGGCTTGGGACCACTTTCTTTACTAAAAAAACTCATATTTATGACTGGATGTGACATTTTGTGCTATAGGAAGATAAAAAATCCCTTAGCATCACCTTAATTTTCTGACTTTAGAGGAACAGTGGGAAAGACCTTCTCATTTGTTCTCAGAACAAATGGCAGTTTAATTGTGTTTATATTTTGCTACCATGAAAGTATTTATAATGTTAAAATAAAATAATGTCGTATATTGAGTGATAATATTTTGAATAATATACAATAATTATTATACAAATGCTATCACTCAATATATACCAGTACAATATTACACAATTTTACCTTTACAGTCAATTAGTTACCCTGTATGGGGGACTCCTTAATCCACACTAATGAGCGCCTACAATGTTCTTTGGTCTTTCAAAATGTTGACATTCCGGCACACAGTCGTTTCAATATCATTAAGGTCTTTCCCACTACAGTGGAAAGACCTTCATGTCTTTCTTATTATTAAGGTCTTTCCCTTCCACAGAAGGAAAGACCTTACTGTATTTCGTCTGATTATTAAGGTCTTTCCCACTACAGTGGGAAGACCTTCTTACCTTTCTTATGATTATTATTATTTTTCTTTTTTTTTTTCCGCCGTCATTTGCAAAAAAGTGTCGCGACATATCATTTTCATACTTGGTACCATTAATCGGTCATACTGTCAGATGACTCAGTTCACCCTGTGAAATCGATCTATTTTTAGTAACAGAGTTATCTGCCCCAACACCGTAAACCCTTGTTAGCAGATAAACTCAGAAACCGTAATCGATTCTCAAAATCTGAAGTGTACAAAATGTCCCTGGACATATGGCGATGATTTATCATGCAAAATTTTTTTTTCCAATCGACTTCCAGTTTACGCGTTTTTGAGCTGAAAAATGTCGCAACGCGTCAAAATTTTTTTCTCAAAAACCGCAAATCCTAGAGACTTGGGACCACCACCATTGATCCTAAGTGACATATGTTACATTTAAAAATGTCAAGGTCAAAGGTCAAAAGTCAAGGTCAAAGGTCACCATTGGTCTTGTTAGCACTATATCTCATAAACCATAAAAGATAGAAGCAGACAATAAATGGGTAAACTACTGCTCTTATCAAGATCTCCATTTGGTACATTGGCCCGAAGCTGTACTATGAATCATTTTCGAGTTACAGCCCTTGACGCGTTTCGGTTAATCGCTTTTTTCGTTAAAACTTGAAAACGGTTAGATATAATATAGTAAACATATAGGTTTAACATGATCAGCAGGAAAAGAGCTTCAATTTGAGCCAATGGTCAAAGGTCATTAGTCAAGGTCATACCATAATACCATAGCAAGGTGACCGCTATAAAGTCCTTAGCAACCATATATTTTTAGAATCAGAATGATGTACTTTACTGATAAATGTCATTTCATGACCGTAAGTTGCCTTTTGTCCCTAGCAACGGAATTAAAGTCCTTAACATCCATCTATTTTTTGGCTCGGAACCACTTTCTTTACTCAAATAACTCATTTTTATGACTGGAAGTGACATTTTGTGCTATAACAAGATACAAAATCCCTTAGCATCCCCTAAATTCTCTGACTTTAAAGGAACAGTGGGAAAGACCTTCTCATTTGTTCTCAGAACAAATGGCAGTTTAATATTATTATTACTTTTCTTCCGATCTAAAATTCAATTTAGTGCTGCCAAAAAGTTTCTTATCCGATCGAGCTGAAAATTTGGCGGTGTGATGGATACCCCGTGGGCTTTCTCCCATTCACCCTGTTAGCACGCCCCGTCAAAAATGAGGGCGTGGCAGGGACCCCCCATGAAAACGTTGTTATCACATCTCCTCCTAAGGCACACAAAATGGTACAATAAAATGGACGCCGATTCCATCTGGGATCGATGTCCTCGAATTGTCGATAGGTAGAAAATCGCTGGGCGCAACCAGTAAAAAGTTACCAGTCGTGCAAGTCCAACACCACTTTTTATGTAAAAATCGTAATTTCCCGAAAAACGATGCATCCCAGCTGTTTGAAACCCTCGCCATTCGCTTTAGAATGTCGATTTCAGTCTAAAAATGTCTTTCCGTAACGTGTACGAGTCAATAAATCCTTAAAATCCCACATTGAAACACGTGACCACCCCTCCCCCCAGCCACGTAAATTTCGTCTGTCGTGATGTCCGTTTCAGCCATCGTCAGTGAATGACAGTGTAAATCGTGTGTCAACAAGTTGTTCTAACTGTCCGAACTGCATTTTACCTGAAACAATAACAAATTGAAACAATTTCCGACGTCACTTTTTTGTGTATTCCATCGTCTGCTACGTGCCTCGTGTAATTATTTTACAGTGTGAAATTCCGCTGAAAATAAAATA
Organism: Limnoperna fortunei; assembly: GCA_944474755.1. Taxonomy (NCBI): domain Eukaryota; kingdom Metazoa; phylum Mollusca; class Bivalvia; order Mytilida; family Modiolidae; genus Limnoperna; species Limnoperna fortunei. The sequence continues at coordinate 55,741,564 of OX104113.1, forward strand.
AAAAAGTCTTTTATTAATTGTCGGCTTGCTCCGTTGATAAAAATCCGTGTCGTCCTGAAATAAACAATCACTGAGATTAAAGATCGTGCATCATGTCATATATAGGTCCGTTCAGACCATCGTAACTCCCTGTTGTGGTAAAATAAAACTATCTCCGTGATATTATATAACAATGTCACGTGACTCCAGCTAGTTCATTTCTTTGCCTTTTACCATAAATCTCTTTCTCTTCTCCTACAAGTCAAGAAAAGTCATTAAAATACAAAACATATAGTTCAAACAGAAAAATTAACAAACAAACAAATAAACAAAAACACTGGTTCCCGGTTTTTATATAATCATAGTTGCATATAAAACTATGAACCCAAAAAGGGCCCAACTCTCCACCCAGGGACAGCATGTCAAAAACAATATATCATGCTGGCCCTGGGGTGGAGGGGCCGGGCCCTTTTTTTTCTTCAATTTTGTAATTAGAACGTTCTAGAAACAATGGAATAGAAACCCCCGGGGGGGGGGGGTATACGGGTATATTACGATGTAAAATGATAGATTTTCACCCTCTGGGGCCTCTTGTTTAACGTTTAACGCCAGTTTTTCCTATAGAAACGATAACGAGGGAAAGACCTTCCTGTGCATTTGTTCTACTGAACAAATGTCCTTTTAAATATTATTATTAAGGTCTTTCCCACTACAGTGGAAAGACCTTCTTACCTTTCTTATGATTATTATTATTATTTTTCTTTTCTTTTCCGCCATCAGTTGCTAAAAAGTGTCGCGACATATCATTTTGATACTTGGTAGCATTAATCGGTCATACTGGCAGATGACTCAGTTCACCCTGTGAAACCAATCTATTTTTAGTAACAGAGTTATCTGCCCCAACACCGTAAACCCTTGTTAGCAGATAAACTCAGAAACCGTAACGGATTCTCAAAATCTGAAGTGTAAAAAATGTCGCTGGTCCTATAGCGATGATTTGTCATGCAAAATTTTTTTTTCCAATCGACTTCCTGTTTACGTGTTTTTGACCTGAAAAATGTCGCAACGCGTCAAAATTTTTTTCTCAAAAACCGTAAGTCCTAGAGACTTGGGACCACCACCATTGATCCTAAGTGACATGTGCTACATTTAAAAATGTCAAGGTCAAAGGTCAAAAGTCAAGGTCAAAGGTCACCATAGGTCTTGTTAGCACTATATCTCACAAACCATAAAAGATAGAAGCAGACAATGAATGGGAAAAATACTCCACTTATTGAGACCTTCATTTGGTACATTTGACCGAAAGCTGTGCGATGGACCATTTTTGAGTTACTGCCCTTGACGCGTTTCGGTTAATCTGTTTTTTGGTTAAAACTTGAAAACGGTTAGAGATAATATAGTAAACATATAGGTTTAACATGATCAGTAGGAAAAGAGCTTCAATTTGAGCCAAAGGTCAAAGGTCATAGGTCAAGGTCATACCATAGCAACAAGGTGACCGTTATAAAAAGTCCTTAGCAACCATAAATTTTTAGAATCAGAATGATGTACTTTATTGAAATATGTCATTTCATGACAGGAAGTGGCCTTTTGTCCCTAGCAACCGAATGAAAGTCCTTAACAACCATGTATTTTTGTGGCTGAGGACCACTTTCTTTACTCAAATAATTCATTTTTTTGACTGGAAGTGACATTTTTTGCTATAGCAAGACAAAAAATCCCATAGCATCACCTAACTTTTCTTACATTAGAGGAACAGTGGGAAAGACCTTCTCATTTGTTCTCAGAACAAATGGCAGTTTAATTATTATTATTGTTCTTCTTTTCTGCCATCAGTTGCTAAAAAGTGTCGCGACATATCATTTTGATACTTGGTACCATTAATCGGTCATACTGGCAGATGACTCAGTTCACCCTGTGAAACCGATCTATTTTTAGTAACAGAGTTATCTGCCCCAACACCGTAAACCCTTGTTAGCAGATAAACTCAGAAACCGTAACGGATTCTCAAAATCTGAAGTGTAAAAAATGTCGCTGGTCCTATAGCGATGATTTGTCATGCAAAATTTTTTTTTCCAATCGACTTCCTGTTTACGTGTTTTTGACCTGAAAAATGTCGCAACGCGTCAAATTTTTTTTCTCAAAAACCGTAAGTCCTAGAGACTTGGGACCACCACCATTGATCCTAAGTGACATGTGTTACATTTAAAAATGTCAAGGTCAAAGGTCAAAAGTCAAGGTCAAAGGTAATCATAGGTCTTGTTAGCACTATATCTCACAAACCATAAAAGATGGAAGCATACAATAAAAGGAAAAATACTCCTCTTATTGAGACCTTCATTTGGTATATTTGACTGGAAGCTGTGCGATGAACCGTTTTCGAGTTACTGCCCTTGACGTGTTTCGGTTAATCGGTTTTTTGGTTAAAACTTGAAAACGGTTAGAGATAATATAGTAAACATATATGTTTAACATGATCAGCAGGAAAAGAGCTTCAATTTGAGCCAAAGGTCAAAGGTCATACGTCAAGGTCATACCATAGCAACAAGGTGACCGTCATAAAAAGTCCTTAGCAACCATATATTTTTAGAATCAGAATGATGTACTTTACTGATATATGTCATTTCATGACCGGAAGTGGCCTTTTGTCCCTAGCAACGGAATGAAAGTCCTTAACAGCCATCTATTTTTTGGCTTGGGACCACTTTCTTTACTAAAAAAACTCATATTTATGACTGGATGTGACATTTTGTGCTATAGGAAGATAAAAAATCCCTTAGCATCACCTTAATTTTCTGACTTTAGAGGAACAGTGGGAAAGACCTTCTCATTTGTTCTCAGAACAAATGGCAGTTTAATTGTGTTTATATTTTGCTACCATGAAAGTATTTATAATGTTAAAATAAAATAATGTCGTATATTGAGTGATAATATTTTGAATAATATACAATAATTATTATACAAATGCTATCACTCAATATATACCAGTACAATATTACACAATTTTACCTTTACAGTCAATTAGTTACCCTGTATGGGGGACTCCTTAATCCACACTAATGAGCGCCTACAATGTTCTTTGGTCTTTCAAAATGTTGACATTCCGGCACACAGTCGTTTCAATATCATTAAGGTCTTTCCCACTACAGTGGAAAGACCTTCATGTCTTTCTTATTATTAAGGTCTTTCCCTTCCACAGAAGGAAAGACCTTACTGTATTTCGTCTGATTATTAAGGTCTTTCCCACTACAGTGGGAAGACCTTCTTACCTTTCTTATGATTATTATTATTTTTCTTTTTTTTTCCGCCGTCATTTGCAAAAAAGTGTCGCGACATATCATTTTCATACTTGGTACCATTAATCGGTCATAATGTCAGATGACTCAGTTCACCCTGTGAAATCGATCTATTTTTAGTAACAGAGTTATCTGCCCCAACACCGTAAACCCTTGTTAGCAGATAAACTCAGAAACCGTAATCGATTCTCAAAATCTGAAGTGTACAAAATGTCCCTGGACATATGGCGATGATTTATCATGCAAATTTTTTTTTTCCAATCGACTTCCAGTTTACGCGTTTTTGAGCTGAAAAATGTCGCAACGCGTCAAAATTTTTTTCTCAAAAACCGCAAATCCTAGAGACTTGGGACCACCACCATTGATCCTAAGTGACATATGTTACATTTAAAAATGTCAAGGTCAAAGGTCAAAAGTCAAGGTCAAAGGTCACCATTGGTCTTGTTAGCACTATATCTCATAAACCATAAAAGATAGAAGCAGACAATAAATGGGTAAACTACTGCTCTTATCGAGATCTCCATTTGGTACATTGGCCCGAAGCTGTACTATGAACCATTTTCGAGTTACAGCCCTTGACGCGTTTCGGTTAATCGCTTTTTTCGTTAAAACTTGAAAACGGTTAGATATAATATAGTAAAAATATAGGTTTAACATGATCAGCAGGAAAAGAGCTTCAATTTGAGCCAAAGGTCAAAGGTCATACGTCAAGGTCATACCATAGCAACAAGGTGACCGTCATAAAAAGTCCTTAGCAACCATATATTTTTAGAATCAGAATGATGTACTTTACTGATATATGTCATTTCATGACCGGAAGTGGCCTTTTGTCCCTAGCAACGGAATGAAAGTCCTTAACAGCCATCTATTTTTTGGCTTGGGACCACTTTCTTTACTAAAAAAACTCATATTTATGACTGGATGTGACATTTTGTGCTATAGGAAGATAAAAAATCCCTTAGCATCACCTTAATTTTCTGACTTTAGAGGAACAGTGGGAAAGACCTTCTCATTTGTTCTGAGAACAAATGGCAGTTTAATTGTGTTTATATTTTGCTACCATGAAAGTATTTATAATGTTAAAATAAAATAATGTCGTATATTGAGTGATAATATTTTGAATAATATACAATAATTATTATACAAATGCTATCACTCAATATATACCAGTACAATATTACACAATTTTACCTTTACAATCAATTAGTTACCCTGTATGGGGGACTCCTTAATCCACACTAATGAGCGCCTACAATGTTCTTTGGTCTTTCAAAATGTTGACATTCCGGCACACAGTCGTTTCAATATCATTAAGGTCTTTCCCACTACAGTGGAAAGACCTTCATGTCTTTCTTATTATTAAGGTCTTTCCCTTCCACAGAAGGAAAGACCTTACTGTATTTCGTCTGATTATTAAGGTCTTTCCCACTACAGTGGGAAGACCTTCTTACCTTTCTTATGATTATTATTATTTTTCTTTTTTTTTCCGCCGTCATTTGCAAAAAAGTGTCGCGACATATCATTTTCATACTTGGTACCATTAATCGGTCATACTGTCAGATGACTCAGTTCACCCTGTGAAATCGATCTATTTTAAGTAACAGAGTTATCTGCCCCAACACCGTAAACCCTTGTTAGCAGATAAACTCAGAAACCGTAATCGATTCTCAAAATCTGAAGTGTACAAAATGTCCCTGGACCTATGGCGATGATTTATCATGCAAAATTTTTTTTTCCAATCGACTCCCAGTTTACGCGTTTTTGAGCTGAAAAATGTCGCAACGCGTCAAAATTTTTTTCTCAAAAACCGCAAATCCTAGAGACTTGGGACCACCACCATTGATCCTAAGTGACATATGTTACATTTAAAAATGTCAAGGTCAAAGGTCAAAAGTCAAGGTCAAAGGTCACCATAGGTCTTGTTAGCACTATATCTCATAAACCATAAAAGATAGAAGCAGACAATAAATGGGAAAAATACTCCTCTTATTGAGGCCTTTATTTGATACATTGACCCAAAGCTGTGCGATGAACCATTTTCGAGTTACTGCTCTTGACGAGTTTCGGTTAATCGGTTTTTTGGTTAAAACTTGAAAACGGTTAGAGATAATATAGTAAACATATAGGTTTAACATGATCAGTATGAAAAGAGCTTCAATTTGAGGCAAAGGTCAAAGGTCAAAAGTCAAGGTCAAAGGTCACCATTGGTCTTGTTAGCACTATATCTCATAAACCATAAAAGATATAAGCAGACAATAAATGGGAAAAATACTCCTCTTATTGAGGCCTTTATTTGATACATTGACCCAAAGCTGTGCGATGAACCATTTTCGAGTTACTGCCCTTGACGCGTTTCGGTTAATCGCTTTTTTCGTTAAAACTTGAAAACGGTTAGATATAATATAGTATACATATAGGTTTAACATGATCAGCAGGAAAAGAGCTTCAATTTGAGCCAATGGTCAAAGGTCATTAGTCAAGGTCATACCATAATACCATAGCAAGGTGACCGCTATAAAAAGTCCTTAGCAACCATATATTTTTAGAATCAGAATGATGTACTTTACTGATAAATGTCATTTCATGACCGTAAGTTGCCTTTTGTCCCTAGCAACGGAATTAAAGTCCTTAACATCCATCTATTTTTTGGCTCGGAACCACTTTCTTTACTCAAATAACTCATTTTTATGACTGGAAGTGACATTTTGTGCTATAACAAGATACAAATTCCCTTAGCATCACCTAAATTCACTGACTTTAGAGGAACAGTGGGAAAGACCTTCTCATTTGTTCTCAGAACAAATGGCACTTTAATATTATTATTACTTTTCTTCCGATCTAAAATTCAATTTAGTGCTGCCAAAAAGTTTCTTATCCGATCGAGCTGAAAATTTGGCGGTGTGATGGATACCCCGTGGGCTTTCTCCCATTCACCCTGTTAGCACGCCCCGTCAAAAATGAGGGCGTGGCAGGGACCCCCCATGAAAACGTTGTTATCACATCTCCTCCTAAGGCACACAAAATGGTACAATAAAATGGACGCCGATTCCATCTGGGATCGATGTCCTCGAATTGTCGATAGGTAGAAAATCGCTGGGCGCAACCAGTAAAAAGTTACCAGTCGTGCAAGTCCAACACCACTTTTTATGTAAAAATCGTAATTTCCCGAAAAACGATGCATCCCAGCTGTTTGAAACCCTCGCCATTCGCTTTAGAATGTCGATTTCAGTCTAAAAATGTCTTTCCGTAACGTGTACGAGTCAATAAATCCTTAAAATCCCACATTGAAACACGTGACCACCCCTCCCCCCAGCCACGTAAATTTCGTCTGTCGTGATGTCCGTTTCAGCCATCGTCAGTGAATGACAGTGTAAATCGTGTGTCAACAAGTTGTTCTAACTGTCCGAACTGCATTTTACCTGAAACAATAACAAATTGAAACAATTTCCGACGTCACTTTTTTGTGTATTCCATCGTCTGCTACGTGCCTCGTGTAATTATTTTACAGTGTGAAATTCCGCTGAAAATAAAATAAACAAGTCTTTTATTAATTGTCGTCACGCTCCGTTGATAAAAATCCGTGTCGTCCTGAAATAAACAATCACTGAGATTAAAGATCGTGCATCATGTCATATATAGGTCCGTTCAGACCATCGTAACTCCCTGTTGTGGTAAAATAAAACTATCTCCGTGATATTATATAACAATGTCACGTGACTCCAGCTAGTTCATTTCTTTGCCTTTTACCATAAATCTCTTTCTCTTCTCCTACAAGTCAAGAAAAGTCATTAAAATACAAAACATATAGTTCAAACAGAAAAATAAACAAACAAACAAATAAACAAAAACACTGGTTCCCGGTTTTTATATAATCATAGTTGCATATAAAACTATGAACCCAAAAAGGGCCCAACTCTCCACCCAGGGACAGCATGTCAAAAACAATATATCATGCTGGCCCTGGGGTGGAGGGGCCGGGCCCTTTTTTTTTCTTCAATTTTGTAATTAGAACGTTCTAGAAACAATGGAATAGAAACCCCGGGGGGGGTATACGGGTATATTACGATGTAAAATGATAGATTTTCACCCTCTGGGGCCTCTTGTTTAACGTTTAACGCCAGTTTTTCCTATAGAAACGATAACGAGGGAAAGACCTTCCTGTGCATTTGTTCTACTGAACAAATGTCCTTTTAATTATTATTATTATTAAGGTCTTTCCCACTACAGTGGAAAGACCTTCTTACCTTTCTTATGATTATTATTATTTTTCTTTTCTTTTCCGCCATCAGTTGCTAAAAAGTGTCGCGACATATCATTTTGATACTTGGTACCATTAATCGGTCATACTGGCAGATGACTCAGTTCACCCTGTGAAACCGATCTATTTTTAGTAACAGAGTTATCTGCCCCAACACCGTAAACCCTTGTTAGCAGATAAACTCAGAAACCGTAATCGATTCTCAAAATCTGAAGTGTAAAAAATGTCGCTGGTCCTATAGCGATGATTTGTCATGCAAAATTTTTTTTTCCAATCGACTTCCTGTTTACGTGTTTTTGACCTGAAAAATGTCGCAACGCGTCAAAATTTTTTTCTCAAAAACCGTAAGTCCTAGAGACTTGGGACCACCACCATTGATCCTAAGTGACATGTGTTACATTTAAAAATGTCAAGGTCAAAGGTCAAAAGTCAAGGTCAAAGGTCACCATATGTCTTGTTAGCACTATATCTCACAAACCATAAAAGATAGAAGCAGACAATAAATGGGAAAAATACTCCACTTATCGAGACCTTCATTTGGTACATTTGAACGAAAGCTGTGCGATGGACCATTTTTGAGTTACTGCCCTTGACGAGTTTAGGTTAATCGGTTTTTTGGTTAAAACTTGAAAACGGTTAGAGATAATATAGTAAACATATAGGTTAAACATGATCAGTAGGAAAAGAGCTTCAATTTGAGCCAAAGGTCAAAGGTCATAGGTCAAGGTCATACCCTAGCAACAAGGTGACCGTGATAAAAAGTCCTTAGCAACTATATATTTTTAGAATCAGAATGATGTACTTTACTGAAATATGTCATTTCATGACCGGAAGTGGCCTTTTGTCCCTAGCAACCGAATGAAAGTCCTTAACAACCATATATTTTTTGGCTCGGGACCACTTTCTTTACTCAAATAATTCATTTTTATGACTGGAAGAGACATTTTGTGCTATAGCAAGACACAAAATCCCATAGCATCACCTAACTTTTCTTACTTAAGAGGAACAGTGGGAAAGACCTTCTCATTTGTTCTCAGAACAAATGGCATTTTATTATTATTAAGGTCTTTCCCCCTTTCCAAGGGAAAGACCTTCTTGTATTTCTTATGATTATTATTAAGGTCTTTCCCACTACAGTGGAAAGACCTTCTTACCTTTCTTATGATTATTATTATTATTATTAAGGTCTTTCCCCCTTTCCAAGGGAAAGACCTTCTTGTCTTTCTTATGATTATTATTATTATTATTATTATTATTATTATTATTATTATTATTATTATTTTTCTTCTTCCGCGGAGGTTTGCCAAAAAGTGTCTGGACGTATCATTTCGATACTTGGTAACATCAATCGGTCATATCCGGAGATGACATGGCTCATGCTTTTAGACCGATCTATTTTTAGTAACAGAGTTATCTGCCCCAACACGAAAACCCTTGTTAGCAGATAAACTCAGAAACCGTAACCGATTCTTAAAATCTGAAGTGTACAAAATGTCGCTGGCCCTATGGCGATGATTTGTCATGCAAATTTTTTTTTTCCAATCGACTTCCTGTTTACGCGTTTTTGACCTGAAAAATGTCGCAACGCGTCAAAATTTTTTTCTCAAAAACCGTAAGTCCTAGAGACTTGGGACCACCACCATTGATCCTAAGTGACATATGTTACATTTAAAAATGTCAAGGTCAAAGGTCAAAAGTCAAGGTCAAAGGTCACCATAGGTCTTGTTAGCACTATATCTCGCAAACCATAAAAGATAGAAGCAGACAATAAATGGAAAAAATACTCCACTTATTGAGACCTTCATTTGGTACATTTGACCGAAAGCTGTGAGATGGACCATTTTTGAGTTACTGCCCTTGACGCGTTTCGGTTAATCGGTTTTTTGGTTAAAACTTGAAAACGGTTAGAGATAATATAGTAAACATATAGGTTAAACATGATCAGTAGGAAAAGAGCTTAAATTTGAGCCAAAGATCAAAGGTCATAGGTCAAGGTCATACCCTAGCAACAAGGTGACCGTTATAAAAAGTCCTTAGCAACTATATATTTTTAGAATCAGAATGATGTTCTTTACTGAAATATGTCATTTCATTATTATTATTTTTCTTCTTCCGCGGAGGTTTGCCAAAAATTGTCTGGACGTATCATTTCGATACTTGGTAACATCAATCGGTCATATCCGGAGATGACATGGCTCATGCTTTTAGACCGATCTATTTTTAGTAACAGAGTTATCTGCCCCAACACGAAAACCCTTGTTAGCAGATAAACTCAGAAACCGTAACCGATTCTTAAAATCTGAAGTGTACAAAATGTCGCTGGTCCTATGGCGATGATTTGTCATGCAAATTTTTTTTTTCCAATCGACTTCCTGTTTACGCGTTTTTGACCTGAAAAATGTCGCAACGCGTCAAAATTTTTTTCTCAAAAACCGCAAGTCCTAGAGACTTGGGACCACCACCATTGATCCTAAGTGACATATGTTACATTTAAAAATGTCAAGGTCAAAGGTCAAAAGTCAAGGTCAAAGGTCACCATAGGTCTTGTTAGCACTATATCTCGCAAACCATAAAAGATAGAAGCAGACAATAAATGGAAAAAATACTCCACTTATTGAGACCTTCATTTGGTACATTTGACCGAAAGCTGTGCGATGGACCATTTTTGAGTTACTGCCCTTGACGCGTTTCGGTTAATCGGTTTTTTGGTTAAAACTTGAAAACGGTTAGAGATAATATAGTAAACATATAGGTTAAACATGATCAGTAGGAAAAGAGCTTCAATTTGTGCCAAAGGTCAAAGGTCATAGGTCAAGGTCATACCCTAGCAACAAGGTGACCGTTATAAAAAGTCCTTAGCAACTATATATTTTTAGAATCAGAATGATGTTCTTTACAGAAATATGTCATTTCATGACCGGAAGTGGACTTTTGTCCCTAGCAACCGAATGAAAGTCCTTAACAACCATATATTTTTTGGCTCGGGACCACTTTCTTTAATCAAATAATTCATTTTTATGACTGGAAGTGACATTTTGTGCTATAGCAAGACACAAAATCCCATAGCATCACCTAACTTTTCTTACTTAAGAGGAACAGTGGGAAAGACCTTCTCATTTGTTCTCAGAACAAATGGCATTTTAATATTATTATTACTTTTCTTCCGATCTAAAATTCAATTTAGTGCTGCCAAAAAGTTTCTTATCCGATCGAGCTGAAAATTTGGCGGTGTGATGGATACCCCGTGGGCTTTCTCCCATTCACCCTGTTAGCACGCCCCGTCAAAAATGAGGGCGTGGCAGGGACCCCCCATGAAAACGTTGTTATCACATCTCCTCCTAAGGCACACAAAATGGTACAATAAAATGGACGCCGATTGCATCTGGGATCGATGTCCTCGAATTGTCGATAGGTAGAAAATCGCTGGGCGCAACCAGTAAAAAGTTACAAGTCGTGCAAGTCCAACACCACTTTTTATGTAAAAATCGTAATTTCCCGAAAAACGATGCATCCCAGCTGTTTGAAACCCTCGCCATTCGCTTTAGAATGTCGATTTCAGTCTAAAAATGTCTCCCCGTAAGGTGTACGAGTCAATAAATCCTTAAAATCCCACATTGAAACACGTGACCACCCCTCCCCCCAGCCACGTAAATTTCGTCTGTCGTGATGTCCGTTTCAGCCATCGTCAGTGAATGACAGTGTAAATCGTGTGTCAACCAGTTGTTCTAACTGTCCGAACTGCATTTTACCTGAAACAATAACAAATTGAAACAATTTCCGACGTCACTTTTTGTGTATTCCATCGTCTGCTACGTGCCTCGTGTAATTATTTTACAGTGTGAAATTTCTCTGAAATAAATTTAGAAAGTCTTTTATTAATTGTCGGCTTGCTCCGTTGATAAAAATCCGTGCCGTGTCGTCCTGAAATAAACAATCACTGAGATTAAAGATCGTGCATCATGTCATATATAGGTCCTTTCAGACCATCGTAACTCCCTATTGTGATAAAATAAAACTATCTCCGTGATATTATATAAGAATGTCACGTGACTCCAGCTAGTTCTGTTCTTTGCCTTTTACCATAAATCTGTTTTTCTTCACCTACAAGTAAAGAAAACGCATTAAAATACGAAACAAACAGTTCAAAAAGAAAAATAAACAAACAAACAAATACACAAAAAAACTGGTTCCCGGTTTTTATATAATCATAGTTGCATATAAAACTATGAACCCAAAAAGGGCCCAACTCTCCACCCAGGGACAGCATGTCAAAAACAATATATCATGCTGGCCCTGGGGTGGAGGGGCCGGGCCCTTTTTTTTTCTTCAATTTTGTAATTAGAACGTTCTAGAAACAATGGAATAGAAACCCCCAGGGGGGGGGGAGTAATACGGGTATATTACGATGTAAAACGATAGATTTTCACCCTATGAGGCCTCTTGTTTAACGTTTAACGCCAGTTTTTCCTATAGAAACGATAACGAGGGAAAGACCTTCCTGTGCATTTGTTCTACTGAACAAATGTCCTTTTAATTATTATTATTTTTCTTTTTCTCCCCAAATTTCCAAATGGGTTTGCCAGAAGGGGTGTCGACATATCATTATGATACTTGGTACGTTTAATCGCTCATACCAGGAGATGACCTGGCTCACCCTTTGAGACTATTCTATTTTTAGTAACAGAGTTATCTGCCCCAACACCGAAAACCTTGTTAGCAGATAAACTCAGAAACCGTAACAGATACTCAAAATCTGAAGTGTGCAAAGTGTAGGGCGACGTATGGCGATGATTTAACATGCAAATTTTTTTTTCTTAATCGACTTCCGGTTTACGCGTTTTTGACCTGAAAAATGACGCAACGCGTCAAAATTTTTTTCTCAAAAACCGTAAGTCCTAGAGACTTTAGACCACCACCATTGATCCTAAGTGACATATGTTACATTTAAAAATGTCAAGGTCAAAGGTCAAAAGTCAAGGTCAAAAGTCACCATAGGTCTTGTTAGCACTATATCTCACAAACCATAGAAGATCGAAGCAAACAATACATGGGAAAAATACTCCACTTATTAAGACCTTCATTTGGTACATTTGACCGGAAGCTGTGCGATGAACCGTTTTCGAGTTACTGCCCTTGACGCGTTTCGGTTAATCGGTTTTTTGGTTAAAACTTGAAAACGGTTAGAGATAATATAGTAAACATATAGGTTTAAAGTGATCAGTATGAAAAGAGCTTCAATTTGAGCCAAAGGTCAAAGGTCATAGGTCAAGGTCATACCCTAGCAACAAGGTGACCGTTATATAAAGTCCTTAGCAACCATATATTTTTAGAATCAGAATGATCTTCTTTACTGTAATATTTCATTTCATGACCGGAAATGGCCTTTTATCCCTAGCAACCGAATGAAAGTCCTTAACAACCATATATATTTTGAGCCGGGAACACTTTCTTTATTCAAATAATTCATTTTTATGACTGGAAGTGACATTTTGTGCTATAGCAAGACACAAAATCTCATAGCATCACCTAACTTTTCGATCTTCAGAGGAACAGTGGGAAAGACCTTCTCATTTGTTCTCAGAACAAATGGCAGTTTAATTATTATTATTTTTCTTTTTCTCCCCAATTTTCCAAATGGGTTTGCCAGAAGGGGTTTCGACATATCATTATGATACTTGGTACGTTTAATCGCTCATACCAGGAGATGACCTGGCTCACCCTGTGAGACTATTCTATTTTTAGTAACAGAGTTATCTGCCCCAACACCGAAAACCTTGTTAGCAGATAAACTCAGAAACCGTAACAGATACTCAAAATCTGAAGAGTGCAAAGTGTAGGGCGACTTATGGCGATTATTTAACATGCAAATTTTTTTTTCTTAATCGACTTCCGGTTTACGCGTTTTTGACCTGAAAAATGACGCAACGAGTCAAATTTTTTTTCTCGAAAACCGTAAGTCCTAGAGACTTGGGACCACCACCATTGATCCTAAGTGACATATGTTACATTTAAAAATGTCAAGGTCAAAGGTCAAAAGTCAAGGTCAAAGGTCACCATAAGTCTTGTTAGCACTATATCTTATAAAGCATAAAAGATAGAAGCAGACAATAAATGGGACAAATACTCCTCTTATCGAGACCTCCATTTGGTACATTTGACCCGAAGCTGTCCGATGAACCGTTTTCGAGTTACAGCCCTTGACGCGTTTCGGTTAATCGGTTTTTTGGTTAAAACTTGAAAACGGTTAGAGATAATATAGTAAACATATAGGTTTAACATGATCAGTAGGAAAAGAGCTTAAATTTGAGCCAAAGGTCAAAGGTCAAAAGTCAAGGTCAAAGGTCACCATCGGTCTTGTTAGCACTATATCTCATAAACCATAAAAGATAGAAGCAGACAATAAATGGGAAAAATACTGCTCTTATCAAGACCTCCATTTGATACATTTGACCCGAAGCTGTGCGATGAACAATTTTCGAGTTACAGCCCTTGATGCATTTCTGTTGATTGGTTTTTTGGTTAAAACTTGAAAACGGTTAGAGATATTATAGTAAACATATAGGTTTATCATGATCAGTAGGAAAAGAGCTTCAATTTGAGCCGAAGGGCAAAGGTCATAGGTCAAGGTCATACCATAGCAACAAGGTAACTTTTATAAAAAGTCCTTAGCAACCATATATTTTTAGAATCAGAATGATGTACTTTAATGAAATATGTCATTACATGGCCGGAAGTGGCCTTTTGTCCCTAGCAACGGAATGAAAGTCCTTAACAACCATATATTTTTTGGTTCCTGACCACCTTCTTTACTCAAATAACTCTTTTTTATGACTGGAAGTGACATTTTTGTGCTATACCAAGACAAAATCCCATAGCAATACCTAACTTTTCTGACTTTAGAGGAACAGTGGGAAAGACCTTCTCATTTGTTCTCAGAACAAATGTCCTTTTAATTATTATTGTTCTTCTTTTCTGCCATCAGTTGCTAAAAAGTGTCGCGACATATCATTTTGATACTTGGTACCATTAATCGGTCATACTGGCAGATGACTCAGTTCACCCTGTGAAACCGATCTATTTTTAGTAACAGAGTTATCTGCCCCAACACCGTAAACCCTTGTTAGCAGATAAACTCAGAAACCGTAACGGATTCTCAAAATCTGAAGTGTAAAAAATGTCGCTGGTCCTATAGAGATGATTTGTCATGCACAATTTTTTTTTCCAATCGACTTCCTGTTTACGTGTTTTTGACCTGAAAAATGTCGCAACGCGTCAAAATTTTTTTCTCAAAAACCGTAAGTCCTAGAGACTTGGGACCACCACCATTGATCCTAAGTGACATGTGTTACATTTAAAAATGTCAAGGTCAAAGGTTAAAAGTCAAGGTCAAAGGTAATCATAGGTCTTGTTAGCACTATATCTCACAAACCATAAAAGATGGAAGCATACAATAAAAAGAAAAAATACTCCTCTTATTGAGACCTTCATTTGGTATATTTGACCGGAAGCTGTGCGATGAACCGTTTTCGAGTTACTGCCCTTGACGTGTTTCGGTTAATCGGTTTTTTGGTTAAAACTTGAAAACGGTTAGAGATAATATAGTAAACATATATGTTTAACATGATCAGCAGGAAAAGAGCTTCAATTTGAGCCAAGGTCAAAGGTCATACGTCAAGGTCATACCATAGCAACAAGGTGACCGTCATAAAAAGTCCTTAGCAACCATATATTTTTAGAATCAGAATGATGTACTTTACTGATATATGTCATTTCATGACCGGAAGTGGCCTTTTGTCCCTAGCAACGGAATGAAAGTCCTTAACAGCCATCTATTTTTTGGCTTGGGACCACTTTCTTTACTAAAAAAACTCATATTTATGACTGGATGTGACATTTTGTGCTATAGGAAGATAAAAAATCCCTTAGCATCACCTTAATTTTCTGACTTTAGAGGAACAGTGGGAAAGACCTTCTCATTAGTTCTCAGAACAAATGGCAGTTTAATTGTGTTTATATTTTGCTACCATGAAAGTATTTATAATGTTAAAATAAAATAATGTCGTATATTGAGTGATAATATTTTGAATAATATACAATAATTATTATACAAATGCTATCACTCAATATATACCAGTACAATATTACACAATTTTACCTTTACAGTCAATTAGTTACCCTGTATGGGGGACTCCTTAATCCACACTAATGAGCGCCTACAATGTTCTTTGGTCTTTCAAAATGTTGACATTCCGGCACACAGTCGTTTCAATATCATTAAGGTCTTTCCCACTACAGTGGAAAGACCTTCATGTCTTTCTTATTATTAAGGTCTTTCCCTTCCACAGAAGGAAAGACCTTACTGTATTTCGTCTGATTATTAAGGTCTTTCCCACTACAGTGGGAAGACCTTCTTACCTTTTTTATGATTATTATTATTTTTCTTTTTTTTTCCGCCGTCATTTGCAAAAAAGTGTCGCGACATATCATTTTCATACTTGGTACCATTAATCGGTCATAATGTCAGATGACTCAGTTCACCCTGTGAAATCAATCTATTTTTAGTAACAGAGTTATCTGCCCCAACACCGTAAACCCTTGTTAGCAGATAAACTCAGAAACCGTAATCGATTCTCAAAATCTGAAGTGTACAAAATGTCCCTGGACCTATGGCGATGATTTATCATGCAAAATTTTTTTTCCAATCGACTCCCAGTTTACGCGTTTTTGAGCTGAAAAATGTCGCAACGCGTCAAAATTTTTTTCTCAAAAACCGCAAATCCTAGAGACTTGGGACCACCACCATTGATCCTAAGTGACATATGTTACATTTAAAAATGTCAAGGTCAAAGGTCAAAAGTCAAGGTCAAAGGTCACCATAGGTCTTCTTAGCACTATATCTCATAAACCATAAAAGATAGAAGCAGACAATAAATGGGAAAAATACTCCTCTTATTGAGGCCTTTATTTGATACATTGACCCAAAGCTGTGCGATGAACCATTTTCGAGTTACTGCCCTTGACGCGTTTCGGTTAATCGGTTTTTTGGTTAAAACTTGAAAACGGTTAGAGATAATATAGTAAACATATAGGTTTAACATGATCAGTATGAAAAGAGCTTCAATTTGAGCCAAAGGTCAAAGGTCAAAAGTCAAGGTCAAAGGTCACCATTGGTCTTGTTAGCACTATATCTCATAAACCATAAAAGATAGAAGCAGACAATAAATGGGTAAACTACTGCTCTTATCGAGACCTCCATTTGGTACATTGGCCCGAAGCTGTACTATGAACCATTTTCGAGTTACAGCCCTTGACGCGTTTCGGTTAATCGCTTTTTTTTCGTTAAAACTTGAAAACGGTTAGATATAGTATAGTAAACATATAGGTTTAACATGATCAGCAGGAAAAGAGCTTCAATTTGAGCCAATGGTCAAAGGTCATTAGTCAAGGTCATACCATAATACCATAGCAAGGTGACCGCTATAAAAAGTCCTTAGCAACCATATATTTTTAGAATCAGAATGATGTACTTTACTGATAAATGTCATTTCATGACCGTAAGTTGCCTTTTGTCCCTAGCAACGGAATTAAAGTCCTTAACATCCATCTATTTTTTGGCTCGGAACCACTTTCTTTACTCAAATAACTCATTTTTATGACTGGAAGTGACATTTTGTGCTATAACAAGATACAAAATCCCTTAGCATCACCTAAATTCTCTGACTTTAGAGGAACAGTGGGAAAGACCTTCTCATTTGTTCTCAGAACAAATGGCAGTTTAATATTATTATTACTTTTCTTCCGATCTAAAATTCAATTTAGTGCTGCCAAAAAGTTTCTTATCCGATCGAGCTGAAAATTTGGCGGTGTGATGGATACCCCGTGGGCTTTCTCCCATTTACCCTGTTAGCACGCTCCGTCAAAAATGAGGGCGTGGCAGGGACCCCCCATGAAAACGTTGTTATCACATCTCCTCCTAAGGCACACAAAATGGTACAATAAAATGGACGCCGATTCCATCTGGGATCGATGTCCTCGAATTGTCGATAGGTAGAAAATCGCTGGGCGCAACCAGTAAAAAGTTACCAGTCGTGCAAGTCCAACACCACTTTTTATGTAAAAATCGTTTTCCCGAAAAACGATGGATCCCAGCTGTTTGAAACCCTCGCCATTCGCTTTAGAATGTCGATTTCAGTCTAAAAATGTCTTTCCGTAACGTGTACGAGTCAATAAATCCTTAAAATCCCACATTGAAACACGTGACCACCCCTCCCCCCAGCCACGTAAATTTCGTCTGTCGTGATGTCCGTTTCAGCCATCGTCAGTGAATGACAGTGTAAATCGTGTGTCAACAAGTTGTTCTAACTGTCCGAACTGCATTTTACCTGAAACAATAACAAATTGAAACAATTTCCGACGTCACTTTTTTGTGTATTCCATCGTCTGCTACGTGCCTCGTGTAATTATTTACAGTGTGAAATTCCGCTGAAAATAAAATAAACAAGTCTTTTATTAATTGTCGTCACGCTCCGTTGATAAAAATCCGTGTCGTCCTGAAATAAACAATCACTGAGATTAAAGATCGTGCATCATGTCATATATAGGTCCGTTCAGACCATCGTAACTCCCTGTTGTGGTAAAATAAAACTATCTCCGTGATATTATATAACAATGTCACGTGACTCCAGCTAGTTCATTTCTTTGCCTTTTACCATAAATCTCTTTCTCTTCTCCTACAAGTCAAGAAAAGTCATTAAAATACAAAACATATAGTTCAAACAGAAAAATAAACAAACAAACAAATAAACAAAAACACTGGTTCCCGGTTTTTATATAATCATAGTTGCATATAAAACTATGAACCCAAAAAGGGCCCAACTCTCCACCCAGGGACAGCATGTCAAAAACAATATATCATGCTGGCCCTGGGGTGGAGGGGCCGGGCCCTTTTTTTTCTTCAATTTTGTAATTAGAACGTTCTAGAAACAATGGAATAGAAACCCGGGGGGGGGGAGGTATACGGGTATATTACGATGTAAAATGATAGATTTTCACCCTCTGGGGCCTCTTGTTTAACGTTTAACGCCAGTTTTTCCTATAGAAACGATAACGAGGGAAAGACCTTCCTGTGCATTTGTTCTACTGAACAAATGTCCTTTTAATTATTATTATTATTATTATTGTTCTTCTTTTCTGCCATCAGTTGCTAAAAAGTGTCGCGACATATCATTTTGATACTTGGTACCATTAATCGGTCATACTGGCAGATGACTCAGTTCACCCTGTGAAACCGATCTATTTTTAGTAACAGAGTTATCTGCCCCAACACCGTAAACCCTTGTTAGCAGATAAACTCAGAAACCGTAACGGATTCTCAAAATCTGAAGTGTAAAAAATGTCGCTGGTCTATAGCGATGATTTGTCATGCACAATTTTTTTTTCCAATCGACTTCCTGTTTACGTGTTTTTGACCTGAAAAATGTCGCAACGCGTCAAAATTTTTTTCTCAAAAACCGTAAGTCCTAGAGACTTGGGACCACCACCATTGATCCTAAGTGACATGTGTTACATTTAAAAATGTCAAGGTCAAAGGTCAAAAGTCAAGGTCAAAGGTAATCATAGGTCTTGTTAGCACTATATCTCACAAACCATAAAAGATGGAAGCATACAATAAAAAGGAAAAATACTCCTCTTATTGAGACCTTCATTTGGTATATTTGACCGGAAGCTGTGCGATGAACCGTTTTCGAGTTACTGCCCTTGACGTGTTTCGGTTAATCGGTTTTTTGGTTAAAACTTGAAAACGGTTAGAGATAATATAGTAAACATATATGTTTAACATGATCAGCAGGAAAAGAGCTTCAATTTGAGCCAAAGGTCAAAGGTCATACGTCAAGGTCATACCATAGCAACAAGGTGACCGTCATAAAAAGTCCTTAGCAACCATATATTTTTAGAATCAGAATGATGTACTTTACTGATATATGTCATTTCATGACCGGAAGTGGCCTTTTGTCCCTAGCAACGGAATGAAAGTCCTTAACAGCCATCTATTTTTTGGCTTGGGACCACTTTCTTTACTAAAAAAACTCATATTTATGACTGGATGTGACATTTTGTGCTATAGGAAGATAAAAAATCCATTAGCATCACCTTAATTTTCTGACTTTAGAGGAACAGTGGGAAAGACCTTCTCATTAGTTCTCAGAACAAATGGCAGTTTAATTGTGTTTATATTTTGCTACCATGAAAGTATTTATAATGTTAAAATAAAATAATGTCGTATATTGAGTGATAATATTATGAATAATATACAATAATTATTATACAAATGCTATCACTCAATATATACCAGTACAATATTACACAATTTTACCTTTACAGTCAATTAGTTACCCTGTATGGGGGACTCCTTAATCCACACTAATGAGCGCCTACAATGTTCTTTGGTCTTTCAAAATGTTGACATTCCGGCACACAGTCGTTTCAATATCATTAAGGTCTTTCCCACTACAGTGGAAAGACCTTCATGTCTTTCTTATTATTAAGGTCTTTCCCTTCCACAGAAGGAAAGACCTTACTGTATTTCGTCTGATTATTAAGGTCTTTCCCACTACAGTGGGAAGACCTTCTTACCTTTCTTATGATTATTATTATTTTTCTTTTTTTTTCCGCCGTCATTTGCAAAAAAGTGTCGCGACATATCATTTTCATACTTGGTACCATTAATCGGTCATAATGTCAGATGACTCAGTTCACCCTGTGAAATCGATCTATTTTTAGTAACAGAGTTATCTGCCCCAACACCGTAAACCCTTGTCAGCAGATAAACTCAGAAACCGTAATCGATTCTCAAAATCTGAAGTTTACAAAATGTCCCTGGCCCTATGGCGATGATTTATCATGCAAAATTTTTTTTTCCAATCGACTCCCAGTTTACGCGTTTTTGAGCTGAAAAATGTCGCAACGCGTCAAAATTTTTTTCTCAAAAACCGCAAATCCTAGAGACTTGGGACCACCACCATTGATCCTAAGTGACATATGTTACATTTAAAAATGTCAAGGTCAAAGGTCAAAAGTCAAGGTCAAAGGTCACCATAGGTCTTCTTAGCACTATATCTCATAAACCATAAAAGATAGAAGCAGACAATAAATGGGAAAAATACTCCTCTTATTGAGGCCTTTATTTGATACATTTGACCCAAAGCTGTGCGATGAACCATTTTCGAGTTACTGCCCTTGACGCGTTTCGGTTAATCGGTTTTTTGGTTAAAACTTGAAAACGGTTAGAGATAATATAGTAAACATATAGGTTTAACATGATCAGTATGAAAAGAGCTTCAATTTGAGCCAAAGGTCAAAGGTCAAAAGTCAAGGTCAAAGGTCACCATTGGTCTTGTTAGCACTATATCTCATAAACCATAAAAGATAGAAGCAGACAATAAATGGGTAAACTACTGCTCTTATCGAGACCTCCATTTGGTATATTGGCCCGAAGCTGTACTATGAACCATTTTCGAGTTACAGCCCTTGACGCGTTTCGGTTAATCGCTTTTTTCGTTAAAACTTGAAAACGGTTAGATATAATATAGTAAACATATAGGTTTAACATGATCAGCAGGAAAAGAGCTTCAATTTGAGCCAATGGTCAAAGGTCATTAGTCAAGGTCATACCATAATACCATAGCAAGGTGACCGCTATAAAAAGTCCTTAGCAACCATATATTTTTAGAATCAGAATGATGTACTTTACTGATAAATGTCATTTCATGACCGTAAGTTGCCTTTTGTCCCTAGCAACGGAATTAAAGTCCTTAACATCCAGCTATTTTTTGGCTCGGAACCACTTTCTTTACTCAAATAACTCATTTTTATGACTGGAAGTGACATTTTGTGCTATAACAAGATACAAATTCCCTTAGCATCACCTAAATTCACTGACTTTAGAGGAACAGTGGGAAAGACCTTCTCATTTGTTCTCAGAACAAATGGCACTTTAATATTATTATTACTTTTCTTCCGATCTAAAATTCAATTTAGTGCTGCCAAAAAGTTTCTTATCCGATCGAGCTGAAAATTTGGCGGTGTGATGGATACCCCGTGGGCTTTCTCCCATTCACCCTGTTAGCACGCCCCGTCAAAAATGAGGGCGTGGCAGGGACCCCCCATGAAAACGTTGTTATCACATCTCCTCCTAAGGCACACAAAATGGTACAATAAAATGGACGCCGATTCCATCTGGGATCGATGTCCTCGAATTGTCGATAGGTAGAAAATCGCTGGGCGCAACCAGTAAAAAGTTACCAGTCGTGCAAGTCCAACACCACTTTTTATGTAAAAATCGTAATTTCCCGAAAAACGATGCATCCCAGCTGTTTGAAACCCTCGCCATTCGCTTTAGAATGTCGATTTCAGTCTAAAAATGTCTTTCCGTAACGTGTACGAGTCAATAAATCCTTAAAATCCCACATTGAAACACGTGACCACCCCTCCCCCCAGCCACGTAAATTTCGTCTGTCGTGATGTCCGTTTCAGCCATCGTCAGTGAATGACAGTGTAAATCGTGTGTCAACAAGTTGTTCTAACTGTCCGAACTGCATTTTACCTGAAACAATAACAAATTGAAACAATTTCCGACGTCACTTTTTTGTGTATTCCATCGTCTGCTACGTGCCTCGTGTAATTATTTTACAGTGTGAAATTCCGCTGAAAATAAAATAAACAAGTCTTTTATTAATTGTCGTCACGCTCCGTTGATAAAAATCCGTGTCGTCCTGAAATAAACAATCACTGAGATTAAAGATCGTGCATCATGTCATATATAGGTCCGTTCAGACCATCGTAACTCCCTGTTGTGGTAAAATAAAACTATCTCCGTGATATTATATAACAATGTCACGTGACTCCAGCTAGTTCATTTCTTTGCCTTTTACCATAAATCTCTTTCTCTTCTCCTACAAGTCAAGAAAAGTCATTAAAATACAAAACATATAGTTCAAACAGAAAAATTAACAAACAAACAAATAAACAAAAACACTGGTTCCCGGTTTTTATATAATCATAGTTGCATATAAAACTATTAACCCAAAAAGGGCCCAACTCTCCACCCAGGGACAGCATGTCAAAAACAATATATCATGCTGGCCCTGGGGTGGAGGGGCCGGGCCCTTTTTTTTTCTTCAATTTTGTAATTAGAACGTTCTAGAAACAATGGAATAGAAACCCCGTGGGGGGGGTATACGGGTATATTACGATGTAAAATGATAGATTTTCACCCTCTGGGGCCTCTTGTTTAACGTTTAACGCCAGTTTTTCCAATAGAAACGATAACGAGGGAAAGACCTTCCTGTGCATTTGTTCTACTGAACAAATGTCCTTTTAATTATTATTATTATTATTATTGTTCTTCTTTTCTGCCATCAGTTGCTAAAAAGTGTCGCGACATATCATTTTGATACTTGGTACCATTAATCGGTCATACTGGCAGATGACTCAGTTCACCCTGTGAAACCGATCTATTTTTAGTAACAGAGTTATCTGCCCCAACACCGTAAACCCTTGTTAGCAGATAAACTCAGAAACCGTAACGGATTCTCAAAATCTAAAGTGTAAAAAATGTCGCTGGTCTATAGCGATGATTTGTCATGCACAATTTTTTTTTCCAATCGACTTCCTGTTTACGTGTTTTTGACCTGAAAAATGTCGCAACGCGTCAAAATTTTTTTCTCAAAAACCGTAAGTCCTAGAGACTTGGGACCACCACCATTGATCCTAAGTGACATGTGTTACATTTAAAAATGTCAAGGTCAAAGGTCAAAAGTCAAGGTCAAAGGTAATCATAGGTCTTGTTAGCACTATATCTCACAAACCATAAAAGATGGAAGCATACAATAAAAAGGAAAAATACTCCTCTTATTGAGACCTTCATTTGGTATATTTGACCGGAAGCTGTGCGATGAACCGTTTTCGAGTTACTGCCCTTGACGTGTTTCGGTTAATCGGTTTTTTGGTTAAAACTTGAAAACGGTTAGAGATAATATAGTAAACATATATGTTTAACATGATCAGCAGGAAAAGAGCTTCAATTTGAGCCAAAGGTCAAAGGTCATACGTCAAGGTCATACCATAGCAACAAGGTGACCGTCATAAAAAGTCCTTAGCAACCATATATTTTTAGAATCAGAATGATGTACTTTACTGATATATGTCATTTCATGACCGGAAGTGGCCTTTTGTCCCTAGCAACGGAATGAAAGTCCTTAACAGCCATCTATTTTTTGGCTTGGGACCACTTTCTTTACTAAAAAAACTCATATTTATGACTGGATGTGACATTTTGTGCTATAGGAAGATAAAAAATCCCTTAGCATCACCTTAATTTTCTGACTTTAGAGGAACAGTTGGAAAGACCTTCTCATTAGTTCTCAGAACAAATGGCAGTTTAATTGTGTTTATATTTTGCTACCATGAAAGTATTTATAATGTTAAAATAAAATAATGTCGTATATTGAGTGATAATATTTTGAATAATATACAATAATTATTATACAAATGCTATCACTCAATATATACCAGTACAATATTACACAATTTTACCTTTACAGTCAATTAGTTACCCTGTATGGGGGACTCCTTAATCCACACTAATGAGCGCCTACAATGTTCTTTGGTCTTTCAAAATGTTGACATTCCGGCACACAGTCGTTTCAATATCATTAAGGTCTTTCCCACTACAGTGGAAAGACCTTCATGTCTTTCTTATTATTAAGGTCTTTCCCTTCCACAGAAGGAAAGACCTTACTGTATTTCGTCTGATTATTAAGGTCTTTCCCACTACAGTGGGAAGACCTTCTTACCTTTCTTATGATTATTATTATTTTTCTTTTTTTTTCCGCCGTCATTTGCAAAAAAGTGTCGCGACATATCATTTTCATACTTGGTACCATTAATCGGTCATAATGTCAGATGACTCAGTTCACCCTGTGAAATCGATCTATTTTTAGTAACAGAGTTATCTGCCCCAACACCGTAAACCCTTGTTAGCAGATAAACTCAGAAACCGTAATCGATTCTCAAAATCTGAAGTGTACAAAATGTCCCTGGACCTATGGCGATGATTTATCATGCAAAATTTTTTTTTCCAATCGACTCCCAGTTTACGCGTTTTTGAGCTGAAAAATGTCGCAACGCGTCAAAATTTTTTTCTCAAAAACCGCAAATCCTAGAGACTTGGGACCACCACCATTGATCCTAAGTGACATATGTTACATTTAAAAATGTCAAGGTCAAAGGTCAAAAGTCAAGGTCAAAGGTCACCATAGGTCTTCTTAGCACTATATCTCATAAACCATAAAAGATAGAAGCAGACAATAAATGGGAAAAATACTCCTCTTATTGAGGCCTTTTTTGATACATTTGACCCAAAGCTGTGCGATGAACCATTTTCGAGTTACTGCCCTTGACGCGTTTCGGTTAATCGGTTTTTTGGTTAAAACTTGAAAACGGTTAGAGATAATATAGTAAACATATAGGTTTAACATGATCAGTATGAAAAGAGCTTCAATTTGAGCCAAAGGTCAAAGGTCAAAAGTCAAGGTCAAAGGTCACCATTGGTCTTGTTAGCACTATATCTGATAAACCATAAAAGATAGAAGCAGACAATAAATGGGTAAACTACTGCTCTTATCGAGACCTCCATTTGGTACATTGGCCCGAAGCTGTACTATGAACCATTTTCGAGTTACAGCCCTTGACGCGTTTCGGTTAATCGCTTTTTTCGTTAAAACTTGAAAACGGTTAGATATAATATAGTAAACATATAGGTTTAACATGATCAGCAGGAAAAGAGCTTCAATTTGAGCCAATGGTCAAAGGTCATTAGTCAAGGTCATACCATAATACCATAGCAAGGTGACCGCTATAAAAAGTCCTTAGCAACCATATATTTTTAGAATCAGAATGATGTACTTTACTGCTAAATGTCATTTCATGACCGTAAGTTGCCTTTTGTCCCTAGCAACGGAATTAAAGTCCTTAACATCCATCTATTTTTTGGCTCGGAACCACTTTCTTTACTCAAATAACTCATTTTTATGACTGGAAGTGACATTTTGTGCTATAACAAGATACAAATTCCCTTAGCATCACCTAAATTCACTGACTTTAGAGGAACAGTGGGAAAGACCTTCTCATTTGTTCTCAGAACAAATGGCACTTTAATATTATTATTACTTTTCTTCCGATCTAAAATTCAATTTAGTGCTGCCAAAAAATTTCTTATCCGATCGAGCTGAAAATTTGGCGGTGTGATGGATACCCCGTGGGCTTTCTCCCATTCACCCTGTTAGCACGCCCCGTCAAAAATGAGGGCGTGGCAGGGACCCCCCATGAAAACGTTGTTATCACATCTCCTCCTAAGGCACACAAAATGGTACAATAAAATGGACGCCGATTCCATCTGGGATCGATGTCCTCGAATTGTCGATAGGTAGAAAATCGCTGGGCGCAACCAGTAAAAAGTTACCAGTCGTGCAAGTCCAACACCACTTTTTATGTAAAAATCGTAATTTCCCGAAAAACGATGCATCCCAGCTGTTTGAAACCCTCGCCATTCGCTTTAGAATGTCGATTTCAGTCTAAAAATGTCTTTCCGTAACGTGTACGAGTCAATAAATCCTTAAAATCCCACATTGAAACACGTGACCACCCCTCCTCCAGCCACGTAAATTTCGTCTGTCGTGATGTCCGTTTCAGCCATCGTCAGTGAATGACAGTGTAAATCGTGTGTCAACAAGTTGTTCTAACTGTCCGAACTGCATTTTACCTGAAACAATAACAAATTGAAACAATTTCCGACGTCACTTTTTTGTGTATTCCATCGTCTGCTACGTGCCTCGTGTAATTATTTTACAGTGTGAAATTCCGCTGAAAATAAAATAAACAAGTCTTTTATTAATTGTCGTCACGCTCCGTTGATAAAAATCCGTGTCGTCCTGAAATAAACAATCACTGAGATTAAAGATCGTGCATCATGTCATATATAGGTCCGTTCAGACCATCGTAACTCCCTGTTGTGGTAAAATAAAACTATCTCCGTGATATTATATAACAATGTCACGTGACTCCAGCTAGTTCATTTCTTTGCCTTTTACCATAAATCTCTTTCTCTTCTCCTACAAGTCAAGAAAAGTCATTAAAATACAAAACATATAGTTCAAACAGAAAAATTAACAAACAAACAAATAAACAAAAACACTGGTTCCCGGTTTTTATATAATCATAGTTGCATATAAAACTATGAACCCAAAAAGGGCCCAACTCTCCACCCAGGGACAGCATGTCAAAAACAATATATCATGCTGGCCCTGGGGTGGAGGGGCCGGGCCCGTTTTTTTTTCTTCAATTTTGTAATTAGAACGTTCTAGAAACAATGGAATAGAAACCCCGGGGGGGGGGGTATACGGGTATATTACGATGTAAAATGATAGATTTTCACCCTCTGGGGCCTCTTGTTTAACGTTTAACGCCAGTTTTTCCTATAGAAACGATAACGAGGGAAAGACCTTCCTGTGCATTTGTTCTACTGAACAAATGTCCTTTTAATTATTATTAAGGTCTTTCCCACTACAGTGGGAAGACCTTCTTACCTTTCTTATGATTATTATTATTATTTTTCTTTTCTTTTCCGCCATCATTAGCTAAAAAGTGTCGCGACATATCATTTTGATACTTGGTACCATTAATCGGTCATACTGTCAGATGACTCTGTTCACCCTGTGAAACAGATCTATTTTTATTAACAGAGTTATCTGCCCCAACACCGTAAACCCTTGTTAGCAGATAAACTCAGAAACCATAATCGATTCTTCAAATCTGAAGTGTAAAAAATGTCGCTGGTCCTATAGCGATGATTTGTCATGCAAATTTTTTTTTTCCAATCGACTTCCTGTTTACGTGTTTTTGACCTGAAAAATGTCGCAACGCGTGAAAATTTTTTTCTCAAAAACCGTAAGTCCTAGAGACTTGGGACCACCACCATTGATCCTAAGTGACATATGTTACATTTAAAAATGTCAAGGTCAAAGGTCAAAAGTCAAGGTCAAAGGTCACCAAAGGTCTTGTTAGCACTATATCTCACAAACCATAACAGATAGAAGCAGACAATAAATGGGAAAAATACTCCACTTATTGAGACCTTCATTTGGTACATTTGACTCAAAGCTGTACAATGAACCATTTTTGAGTTACTGCCCTTGACGCGTTTCGGTTAATCGGTTTTTTGGTTAAAACTTGAAAACGGTTAGAGATAATATAGTAAACATATAGGTTTAAAGTGATCAGTATGAAAAGAGCTTCAATTTGAGCCAAAGGTCAAAGGTCATAGGTCAAGGTCATACCATAGCAACAAGGTGACTGTTATAAAAAGTCCTTAGCAACCATATATTTTTAGAATCAGAATGATGTACTGTACTGAAATATGTCATATCATGACCGGAAGTGCCATTTTGTCACTAGCAACCGAATGAAAGTCCTTAACAACCATATATTTTTTTGCTCGGGACCACTTTCTATACTCAAATAACTCATTTTTATGACTGGAAGTGACATTTTGTGCTTAGCAAGACACAAAATCCCAAAGCATCACATATATTTTCTCACTTTAGAGGAACAGTGGGAAAGACCTTCTCATTTGTTCTCAGAACAAATGGCATTTTAATTATTATTATTATTGTTCTTCTTTTCTGCCATCAGTTGCTAAAAAGTGTCGCGACATATCATTTTGATACTTGGTACCATTAATCGGTCATACTGGCAGATGACTCAGTTCACCCTGTGAAACCGATCTATTTTTAGTAACAGAGTTATCTGCCCCAACACCGTAAACCCTTGTTAGCAGATAAACTCAGAAACCGTAACGGATTCTCAAAATCTGAAGTGTAAAAAATGTCGCTGGTCCTATAGCGATGATTTGTCATTCAAAATTTTTTTTTCCAATCGACTTCCTGTTTACGTGTTTTTGACCTGAGAAATGTCGCAACGCGTCAAAATTTTTTTCTCAAAAACCGTAAGTCCTAGAGACTTGGGACCACCACCATTGATCCTAAGTGACATGTGTTACATTTAAAAATGTCAAGGTCAAAGGTCAAAAGTCAAGGTCAAAGGTAATCATAGGTCTTGTTAGCACTATATCTCACAAACCATAAAAGATGGAAGCATACAATAAAAAGGAAAAATACTCCTCTTATTGAGACCTTCATTTGGTATATTTGACCGGAAGCTGTGCGATGAACCGTTTTCGAGTTACTGCCCTTGACGTGTTTCGGTTAATCGGTTTTTTGGTTAAAACTTGAAAACGGTTAGAGATAATATAGTAAACATATTGTTTAACATGATCAGCAGGAAAAGAGCTTCAATTTGAGCCAAAGGTCAAAGGTCATACGTCAAGGTCATACCATAGCAACAAGGTGACCGTCATAAAAAGTCCTTAGCAACCATATATTTTTAGAATCAGAATGATGTACTTTACTGATATATGTCATTTCATGACCGGAAGTGGCCTTTTGTCCCTAGCAACGGAATGAAAGTCCTTAACAGCCATCTATTTTTTGGCTTGGGACCACTTTCTTTACTAAAAAAACTCATATTTATGACTGGATGTGACATTTTGTGCTATAGGAAGATAAAAAATCCCTTAGCATCACCTTAATTTTCTGACTTTAGAGGAACAGTGGGAAAGACCTTCTCATTAGTTCTCAGAACAAATGGCAGTTTAATTGTGTTTATATTTTGCTACCATGAAAGTATTTATAATGTTAAAATAAAATAATGTCGTATATTGAGTGATAATATTTTGAATAATATACAATAATTATTATACAAATGCTATCACTCAATATATACCAGTACAATATTACACAATTTTACCTTTACAGTCAATTAGTTACCCTGTATGGGGGACTCCTTAATCCACACTAATGAGCGCCTACAATGTTCTTTGGTCTTTCAAAATGTTGACATTCCGGCACACAGTCGTTTCAATATCATTAAGGTCTTTCCCACTACAGTGGAAAGACCTTCATGTCTTTCTTATTATTAAGGTCTTTCCCTTCCACAGAAGGAAAGACCTTACTGTATTTCGTCTGATTATTAAGGTCTTTCCCACTACAGTGGGAAGACCTTCTTACCTTTCTTATGATTATTATTATTTTTCTTTTTTTTTCCGCCGTCATTTGCAAAAAAGTGTCGCGACATATCATTTTCATACTTGGTACCATTAATCGGTCATAATGTCAGATGACTCAGTTCACCCTGTGAAATCGATCTATTTTTAGTAACAGAATTATCTGCCCCAACACCGTAAACCCTTGTTAGCAGATAAACTCAGAAACCGTAATCGATTCTCAAAATCTGAAGTGTACAAAATGTCCCTGGACCTATGGCGATGATTTATCATGCAAAATTTTTTTTTCCAATCGACTCCCAGTTTACGCGTTTTTGAGCTGAAAAATGTTGCAACGCGTCAAAATTTTTTTCTCAAAAACAGCAAATCCTAGAGACTTGGGACCACCACCATTGATCCTAAGTGACATATGTTACATTTAAAAATGTCAAGGTCAAAGGTCAAAAGTCAAGGTCAAAGGTCACCATAGGTCTTCTTAGCACTATATCTCATAAACCATAAAAGATAGAAGCAGACAATAAATGGGAAAAATACTCCTCTTATTGAGGCCTTTATTTGATACATTTGACCCAAAGCTGTGCGATGAACCATTTTCGAGTTACTGCCCTTGACGCGTTTCGGTTAATCGGTTTTTTGGTTAAAACTTGAAAACGGTTAGAGATAATATAGTAAACATATAGGTTTAACATGATCAGTATGAAAAGAGCTTCAATTTGAGCCAAAGGTCAAAGGTCAAAAGTCAAGGTCAAAGGTCACCATTGGTCTTGTTAGCACTATATCTCATAAACCATAAAAGATAGAAGCAGACAATAAATGGGTAAACTACTGCTCTTATCGAGACCTCCATTTGGTACATTGGCCCGAAGCTGTACTATGAACCATTTTCGAGTTACAGCCCTTGACGCGTTTCGGTTAATCGCTTTTTTCGTTAAAACTTGAAAACGGTTAGATATAATATAGTAAACATATAGGTTTAACATGATCAGCAGGAAAAGAGCTTCAATTTGAGCCAATGGTCAAAGGTCATTAGTCAAGGTCATACCATAATACCATAGCAAGGTGACCGCTATAAAAAGTCCTTAGCAACCATATATTTTTAGAATCAGAATGATGTACCTTACTGATAAATGTCATTTCATGACCGTAAGTTGCCTTTTGTCCCTAGCAACGGAATTAAAGTCCTTAACATCCATCTATTTTTTGGCTCGGAACCACTTTCTTTACTCAAATAACTCATTTTTATGACTGGAAGTGACATTTTGTGCTATAACAAGATACAAATTCCCTTAGCATCACCTAAATTCACTGACTTTAGAGGAACAGTGGGAAAGACCTTCTCATTTGTTCTCAGAACAAATGGCACTTTAATATTATTATTACTTTTCTTCCGATCTAAAATTCAATTTAGTGC
Organism: Limnoperna fortunei; assembly: GCA_944474755.1. Taxonomy (NCBI): domain Eukaryota; kingdom Metazoa; phylum Mollusca; class Bivalvia; order Mytilida; family Modiolidae; genus Limnoperna; species Limnoperna fortunei. The sequence goes on from OX104113.1 coordinate 55,772,685, forward strand.
TGCCAAAAAGTTTCTTATCCGATCGAGCTGAAAATTTGGCGGTGTGATGGATACCCCGTGGGCTTTCTCCCATTCACCCTGTTAGCACGCCCCGTCAAAAATGAGGGCGTGGCAGGGACCCCCCATGAAAACGTTGTTATCACATCTCCTCCTAAGGCACACAAAATGGTACAATAAAATGGACGCCGATTCCATCTGGGATCGATGTCCTCGAATTGTCGATAGGTAGAAAATCGCTGGGCGCAACCAGTAAAAAGTTACCAGTCGTGCAAGTCCAACACCACTTTTTATGTAAAAATCGTAATTTCCCGAAAAACGATGCATCCCAGCTGTTTGAAACCCTCGCCATTCGCTTTAGAATGTCGATTTCAGTCTAAAAATGTCTTTCCGTAACGTGTACGAGTCAATAAATCCTTAAAATCCCACATTGAAACACGTGACCACCCCTCCCCCCAGCCACGTAAATTTCGTCTGTCGTGATGTCCGTTTCAGCCATCGTCAGTGAATGACAGTGTAAATCGTGTGTCAACAAGTTGTTCTAACTGTCCGAACTGCATTTTACCTGAAACAATAACAAATTGAAACAATTTCCGACGTCACTTTTTTGTGTATTCCATCGTCTGCTACGTGCCTCGTGTAATTATTTTACAGTGTGAAATTCCGCTGAAAATAAAATAAACAAGTCTTTTATTAATTGTCGTCACGCTCCGTTGATAAAAATCCGTGTCGTCCTGAAATAAACAATCACTGAGATTAAAGATCGTGCATCATGTCATATATAGGTCCGTTCAGACCATCGTAACTCCCTGTTGTGGTAAAATAAAACTATCTCCGTGATATTATATAACAATGTCACGTGACTCCAGCTAGTTCATTTCTTTGCCTTTTACCATAAATCTCTTTCTCTTCTCCTACAAGTCAAGAAAAGTCATTAAAATACAAAACATATAGTTCAAACAGAAAAATAAACAAACAAACAAATAAACAAAAACACTGGTTCCCGGTTTTTATATAATCATAGTTGCATATAAAACTATTAACCCAAAAAGGGCCCAACTCTCCACCCAGGGACAGCATGTCAAAAACAATATATCATGCTGGCCCTGGGGTGGAGGGGCCGGGCCCTTTTTTTTTCTTCAATTTTGTAATTAGAACGTTCTAGAAACAATGGAATAGAAACCCCGGGGGGGGGTATACGGGTATATTACGATGTAAAATGATAGATTTTCACCCTCTGGGGCCTCTTGTTTAACGTTTAACGCCAGTTTTTCCTATAGAAACGATAACGAGGGAAAGACCTTCCTGTGCATTTGTTCTACTGAACAAATGTCCTTTTAATTATTATTATTATTATTATTGTTCTTCTTTTCTGCCATCAGTTGCTAAAAAGTGTCGCGACATATCATTTTGATACTTGGTACCATTAATCGGTCATACTGGCAGATGACTCAGTTCACCCTGTGAAACCGATCTATTTTTAGTAACAGAGTTATCTGCCCCAACACCGTAAACCCTTGTTAGCAGATAAACTCAGAAACCGTAACGGATTCTCAAAATCTAAAGTGTAAAAAATGTCGCTGGTCTATAGCGATGATTTGTCATGCACAATTTTTTTTTCCAATCGACTTCCTGTTTACGTGTTTTTGACCTGAAAAATGTCGCAACGCGTCAAAATTTTTTTCTCAAAAACCGTAAGTCCTAGAGACTTGGGACCACCACCATTGATCCTAAGTGACATGTGTTACATTTAAAAATGTCAAGGTCAAAGGTCAAAAGTCAAGGTCAAAGGTAATCATAGGTCTTGTTAGCACTATATCTCACAAACCATAAAAGATGGAAGCATACAATAAAAAGGAAAAATACTCCTCTTATTGAGACCTTCATTTGGTATATTTGACCGGAAGCTGTGCGATGAACCGTTTTCGAGTTACTGCCCTTGACGTGTTTCGGTTAATCGGTTTTTTGGTTAAAACTTGAAAACGGTTAGAGATAATATAGTAAACATATATGTTTAACATGATCAGCAGGAAAAGAGCTTCAATTTGAGCCAAAGGTCAAAGGTCATACGTCAAGGTCATACCATAGCAACAAGGTGACCGTCATAAAAAGTCCTTAGCAACCATATATTTTTAGAATCAGAATGATGTACTTTACTGATATATGTCATTTCATGACCGGAAGTGGCCTTTTGTCCCTAGCAACGGAATGAAAGTCCTTAACAGCCATCTATTTTTTGGCTTGGGACCACTTTCTTTACTAAAAAAACTCATATTTATGACTGGATGTGACATTTTGTGCTATAGGAAGATAAAAAATCCCTTAGCATCACCTTAATTTTCTGACTTTAGAGGAACAGTTGGAAAGACCTTCTCATTAGTTCTCAGAACAAATGGCAGTTTAATTGTGTTTATATTTTGCTACCATGAAAGTATTTATAATGTTAAAATAAAATAATGTCGTATATTGAGTGATAATATTTTGAATAATATACAATAATTATTATACAAATGCTATCACTCAATATATACCAGTACAATATTACACAATTTTACCTTTACAGTCAATTAGTTACCCTGTATGGGGGACTCCTTAATCCACACTAATGAGCGCCTACAATGTTCTTTGGTCTTTCAAAATGTTGACATTCCGGCACACAGTCGTTTCAATATCATTAAGGTCTTTCCCACTACAGTGGAAAGACCTTCATGTCTTTCTTATTATTAAGGTCTTTCCCTTCCACAGAAGGAAAGACCTTACTGTATTTCGTCTGATTATTAAGGTCTTTCCCACTACAGTGGGAAGACCTTCTTACCTTTCTTATGATTATTATTATTTTTCTTTTTTTTTCCGCCGTCATTTGCAAAAAAGTGTCGCGACATATCATTTTCATACTTGGTACCATTAATCGGTCATAATGTCAGATGACTCAGTTCACCCTGTGAAATCGATCTATTTTTAGTAACAGAGTTATCTGCCCCAACACCGTAAACCCTTGTTAGCAGATAAACTCAGAAACCGTAATCGATTCTCAAAATCTGAAGTGTACAAAATGTCCCTGGACCTATGGCGATGATTTATCATGCAAAATTTTTTTTTCCAATCGACTCCCAGTTTACGCGTTTTTGAGCTGAAAAATGTCGCAACGCGTCAAAATTTTTTTCTCAAAAACCGCAAATCCTAGAGACTTGGGACCACCACCATTGATCCTAAGTGACATATGTTACATTTAAAAATGTCAAGGTCAAAGGTCAAAAGTCAAGGTCAAAGGTCACCATAGGTCTTCTTAGCACTATATCTCATAAACCATAAAAGATAGAAGCAGACAATAAATGGGAAAAATACTCCTCTTATTGAGGCCTTTTTTGATACATTTGACCCAAAGCTGTGCGATGAACCATTTTCGAGTTACTGCCCTTGACGCGTTTCGGTTAATCGGTTTTTTGGTTAAAACTTGAAAACGGTTAGAGATAATATAGTAAACATATAGGTTTAACATGATCAGTATGAAAAGAGCTTCAATTTGAGCCAAAGGTCAAAGGTCAAAAGTCAAGGTCAAAGGTCACCATTGGTCTTGTTAGCACTATATCTGATAAACCATAAAAGATAGAAGCAGACAATAAATGGGTAAACTACTGCTCTTATCGAGACCTCCATTTGGTACATTGGCCCGAAGCTGTACTATGAACCATTTTCGAGTTACAGCCCTTGACGCGTTTCGGTTAATCGCTTTTTTCGTTAAAACTTGAAAACGGTTAGATATAATATAGTAAACATATAGGTTTAACATGATCAGCAGGAAAAGAGCTTCAATTTGAGCCAATGGTCAAAGGTCATTAGTCAAGGTCATACCATAATACCATAGCAAGGTGACCGCTATAAAAAGTCCTTAGCAACCATATATTTTTAGAATCAGAATGATGTACTTTACTGATAAATGTCATTTCATGACCGTAAGTTGCCTTTTGTCCCTAGCAACGGAATTAAAGTCCTTAACATCCATCTATTTTTTGGCTCGGAACCACTTTCTTTACTCAAATAACTCATTTTTATGACTGGAAGTGACATTTTGTGCTATAACAAGATACAAATTCCCTTAGCATCACCTAAATTCACTGACTTTAGAGGAACAGTGGGAAAGACCTTCTCATTTGTTCTCAGAACAAATGGCACTTTAATATTATTATTACTTTTCTTCCGATCTAAAATTCAATTTAGTGCTGCCAAAAAATTTCTTATCCGATCGAGCTGAAAATTTGGCGGTGTGATGGATACCCCGTGGGCTTTCTCCCATTCACCCTGTTAGCACGCCCCGTCAAAAATGAGGGCGTGGCAGGGACCCCCCATGAAAACGTTGTTATCACATCTCCTCCTAAGGCACACAAAATGGTACAATAAAATGGACGCCGATTCCATCTGGGATCGATGTCCTCGAATTGTCGATAGGTAGAAAATCGCTGGGCGCAACCAGTAAAAAGTTACCAGTCGTGCAAGTCCAACACCACTTTTTATGTAAAAATCGTAATTTCCCGAAAAACGATGCATCCCAGCTGTTTGAAACCCTCGCCATTCGCTTTAGAATGTCGATTTCAGTCTAAAAATGTCTTTCCGTAACGTGTACGAGTCAATAAATCCTTAAAATCCCACATTGAAACACGTGACCACCCCTCCTCCAGCCACGTAAATTTCGTCTGTCGTGATGTCCGTTTCAGCCATCGTCAGTGAATGACAGTGTAAATCGTGTGTCAACAAGTTGTTCTAACTGTCCGAACTGCATTTTACCTGAAACAATAACAAATTGAAACAATTTCCGACGTCACTTTTTTGTGTATTCCATCGTCTGCTACGTGCCTCGTGTAATTATTTTACAGTGTGAAATTCCGCTGAAAATAAAATAAACAAGTCTTTTATTAATTGTCGTCACGCTCCGTTGATAAAAATCCGTGTCGTCCTGAAATAAACAATCACTGAGATTAAAGATCGTGCATCATGTCATATATAGGTCCGTTCAGACCATCGTAACTCCCTGTTGTGGTAAAATAAAACTATCTCCGTGATATTATATAACAATGTCACGTGACTCCAGCTAGTTCATTTCTTTGCCTTTTACCATAAATCTCTTTCTCTTCTCCTACAAGTCAAGAAAAGTCATTAAAATACAAAACATATAGTTCAAACAGAAAAATTAACAAACAAACAAATAAACAAAAACACTGGTTCCCGGTTTTTATATAATCATAGTTGCATATAAAACTATGAACCCAAAAAGGGCCCAACTCTCCACCCAGGGACAGCATGTCAAAAACAATATATCATGCTGGCCCTGGGGTGGAGGGGCCGGGCCCTTTTTTTTTCTTCAATTTTGTAATTAGAACGTTCTAGAAACAATGGAATAGAAACCCCGGGGGGGGGTATACGGGTATATTACGATGTAAAATGATAGATTTTCACCCTCTGGGGCCTCTTGTTTAACGTTTAACGCCAGTTTTTCCTATAGAAACGATAACGAGGGAAAGACCTTCCTGTGCATTTGTTCTACTGAACAAATGTCCTTTTAATTATTATTAAGGTCTTTCCCACTACAGTGGGAAGACCTTCTTACCTTTCTTATGATTATTATTATTATTTTTCTTTTCTTTTCCGCCATCATTAGCTAAAAAGTGTCGCGACATATCATTTTGATACTTGGTACCATTAATCGGTCATACTGTCAGATGACTCTGTTCACCCTGTGAAACAGATCTATTTTTATTAACAGAGTTATCTGCCCCAACACCGTAAACCCTTGTTAGCAGATAAACTCAGAAACCATAATCGATTCTTCAAATCTGAAGTGTAAAAAATGTCGCTGGTCCTATAGCGATGATTTGTCATGCAAAATTTTTTTTTCCAATCGACTTCCTGTTTACGTGTTTTTGACCTGAAAAATGTCGCAACGCGTGAAAATTTTTTTCTCAAAAACCGTAAGTCCTAGAGACTTGGGACCACCACCATTGATCCTAAGTGACATATGTTACATTTAAAAATGTCAAGGTCAAAGGTCAAAAGTCAAGGTCAAAGGTCACCAAAGGTCTTGTTAGCACTATATCTCACAAACCATAACAGATAGAAGCAGACAATAAATGGGAAAAATACTCCACTTATTGAGACCTTCATTTGGTACATTTGACTCAAAGCTGTACAATGAACCATTTTTGAGTTACTGCCCTTGACGCGTTTCGGTTAATCGGTTTTTTGGTTAAAACTTGAAAACGGTTAGAGATAATATAGTAAACATATAGGTTTAAAGTGATCAGTATGAAAAGAGCTTCAATTTGAGCCAAAGGTCAAAGGTCATAGGTCAAGGTCATACCATAGCAACAAGGTGACTGTTATAAAAAGTCCTTAGCAACCATATATTTTTAGAATCAGAATGATGTACTGTACTGAAATATGTCATATCATGACCGGAAGTGCCATTTTGTCACTAGCAACCGAATGAAAGTCCTTAACAACCATATATTTTTTTGCTCGGGACCACTTTCTATACTCAAATAACTCATTTTTATGACTGGAAGTGACATTTTGTGCTTAGCAAGACACAAAATCCCAAAGCATCACATATATTTTCTCACTTTAGAGGAACAGTGGGAAAGACCTTCTCATTTGTTCTCAGAACAAATGGCATTTTAATTATTATTATTATTGTTCTTCTTTTCTGCCATCAGTTGCTAAAAAGTGTCGCGACATATCATTTTGATACTTGGTACCATTAATCGGTCATACTGGCAGATGACTCAGTTCACCCTGTGAAACCGATCTATTTTTAGTAACAGAGTTATCTGCCCCAACACCGTAAACCCTTGTTAGCAGATTAACTCAGAAACCGTAACGGATTCTCAAAATCTGAAGTGTAAAAAATGTCGCTGGTCCTATAGCGATGATTTGTCATGCAAAATTTTTTTTTCCAATCGACTTCCTGTTTACGTGTTTTTGACCTGAGAAATGTCGCAACGCGTCAAAATTTTTTTCTCAAAAACCGTAAGTCCTAGAGACTTGGGACCACCACCATTGATCCTAAGTGACATGTGTTACATTTAAAAATGTCAAGGTCAAAGGTCAAAAGTCAAGGTCAAAGGTAATCATAGGTCTTGTTAGCACTATATCTCACAAACCATAAAAGATGGAAGCATACAATAAAAAGGAAAAATACTCCTCTTATTGAGACCTTCATTTGGTATATTTGACCGGAAGCTGTGCGATGAACCGTTTTCGAGTTACTGCCCTTGACGTGTTTCGGTTAATCGGTTTTTTGGTTAAAACTTGAAAACGGTTAGAGATAATATAGTAAACATATTGTTTAACATGATCAGCAGGAAAAGAGCTTCAATTTGAGCCAAAGGTCAAAGGTCATACGTCAAGGTCATACCATAGCAACAAGGTGACCGTCATAAAAAGTCCTTAGCAACCATATATTTTTAGAATCAGAATGATGTACTTTACTGATATATGTCATTTCATGACCGGAAGTGGCCTTTTGTCCCTAGCAACGGAATGAAAGTCCTTAACAGCCATCTATTTTTTGGCTTGGGACCACTTTCTTTACTAAAAAAACTCATATTTATGACTGGATGTGACATTTTGTGCTATAGGAAGATAAAAAATCCCTTAGCATCACCTTAATTTTCTGACTTTAGAGGAACAGTGGGAAAGACCTTCTCATTAGTTCTCAGAACAAATGGCAGTTTAATTGTGTTTATATTTTGCTACCATGAAAGTATTTATAATGTTAAAATAAAATAATGTCGTATATTGAGTGATAATATTTTGAATAATATACAATAATTATTATACAAATGCTATCACTCAATATATACCAGTACAATATTACACAATTTTACCTTTACAGTCAATTAGTTACCCTGTATGGGGGACTCCTTAATCCACACTAATGAGCGCCTACAATGTTCTTTGGTCTTTCAAAATGTTGACATTCCGGCACACAGTCGTTTCAATATCATTAAGGTCTTTCCCACTACAGTGGAAAGACCTTCATGTCTTTCTTATTATTAAGGTCTTTCCCTTCCACAGAAGGAAAGACCTTACTGTATTTCGTCTGATTATTAAGGTCTTTCCCACTACAGTGGGAAGACCTTCTTACCTTTCTTATGATTATTATTATTTTTCTTTTTTTTTCCGCCGTCATTTGCAAAAAAGTGTCGCGACATATCATTTTCATACTTGGTACCATTAATCGGTCATAATGTCAGATGACTCAGTTCACCCTGTGAAATCGATCTATTTTTAGTAACAGAATTATCTGCCCCAACACCGTAAACCCTTGTTAGCAGATAAACTCAGAAACCGTAATCGATTCTCAAAATCTGAAGTGTACAAAATGTCCCTGGACCTATGGCGATGATTTATCATGCAAAATTTTTTTTTCCAATCGACTCCCAGTTTACGCGTTTTTGAGCTGAAAAATGTCGCAACGCGTCAAAATTTTTTTCTCAAAAACCGCAAATCCTAGAGACTTGGGACCACCACCATTGATCCTAAGTGACATATGTTACATTTAAAAATGTCAAGGTCAAAGGTCAAAAGTCAAGGTCAAAGGTCACCATAGGTCTTCTTAGCACTATATCTCATAAACCATAAAAGATAGAAGCAGACAATAAATGGGAAAAATACTCCTCTTATTGAGGCCTTTATTTGATACATTTGACCCAAAGCTGTGCGATGAACCATTTTCGAGTTACTGCCCTTGACGCGTTTCGGTTAATCGGTTTTTTGGTTAAAACTTGAAAACGGTTAGAGATAATATAGTAAACATATAGGTTTAACATGATCAGTATGAAAAGAGCTTCAATTTGAGCCAAAGGTCAAAGGTCAAAAGTCAAGGTCAAAGGTCACCATTGGTCTTGTTAGCACTATATCTCATAAACCATAAAAGATAGAAGCAGACAATAAATGGGTAAACTACTGCTCTTATCGAGACCTCCATTTGGTACATTGGCCCGAAGCTGTACTATGAACCATTTTCGAGTTACAGCCCTTGACGCGTTTCGGTTAATCGCTTTTTTCGTTAAAACTTGAAAACGGTTAGATATAATATAGTAAACATATAGGTTTAACATGATCAGCAGGAAAAGAGCTTCAATTTGAGCCAATGGTCAAAGGTCATTAGTCAAGGTCATACCATAATACCATAGCAAGGTGACCGCTATAAAAAGTCCTTAGCAACCATATATTTTTAGAATCAGAATGATGTACCTTACTGATAAATGTCATTTCATGACCGTAAGTTGCCTTTTGTCCCTAGCAACGGAATTAAAGTCCTTAACATCCATCTATTTTTTGGCTCGGAACCACTTTCTTTACTCAAATAACTCATTTTTATGACTGGAAGTGACATTTTGTGCTATAACAAGATACAAATTCCCTTAGCATCACCTAAATTCACTGACTTTAGAGGAACAGTGGGAAAGACCTTCTCATTTGTTCTCAGAACAAATGGCACTTTAATATTATTATTACTTTTCTTCCGATCTAAAATTCAATTTAGTGCTGCCAAAAAGTTTCTTATCCGATCGAGCTGAAAATTTGGCGGTGTGATGGATACCCCGTGGGCTTTCTCCCATTCACCCTGTTAGCAAGCCCCGTCAAAAATGAGGGCGTGGCAGGGACCCCCCATGAAAACGTTGTTATCACATCTCCTCCTAAGGCACACAAAATGGTACAATAAAATGGACGCCGATTCCATCTGGGATCGATGTCCTCGAATTGTCGATAGGTAGAAAATCGCTGGGCGCAACCAGTAAAAAGTTACCAGTCGTGCAAGTCCAACACCACTTTTTATGTAAAAATCGTAATTTCCCGAAAAACGATGCATCCCAGCTGTTTGAAACCCTCGCCATTCGCTTTAGAATGTCGATTTCAGTCTAAAAATGTCTTTCCGTAACGTGTACGAGTCAATAAATCCTTAAAATCCCACATTGAAACACGTGACCACCCCTCCCCCCAGCCACGTAAATTTCGTCTGTCGTGATGTCCGTTTCAGCCATCGTCAGTGAATGACAGTGTAAATCGTGTGTCAACAAGTTGTTCTAACTGTCCGAACTGCATTTTACCTGAAACAATAACAAATTGAAACAATTTCCGACGTCACTTTTTTGTGTATTCCATCGTCTGCTACGTGCCTCGTGTAATTATTTTACAGTGTGAAATTCCGCTGAAAATAAAATAAACAAGTCTTTTATTAATTGTCGTCACGCTCCGTTGATAAAAATCCGTGTCGTCCTGAAATAAACAATCACTGAGATTAAAGATCGTGCATCATGTCATATATAGGTCCGTTCAGACCATCGTAACTCCCTGTTGTGGTAAAATAAAACTATCTCCGTGATATTATATAACAATGTCACGTGACTCCAGCTAGTTCATTTCTTTGCCTTTTACCATAAATCTCTTTCTCTTCTCCTACAAGTCAAGAAAAGTCATTAAAATACAAAACATATAGTTCAAACAGAAAAATAAACAAACAAACAAATAAACAAAAACACTGGTTCCCGGTTTTTATATAATCATAGTTGCATATAAAACTATGAACCCAAAAAGGGCCCAACTCTCCACCCAGGGACAGCATGTCAAAAACAATATATCATGCTGGCCCTGGGGTGGAGGGGCCGGGCCCTTTTTTTTTCTTCAATTTTGTAATTAGAACGTTCTAGAAACAATGGAATAGAAACCCCGGGGGGGGGGTATACGGGTATATTACGATGTAAAATGATAGATTTTCACCCTCTGGGGCCTCTTGTTTAACGTTTAACGCCAGTTTTTCCTATAGAAACGATAACGAGGGAAAGACCTTCCTGTGCATTTGTTCTACTGAACAAATGTCCTTCTAATTATTATTATTATTATTATTGTTCTTCTTTTCTGCCATCAGTTGCTAAAAAGTGTCGCGACATATCATTTTGATACTTGGTACCATTAATCGGTCATACTGGCAGATGACTCAGTTCACCCTGTGAAACCGATCTATTTTTAGTAACAGAGTTATCTGCCCCAACACCGTAAACCCTTGTTAGCAGATAAACTCAGAAACAGAAACAGAACAGTGGGAAAGACCTTCTCATTTGTTCTCAGAACAAATGGCATTTTAATTATTAGGTCTTTCCACCTTTCTGTGGAAAGACCTATAGTTATTGTTCTGATTATTATAATTATTATTAGGTCTTTCCACCTTTCTGTGGAAAGACCTATAGTTATTGTTCTGATTATTATTATTATTATTATTATTATTATTATTATTATTATTATTATTCTTTTCTCTTTTCTTCCGCCAACTTATTTCGGTGTCTGGTTTTTTCACTTCGCGACATGTCGCTTTGATATTTTATATCTGATATCGGTTACCCATTGCGCTTTCACAGTTCACCCTGACTGACCGGACCCTTTTCCTTTAAGGAGTTATCTCCCCTTTTACTAAAAAGCTTGTTCATGCTACTCCTCCTAAACCAAAAAAGATAGCAATACCAAACCTTTACCAAAATGTGTCCTATATCCTTGCGCAACTTTGGGACAGATTGATTGAAGGGTTCTGACGACATCTTATAGGAGTTATCTCCCTTTAAATAAAAGTAGTAAGTAATATTCAAACAAATCTCAACAACTAAAAGAGATAGAGGCCTGGGGTCTTCACCATAGATAATCTTGACCTTTGACCTTGAAAATGGACACAAGGTCAAAGGTCAAGGTCACGTTCTAAATTTTGACATTTGCTTGTGTGCGCTACTCCTCTGAAACGGTAAAAGATAGATAAACACTTATTGAGAGTAAAATGTTTGTCTTATTAAGACGCAACTTTGTCACATTTGGAGCGAAGTAATTTGACTTCATTTTATAGGAGTTATCTCCCATTATATATGTAACTGATTGGTTTTTCACATGGTACTCATTAACTATTAATGATAGAGGGAAAGTAAAGAGTGCAAAATGTTGATCTCTTAAAGGAGCAACTTTGTTACATTTACAAGTAAAGGCTTTGACTTCATTTTATAGGAGTTATCTCCCATTATATATGTAACTTATTGGTTTTTTACATGTTACTCATTAACTATCAATGATAAAGGGAACCGAAAGAGTGCAAAATGTTGGTCTCTTAAAGGAGCAACTTTGTTACATTTATACGGAAAGGATTTGACTTCATTTTATAGGAGTTATCTCCCATTATATATGTAACTGATTGGTTTTTCACATGGTACTCATTAACTATTAATGCTAAAGGGAAAGTAAAGAGTGCAAAATATTGATCTCTTAAAGGAGCAACTTTGTTACATTCACAGGTAAAGGATTTGACTTCATTTTATAGGAGTTATCTCCCATTATATATGTAACTTATTGGTTTTTTACATGTTACTCATTAACTATTAATGATAAAGGGAAACGAAAGAGTGCAAAATGTTGATCTCTTAAAGGAGCAACTTTGTTATATTTATAGGGAAAGGATTTGACTTCATTTTATAGGAGTTATCTCCCATTATATATGTAACTTATTGGTTTTTTACATGTTACTCATTAACTATCAATGATAAAGGGAACCGAAAGAGTGCAAAATGTTGGTCTCTTAAAGGAGCAACTTTGTTACATTTATAGGGAAAGGATTTGACTTCATTTTATAGGAGTTATCTCCCTTTATATATGTAACTTATTGGTTTTTTACATGTTACTCATTAACTATCAATGATAAAGGGAACCGAAAGAGTGCAAAATGTTGATCTCTTAAAGGAGCAACTTTGTTACATTATAGGGAAAGGATTTGACTTCATTTTATAGGAGTTATCTCCCATTATATATGTAACTGATTTGTTTTTCGCATGGTACTCATTAACTATTAATGATAGAGGGAAACGAAAGAGTGCAAAATGTTGGTCTCTTAAAGGAGCAACTTTGTTACATTTATACGGAAAGGATTTGACTTCATTTTATAGGAGTTATCTCCCATTATATATGTAACTTATTGGTTTTTTACATGTTATTCATTACTATTAATGATAAAGGGAAACGAAAGAGTGCAAAATGTTGGTCTCTTAAAGGAGCAACTTTGTTATATTTTTAGGGAAAGGATTTGACTTCATTTTATAGGAGTTATCTCCCATTATATATGTAACTGATTGGTTTTTCACATGGTACTCATTAACGATTAATGATAGAGGGAAACTAAAGAGTGCAAAATGTTGATCTCTTAAAGGAGAAACTTTGTCACATTTGCAGGGAATTAATAACACTTCATTTTATAGGAGTTATCTCCCATTATATATGTAACTTATTGTTTTTTTACATGTTACTCAATAACTATTAATGATAAAGGCAACTAAAGAGTGCAAAATGTTGGTCTTTTAAGGGAGCAACTTTTTTTACATTTGCAGTAAACGGATTTGACTTCATTTTATAGGAGTTATCTCCCATTATATATGTAACTGATTAGTTTTTCACTTGTAACTCATTAACTATTAATGATAGAGGCATGGGGTCTTCACCATATACCCTCATGCCCTTTGACCTTGAAAACTTGTATGGGTAAAGGTCACGTACTAATTTTTGACCTTTGCTATTTTTAAAAATATTGAAATTATTTTCGTCCTAATATGTTCTATTACTAATTACGAGTAAATGAAGACATGGCGTTAAAAGTTGTATTAAACTTTTATCAGAGTTATCTCTCTTAGAATGCCAAATCAGTAGCAAATAGTATAAAATAATTTCTATTTTAAATATTTATACCAAAAAAAGTTATAACATTTTGCAAAAAGATGATTATTTTAAATGTCATCATATAATACAAAATTAAAATTAATGTGGAAAGACCCTCAAATGTTCAACCGAACAGTTGATCTTTAATTATTATTATTATTATTTTCTCTTTTCTTCCGCCAACTTATTTCGATGTCTGGTTTTTTCACTTCGCGACATGTCGCTTTGATATTTTATATATGATGTCTGTTACCCATTGCGCTTTCGCAGTTCACCCTGACTGACCACACCCTTTTTCTTTACGGAGTTATCTCCCCTTTTACTAAAAAGCTTGTTCCTGCTACTCCTCCTAAACCAAAAAAGATAGCAATACCAAATCTTTACCAAAATGTGTCCTATATCCTTGCGCAACTTTGGGACAGATTGATTGAAGGGTTCTGACGACATGTTATAGGAGTTATCTCCCTTTAAATAAAAGTAGTAAGTGATATTCAAACAAATCTCAGCAACTAAAAGAAATAGAGGCCTGGGGTCTTCACTTTAGACCATCATGACCTTTGACCTTGAAAATGGACACAAGGTCAAAGGTCAAGGTCACGTTCTAAATTTTGACATTTGCTTGTGTCCGCTACTCCTTTGAAACGGTAAAAGATAGATAAACACTTATTAAGAGTAAAATATTCGTCTTAGTAAGACGCAACTTTGTCACATTTGGAGGGAAGTAATTTGACTTCATTTTATAGGAGTAATCTCCCATTATATATGTAACTGATTGGTTTTTCACATAGTACTCTTTAACTATTAATGATAGAGGGAAACTAAAGAGTGCAAAATGTTGATCTCTTAAAGGAGCAACTTTGTCACATTTACAGGAAAAGGATTTGAAGTCATCCTATAGGAGTTATCTCCCATTATATTTGTAATTTATTAGTTTTTTACATGTTACTCATTAACAATTACTGATAAAAGGAAACTAAAGAGTGCAAAATGTTGGTCTTTTAAAGGAGCAACTTTGTTACATATAGGGAAAGGATTTGACTTAATTTTATAGGAGTTATCTCCCATTATATATGTAACTGATTGGTTTTTCACATGGTACTCATTAACTATTAATGATAGAGGGAAACTAAAGATTGCAAAATGTTGATCTTTTGAAGGAGCAACTTTGTCACATTTACAGGAAAAGGATTTGAAGTCATCCTATAGGAGTTATCTCCCATTATATTTGTAATTTTTTAGTTTTTCACACGTAACTCATTAACTATTAATGATAAAGGGAAAGTAAAGTGTGCAAAATGTTGGTCTTTAACAGGAGCAAATTTGTTACATTTACAGGTAAAGGATTTGACTTCATTTTATAGGAATTATCTCCCATTATATATGTAAATTATTGGTTCTTCACATGGTACTCATTAACTATTAATGATAGAGGGAAACTAAAGAGTGCAAAATGTTGATTTCTTAAAGGAGCAACTTTGTTACATTTACAGGTAAAGGATTTGACTTCATTTTATAGGAGTTATCTCCCATTATATATGTAAATTATTGGTTTTTTACATGGTACTCATTAACTATTAATGATAGAGGGAAACTAAAAAGTGCAAATTGTTGATCTCTTAAAGGAGCAACTTTGTCACATTTACAGGATAAGGATTTGAAGTCATCTTATAGGAGTTATCTCCCATTATATAAGTTACTTATTGGTTTTTTACATGTTACTCATTAACTATTAATGATAAAGGGAAACTAAACAGTGCAAAATGTTGGTCTTTTAAAGGAGCAACTTTTTTACATTTACAGGGAAAGGATTTGATTTCATTTTATAGGAGTTATCTTCTATTATAAATGTAACTGATTGGTTTTTCGTATGTTACTCATTAACTATTAATGATAGAGGGAAAGTAAAGAGTGCAAAATGTTGATCTCTTAAAGGAGCAACTTTGTTACATTTACAGGTAAAGGATTTGACTTCATTTTATAGGAGTTATCTCCCATTATATATGTAAATTATTGGTTTTTCACATGGTACTCATTAACTATTAATGATAGAGGGAAACTAAAGAGTGCAAAATGTAGATCTCTTAAAGGAGCAACTTTGTCACATTGCAGGGAATTAATTAGACTTCATTTAATAGGAGTTATCTCCCATTATATATGTAACTTATTGGTTTTTAACATGTTACTCAATAACTATTAATGATAAAGGGAAACTAAAGAGTACAAAATGTTGGTCTTTTAAGGGAGCAACTTTTTTACATTTGCAGTAAACGGATTTGACTTCATTGTATAGGAGTTATCTTCCATTATATATGTAACTGATTGGTTTTTCGTATGTTACTCATTAACTATTAATGATAGAGGGAAAGTAAAGAGTGCAAAATGTTGATCTCTTAAAGGAGCAACTTTGTTACATTTACAGGTAAAGGATTTGACTTCATTTTATAGGAGTTATCTCCCATTATATATGTAAATTATTGGTTTTTCACATGGTACTCATTAACTATTAATGATAGAGGGAAACTAAAGAGTGCAAAATGTAGATCTCTTAAAGGAGCAACTTTGTCACATTTGCAGGGAATTAATTAGACTTCATTTAATAGGAGTTATCTCCCATTATATATGTAACTTATTGGTTTTTAACACGTTACTCAATAACTATTAATGATAAAGGGAAACTAAAGAGTGCAAAATGTTGGTCTTTTAAGGGAGCAACTTTGTTACATTTACAGGTAAAGGATTTGACTTCATTTTATAGGAGTTATCTCCCATTATATATGTAAATTATTGGTTCTTCACATGGTACTCATTAACTATTAATGATAGAGGGAAACTAAAGAGTGCAAAATGTTGATTTCTTAAAGGAGCAACTTTGTTACATTTACAGGTAAAGGATTTGACTTCATTTTATAGGAGTTATCTCCCATTATATATGTAAATTATTGGTTTTTCACATGGTACTAATTAACTATTAATGATAGAGGGAAACTAAAAAGTGCAAATTGTTGATCTCTTAAAGGAGCAACTTTGTCACATTTACAGGATAAGGATTTGAAGTCATCTTATAGGAGTTATCTCCCATTATATAAGTTACTTATTGGTTTTTTACTTGTTACTCATTAACTATTAATGATAAAGGGAAACTAAACAGTGCAAAATGTTGGTCTTTTAAAGGAGCAACTTTTTTACATTTACAGGGAAAGGATTTGATTTCATTTTATAGGAGTTATCTTCTATTATATATGTAACTGATTGGTTTTTCGTATGTAACTCATTAACTATTAATGATAGAGGGAAAGTAAAGAGTGCAAAATGTTGATCTCTTAAAGGAGCAACTTTGTTACATTTACAGGTAAAGGATTTGACTTCATTTTATAGGAGTTATCTCCCATTATATATGTAAATTATTGGTTTTTCACATGGTACTCATTAACTATTAATGATAGAGGGAAACTAAAGAGTGCAAAATGTAGATCTCTTAAAGGAGCAACTTTGTCACATTTGCAGGGAATTAATTAGACTTCATTTAATAGGAGTTATCTCCCATTATATATGTAACTTATTGGTTTTTAACATGTTACTCAATAACTATTAATGATAAAGGGAAACTAAAGAGTACAAAATGTTGGTCTTTTAAGGGAGCAACTTTTTTACATTTGCAGTAAACGGATTTGACTTCATTGTATAGGAGTTATCTTCCATTATATATGTAACTGATTGGTTTTTCGTATGTTACTCATTAACTATTAATGATAGAGGGAAAGTAAAGAGTGCAAAATGTTGATCTCTTAAAGGAGCAACTTTGTTACATTTACAGGTAAAGGATTTGACTTCATTTTATAGGAGTTATCTCCCATTATATATGTAAATTATTGGTTTTTCACATGGTACTCATTAACTATTAATGATAGAGGGAAACTAAAGAGTGCAAAATGTAGATCTCTTAAAGGAGCAACTTTGTCACATTTGCAGGGAATTAATTAGACTTCATTTAATAGGAGTTATCTCCCATTATATATGTAACTTATTGGTTTTTAACATGTTACTCAATAACTATTAATGATAAAGGGAAACTAAAGAGTGCAAAATGTTGGTCTTTTAAGGGAGCAACTTTTTTACATTTGCAGTAAACGGATTTGACTTCATTGTATAGGAGTTATCTTCCATTATATATGTAACTGATTGGTTTTTCGTATGTTACTCATTAACTATTAATGATAGAGGGAAAGTAAAGAGTGCAAAATGTTGATCTCTTAAAGGAGCAACTTTGTTACATTTACAGGTAAAGGATTTGACTTCATTTTATAGGAGTTATCTCCCATTATATATGTAAATTATTGGTTTTTCACATGGTACTCATTAACTATTAATGATAGAGGGAAACTAAAGAGTGCAAAATGTTCATCTCTTAAAGGAGCAACTTTGTCACATTTACAGGGAAAGGATTTGACTTCATTTTATAGGAGTTATCTCCCATTATATATGTAACTGATTAGTTTTTCACTTGTAACTCATTAACTATTAATGATAGAGGCATGGGGTCTTCACCATAGAACCTCATGCCCTTTGACCTTGAAAACTTGTATGGGTAAAGGTCACGTACTTATTTTTGACCCTTGCTATTTTTAAAGATGTTGAAATTATTTTCGTCCTAAAATGTTCTATTACTAATTACGAGATGGCGTTAAAAGTTGTATTAAACTTTTATCAGAGTTATCTCTCTTAGAATGCCAAATCAGTAGCAAATAATATAAAATAATTTATATTTTAAATATTTATACCAAAGTTATAACATTTTGCAAAAAGATGATTATTTTAAATGTCATCATATAATACAAAATTAAAATTAATGTGGAAAGACCCTCAAATGTTCAACCGAACAGTTGATCTTTAATTATTATTATTATTATTGTTCTTCTTTTCTGCCATCAATTGACGAAAAGTGTCGCGACATATCTTTTCGATACTTGGTACCATTATTTGGTCATACCAGTACTCGCCTTAGCCGACCCTGTGAAACCGATCTATTTTTAGTAACGGAGTTATCTGCCCCAGACCGAAAAACCTTGTGCACAGATCTCCTCCTAAACCATAACCGATATCAA
This sequence comes from Limnoperna fortunei, assembly GCA_944474755.1. Taxonomy (NCBI): domain Eukaryota; kingdom Metazoa; phylum Mollusca; class Bivalvia; order Mytilida; family Modiolidae; genus Limnoperna; species Limnoperna fortunei. The sequence goes on from OX104113.1 coordinate 55,791,518, forward strand.
AAATCTGAAGTGTGGAAAATGTTGCTGGACTGCTGGCGACATGTCATCACGCAAAATTTTTTTTTTCGATCCACTTCCTGTTTACGCGATTTTGACGCGAAATTTGACGAAAACGTCAAGTTGTCGGATTTACACAAAACTTGGTTTCCACGTAGATATGAAGGTCCTAATAACAAATATCAGATAAAAATTGTTTTTCGGTCCACCATTTTCAAAATGGCCGCCATTGAAATTTTGTTTTCGCTATAACTCGAAAACCATAAAAAATTGAAGCAGACAATATATCAGAAAAACGTTCCTCTCACTGAAATATACATTTGATATATTGTGTCGAAAACTGTGCGACAAACCGTTTTTGAGGTTATGGACCTTGACACGTTTCAGCTAAATTTTGTTTTCAATATAACTCAAAAACCATAAAAAATTGAAGCAGACAATATATTAGAAAAATGTTCCTCTCATTGAGATCTACATTTGATATATAGTGTCAAAAACTGTGCGACAAACCGTTTTCGAGGTTATGGCCCTTGACTTGTTTCAACTAAATTTTGTTTTCAATATAACTCAAAAACCATAAAAAATTGAAACAGACAATATATCAGAAAAATGTTCCTCTCACTGAGGTCTAAATTTGATATATAGTCTCGAAAACTGTGCGACAAGCCGTTTTCGAGGTTATGGCGCTTGACACGTATCGGCTAAATTTTGTTTTCAATATAACTCAAAAACCATAAAAAATTGAAGCAGACAATATATCAGAAAAATGTTCCTCTCATTGAAATCTACATTTGATATATAGTGTCGAAAACTGTGCGACAAACCGTTTTCGAGGTTATGGCCCTTGACACGTTTCAGCTAAATTTTGTTTTCAATATAACTCAAAAACCATAAATATTGAAGCAGACAATATATCATAAAAATGTTCCTCTCATTGAGTTCTACATTTGATATATAGTGTTGAAAACTGTGCAACAAACCGTTTTCGAGGTTATGGCCCTTGACACGTTTCGGCTAATCAGTTTATGGCTTATAACTTTTAAATCGTCACAGATAATATAGTAAACATATGGTTTTTATGTGACCGTCATAATAAGCCCTTCGATTTAAGAGCAAAGTCGAATGGTTACGGGCAGCCATTTTCAAAATGGCTGACCCTGTAAACAGTTTTTATGAAATAACACTTAAACCGTACAAAATTGAAGCGGACAATTCATGGGAAACTGAATCGGGATCACTAACTAAATTTAAAAATCATATTGTATGACCGGAAGTGACATTTTGTCCATAGCAACCAACTAAATGTCCTTAGCAACCATACATTTTCTGACTTAGGACCACTTGCTTTGTACACTAAAACCATGGTAACTGACCTTAAAGTCATTAGCAACTATATACCTAGACATAACACTAACAAAATGCAGGGAAATACCTCACATTTGTTCTATGAACAAATGACTTTTATTATTTTTCTTTTTCTCCCCAAATTTCCAAATGGGTTTGCCAGAAGGGGTTTCGACATATCATTATGATACTTTATGCGTTTAATCGCTCATACCAGGAGATGACCTGGCTCACCCTGTGAGACTATTATATTTTTAGTAACAGAGTTATCTGCCCCAACACCGAAAACCTTGTTAGCAGATAAACTCGGAAACCGTAACAGATACTCAAAATCTGAAGCGTGCAAAGTGTTGGGCGACGCATGGCGATGATTTAACATGCAAACTTTTTTTTTCTTAATCGACTTCCGGTTTACGCGTTTTTGACCTGAAAAATGACGCAATGCGTCAAATTTTTTTTCAAAAAAACCGTAAGTCCTAGAGACTTGGGACCACCACCCTTGATCCTAAGTGACATATGTTACATTTAAAAATGTCAAGGTCAAAGGTCAAAAGTCAAGGTCAAAGGTCACCATAGGTCTTGTTAGCACTATATCTCACAAACCATAAAAGATCGAAGCAAAGAATAAATGGGAAAAATACTCCACTTATTGAGACCTTCATTTGGTACATTTGACCCAAAGCTGTGCGATGAACCGTTTTCGAGTTACTGCCCTTTACGCGTTTCGGTTAATCGGTTTTTTGGTTAAAACTTGAAAACGGTTAGAGATAATATAGTAAACATATAGGTTTAAAGTGATCAGTATGAAAAGAGCTTCAATTTGAGCCAAAGGTCAAAGGTTATAGGTCAAGTCATACCCTAGCAACAAGGTGACCGTTATATAAAGTCCTTAGCAACCATATATTTTTAGAATCAGAATGATGTACTTTATTGAAATATTTCATTTCATGACCGGAAGTGGCCTTTTGTCCCTAGCAACCGAATGAACGTCCTTAACAACCATATATATATTTTGGGCCGGGAACACTTTATCCAAATAATTCATTTTTATGACTGGAAGTGACATTTTGTGCTATAACAAGACACAAATCTCATAGCATCACCTAACTTTTCTAACTTTAGAGGAACAGTGGGAAAGACCTTCTCATAACAAATGGCAGTTTAATTATTATTAAGGTCTTTCCCACTTACAGTGGGAAGACCTTCTTGCTTTTGCTTTGATTTTTTTTTTCCGCCAACTTTCAAACCCAAACAGTTTATAAAGTACGCGACATATCATTTTGGTCTTTCGCGACAAGTTTTGGACACTGAAAGTCTATTCGGAATTCACCCTGTGAAATCAAAACATTTTTCTTTACGGAGTTATCTGCCCAAACACCGAAAACCTTGTTATCGCGTAATCTCTGGAACTATAACAGATACAAGAAAACTAAAAAGTGACAAATGTTAAGGAACTTTTGTGACAACTTTATGACATATTTTGGCTAAAAATTTCTGACTAGCGAAGGCGAGCGGTATACCTTGAATGCTTCAAGGACTCCGCTTATCACAAAAACGCACAAACCGTAAGTCGAAATCAGGAATAGTATTCACCATTTGTCATCCTGTGACACGTCCTTAAAGAAAATCTCAAAGTCAAAGTTCAGAAGTGACCTCGACCTTAGGCCTCCAATCTTGTTATCATTACAACTCGAAAACTATAAAAGATAGAAGAAGACAATAAATGGGAAAAATACTCCTCTCATCAAGGCCTTCATTTGATACATTTGGTCCGAAACTGTGCGATGAACCGTTTTCGAGTTCGGGCTCTTGACTCATTTCAGTTAATCAGTTTTTGGCATACAACTTGAAAACTGTTACAGATAATATAGTAAACATATAGGTTTAACATGATCATCAAGTAAAGGCCTTCAATTTGAGCACAAATTGAAAGGTCACAGGTCAAGGTCATACCATAGCAACCAGGTCACCATTACAAAAAGTCTAACTGAAATATGTTAATTTTCAACCAGAAGTGGCATTTTGTCCTTAGCAACGGCCACGAAAGTCCTTGACAACCATGTATTTTTTTACTCAGGACCACAGAAATAGTCTATTCCGCATAAAAAATGGTCCAGTAACTTATGTAGTCAAGTTCACAACAAGAGATGAAGAAAAATTAAATTTCATAAAGGTATCTGGGAAAGACCTTTCTAATTGTTCTTGAACAATTAGCCCTATCTTTTCTTTTTTTTTTCCGCCAACTTTCAAAACCAAACAGTTTAAAAACTACGCAACATATCTTTTTGGTCTTTCGCGACAGTTTGTGGCACTGGAAGTCTATTCCGAATTCACCCTGTGAAAGCGAAACATTTTTCTTTACGGAGTTATCTGCCCAAACGCCGAAAACCTTGTTATCGCGTAATCTCTGGAACTATAGCAGATACAAGAAAACTAAAAAGTGACAAATGTTAAGGAACTTTTGGGACAACTTTATGACATATTTTGGCTAAAAATTTCTGACTAGCGAAGGCGAGCGGTATACCTTGAATGTTTCAAGGACTCCGCTTATCACAAAAACTCACAAACCGTAAGTCGAAATCACAAAAAGTCTTCACCATATATCGTCCTATGACATGTCCTTAAAGAAAATCTCAAAGTGAAAGTTCAGAAGTGAACTCGACCTTAGGCCTCCAAATCTTTTTATCATTACAACTCAAAAACTATAAAAGATAGAAGAAGACAATAAATGGGAAAAATACTCCTCTCATCAAGGCCTTCATTTGATACATTTGTCCGAAACTGTACGATAAACCGTTTTCGAGTTCGGGCTCTTGGCTCATTTCAGTTAATCAGTTTTTGGCATACAACTTGAAAACCGTTACAGATAATAAACATATAGGTTAAACATGATCACTAAGTAAAGGCCTTCAATTTGAGCCCAAATTCAAAGGTCACAGGTCAAGGTCATACCATAGCAACCAGGTCTCCATTACAAAAAGTCCTTAGCAACCATATATTTTTTAAATCAGGATGATGTACTTTACTGAAACATGTTATTTTACATCAGAAGTGGTATTTTGTCCTTAGCAACGGCCACGAAAGTCCTTGACAACCATGTATTTTTTTACTTAGGACCACAGAAATAGTCTATTCCGCCTAAAAAATGGTTCAGTAACTTATGTAGTCAAGTTCACAACAAGAGATGAAGAAAAATCAATTTCATAAAGACATCTGGGAAAGACCTTTCTAATTGTTCTTGAACAATTAGCCCTATCTTTATTTTTATTTTTCTCCCCAATTTTCCAAATGGGTTTGCCAGAAGGGGTTTCGACATATCATTATGATACTTTGTATGTTTAATCGCTCATACCAGGAGATGACCTGGCTCACCCTGTGAGACTGTTCTATTTTTAGTAACAGAGTTATCTGCCCCAACACCGAAAACATTGTTAGCAGATAAACTCGGAAACCGTAACAGATACTCACAATCTGAAGTGTGCAAAGTGTAGGGCGACTTATGGCGATGATTTAACATGCAAGCTTTTTTTTCTTAATCGACTTCCGGTTTACGCGTTTTTGACCTGAAAAATGACGCAACGCGTCAAAATTTTTTTCTCGAAAACCGTAAGTCCTAGAGACTTGGGACCACCACCATTGATCCTAAGTGACATATGTTACATTTGAAAATGTCAAGGTCAAAGGTCAAAAGTCAAGGTCAAAGGTCACCATAAGTGTTCTTAGCACTATATCTCATAAACCATAAAAGATAGAAGCAGATAATAAATGGGAAAAATACTCCCCTTATCGAGACCTCCATTTGGTACATTTGGCCGGAAGCTGTCCGATGAACCGTTTTCGAGTTACAGCCCATGACGCGTTTCGGATAATTGGTTTTTTGGTTAAAACTTGAAAACGTTTAGAGATAATATAGTAAACATATAGGTTTAACATGATCAGTAGGAAAAGAGCTTAAATTTGAGCCAAGGTCAAAGGTCAAAAGTCAAGGTCAAAGGTCACCATTGGTCTTGTTAGCACTATATCTCATAAACCATAAAAGATAGAAGCAGACAATAAATGGGAAAAATACTGCTCTTATCAAGACCTCCATTTGGTACATTGACCCGAAGTTGTGCGATGAACCATTTTCGAGTTACAGCCCTTGACGCATTTCGGTTAATCGGTTTTTTTGGTTAAAACTTGAAAACGGTTAGAGATAATATAGTAAACATATAGGTTTATCATGATCAGTAGGAAAAGAGCTTCAATTTGAGCCCAAGGGCAAAGGTCATAGGTCAAGGTCATACTATAATAACTCTTATAAAAAGTCGTTAGCAACCATATATTTTTAAAATCAGAATGATGTACTTTACTTAATTATGTCATTTCATGACCGGAAGTGGCCTTTTGTCTCTGGCAACGGAATGAACGTCCTGAACAACCATATATTTTTGGTACGGGACCACTTTCTTTACTTAAATAACTCATTTTTTATGACTGGAAGCGACATTTTGTGCTATAGCAAAACACAAAATACCATATCATCACCTAAATTTTCTGACTTTAGAGGAACAGTGGGAAAGACCTTCTCATTTGTTCTCAGAACAAATGACGGTTTAATTAAGGTCTTTCCCCTTTCAAAGGGAAAGACCTTACTGTATTTCTTCTGATTATTATTTTTCTTCTTTTCTGCTGCAGTTGTCAAAAAAGTGTCTTGACGTATCGCTTTGAAACTTGGCACACTTAACCGACACTACCTGGGCTCGACCTGAGTCACCCTGCGAAACCGATCTATTTTTAATAACGGAGTTATCTGCCCGGGATTCAAAAACCTTGTTTGCAGATAAACTCAGAAACCGTAACCGTTATCAAAAATCTGAAGTGGGGAAAATGTTGCTAGACTCCTGGTCATGATTCGTCACGCAAAAAATTTTGTTTCGATCAACTTCCTGGTTACGCGATTTTGACGCGAAATTTGTCGAAAACGTCAAAGTTGTCGGATTCACACAAAACTTGGTTTCCAAGCAGGGTAGGAAACTCGCTAAAATATCTGCCAGACCACAGGGCTGGCTGCATAAAAAAATTACCTGTCCTGACCAAAATTGGCCAGCCCTGAAAATCAACGTAATTCCACCCATTTTCCTTTATAGATTCCTAATTGATTTTTTGTGTTCTAAATGTTTAAATGGAGACAAAGATTTGTTAAATGAGCTGCATGTTCATTTGATGATTTTGAGTTTAAAGATGTCAGACTATCAAATACAGCAGGTGCCATAGTGCAGAGTGCAACAAGTGAACATTCATTTTTGCAGAACTATTGCCAATTTGTTTTAACTAAAATTAGCTTTTATATTTTAAGGGATTCAGGGGTTGAAAATTCCTCAAGCCCAATGCCCGGGGCTTAAAAAATGGAAACCTTGGGCTTGGCAATTTTTTTGGAAAAAAATCCCATCGGGCTTAGACTTTTTCCAGGAAAAATAATAAGAATTTTCTTGAAATGTATACCATTTAAATTTTTCTTAAGAATACTCATAAAACTATATCATGCAACTTATTTTTCTCCTTGGAATCAAGGGCAGGTCGTTTTTGAGGCGATGGAAGACCAAGATATTGCCGTAGCATCGTTACATTGACAACAACAATTTTAGTCCATTAATTTTTTTTACGAAACGAGATCGCCATTGGATGATTTGATATCAACTAGCCAATGGGGGTTAATTTGACAATAAAACATCTTACCATATTCCCTACGGAAATTGTATCGAAACACGTGTTTGTTGTAATGTTAATGTAACCGACTAACTTCTTACGTACCGTTATGAATAAGGTAATACAGGGAACACGTTTTAAAAATAGAAAAGGGTAATTCCACTCGTCTATAAAAAGAGACCGACCACCGGGCCGTCGATATTTAATTTTTGACCGCCCGGGCGTACAATAGGCCGTCTCGGGCGGTCGGGCGGGCTATTATTTCCTACTCTATTCCAAGTAGATAATAGGGTCCTAATTAAATATATCGCATCAAAAAATTTTTTCGGTCCACCATTGACATTTTTGTTTTCAATATAACTCAAAAACCATAAAAAATTTAAGCAGACAATATATCAGAAAAATGTTCCTCTCAATGAGATCTACATTTGATATAATAGTTGAAAACTGTGCGACAAACCGTTTTCGAGGTTATGGCCCTTGACAGGTTTCGGCTAAATTTTGTTTTCAATATAACTCAAAAACCATAAAAAATTAAAGCAAACAATATATCAAAAAAATGTTCCTCTCATTGAGATCTACATTTGATATATAGGATTGAAAACTGTGCAACAAACTCTTTTCGAGGTTATGGCCCTTGACAGGTTTCGGTTAAATTTTGTTTTCAATATAACTCAAAAGCCATAAAATATTGAAGCAGACAATATATCAGAAAAATGTTCCTCTCATTGAGATCTGCATTTGATATAATTGTCGAAAACTGTGAGACAAACCGTTTTCGAGGTTATGGCCCTTGAACGTTTCGACTAATCAGTTTTTGACTTATAACTTGAAAACGGTTAGAGATAATATAGTAAACATGTATATTTAAAGTGATCCTCTCATCAAGACCTTCATTTAGTATATTGTACCCGAAACTGTTATATGAACCGTATTCGAGTTATCGGCCTTGACGCATTTCTGTTATTAGGTTTTTGACTTATAACTTGAAAACGGTTAGAGATAATATACATGTAGTTAACATGGTCATATGTCTTGCGCGAAGAATCTGCCTTGCTTTTTGACCAATCGTATATCACTGACCAAAGCTCATGAATATTAAGGAAAAGATAAATCACGAAAAAAAAAATACACATCTTTGCTGCAATTAATCAGACCTGTCCAGACACTAAAAAGTGTTACAATATATAAAACGTAACACATAACCAGTATCTAGAGAGTATCTTATATCTTCGAGCTCATCTGATATGGACCTGATAAGCCTTGTCGAGCGAAAAAAAAAAAACAACTAAGAATGAATATGTATCAAGATATTAGTACTTTTTGGCTTAGAAAGGGGTAATCATATGAGACTTAAAATTTTTCAATGATGGACAATTCAAAATGGCTTAAACACTAATTTCAAATTTTTAGTACATATTAAATGTACTTTTTGTAACATAAAAAACTAACTTTTGGGAAAAATTGATAAAATAAATAACAGTGAGTGAGTTCCGACAGTGTGTAATTATGTGTCGAGTGAAGAAAACATGCACTTTGTTACAAAATTTGCTGTATTAAACCAAATGTGATAATTATTAAAATGATTGAAATGATGTTAACTTGCACATTTATACAGAAATTAGCAATTTAAGTGCAATTACTTTAAAAATGGTACACTATATTCCTAAATTTTCATGAAAAAATATTCAACACTGTGACAATAGCCTAAATCGACACATTTTAAACCAATATTAAAACAAAACCTTGTTATTTCTACAAGTTTCCCTCTTTTCCTTATTGTTTAATTATTAAATTTAAAATAATTATGGAGTCTCCGTGGCCGAGTGGTCAAGGTAGTTCGTCTACTATTGATCACATGGTCTGTCAACACTGAGATTGCTGGTTCGATTCTCACTGCAGGCAGGGTGTACTCGACTCCAATCTTAATTGACAAGGATTGCCAGTTTTCCTACCGTAGGTTGGGGTTTTCTCCGGGTACTCCGGCTTCCTCCCCCAATAAAAACTGGACGCCATGATATAGCTGAAAAATTGCTGAAAGTGGTGTTAAACACCATCAAACAAACAACAAACATAAAATATTTAAAGCTGTTGTGTCTTATTTTAGTGTGTTTCTCCATTAAAAATGAGTACAAAGCTATTTCTGAATCATAATAATAATATTGTATGGAGTCAATCAATTAAAAATACCAAGATGTATGACAAAATAAGTTTGCATAAAATGTTATGAAGTTTGGTCTACTTTCATAGTGCACATTTTTTCAATATACATAACCAAAACACTAAATTTAATCAACTTACTTTGTTAGCTAAATAGAAGATACTTTCCGTTTAGAATGTGGATTTCAGTCTAAAAACGTATTTCCTCAAAGTATACGAGTCAATAAATCCTTAAAATCCCAGACTGAAGCACGTGACAACTCCTCCCCCTTATTTGTAAATTTCCTCTGCTGTGATGTCCATTTCAGTTATCGTCAGTGAATCATAGTGTAAATCGTTTCTCAACAAGTTGTTCTAACTATCCGAACTGCATTTTACCTCACATTTAAATCAAATTGAAACACTTTCCGACGTGAATTTTTGTGTATTCTGTCGTCTGCTACGTGACTCGTGTCCTTATTTTCTAGCTTGAAATTCCTATGAAATAATGTGAAAACGTCTTTAAATGATCGTCGGAGTTTATAATAATCCGTGTCTTCCTGAAATAAATAATCACTGAGATTAAAGATCGTGCTTCATGTAGTATACGTCAACACACACCGAAGACGCTGACAAAATGCTATGAACGCGAGCTTCGACGAAGACACCTCAGTGTTCATTTAATGTGTTACTATAAATAGAGCGAAATGACAAAGAAGTATTTATTTCACACCAAAATAATGTATATGAATTTTTAAAACTAGTTTAACAAATTTTTGTCACAATATTTAAATCTGCAGAGTCCCATTTTCCGTTTTTTCTAAAATTAGTGCAAAGGTATTTGAATCAATGTGAGACAATCAATTAAAAATACCAAGATGTACTGGTCACAGAGTAGTTTTCGCCGGCAAGTAATTCTCGCCACCCGATCTTTTGACAGTTTTTGTGAAAATTGGCATTTTAAAAGTGACCAGCGTATACAAAACTTTACCGTGTCAATCCGACGGGATTTTGCCTGTCAAAATTAAAAACTGCTACCGCGTTTGGTCGAGTTTATGGTCCTTTTGTAAATCTTTTATTACACTTTTTGAAATCAACAATTATTTTCCACAGCTAAACGGCCTTCTGAAATGCGGCTGAATTTTAATTTTGAGACATCGATTTTCCATACTAAATTTTGACCTTGTTTTGAACGGATGTGTACGTTAGGAAAATTCAATTGTTGTCTATTCGAAATCCTTCGGGTAATGTCGTCTGCAGTTGTGGCGGGAAAAGTCTCGCGGTTTGTCCGAATACCATTGTACGTTACGAAAGCAGACGAACGTTTGTAAACAACATTAGACCCCTTTAGAAACAAAAATGGCTGACTTCCTATGGAAATTCGATCCACTAAAATGAAAATTCAGCCGCATTTCACAACGCTATTTAGCTGTAGAAAATAAGTGTTGATTTCAAAAAGTGTAATAAAAGATTTACAAAAGGACCATAAACTCTACCAAACGCGGTAGCAGTTTTTAATTTTGACAGGCAAAATCCCGTCGGATTGACACGGTAAAGTTTAGTATAATTTGTTTTGGATGTAAGATGGTGAAATCTATTATAGTCAATTTTACCGTGTCTGTCCGACAGGTTTTGCCTGACAAAATAGAATACTGCTTACCGCGTATGGTCGAGTTTATGGTCCTTTTGTAGATCTCATATTACACTTTTTGAAATGAACAATTATTTTCCACAGTTAATCGGCGTTTTGAATCGGGCTGAATTTTCATTTTGATTAATCGAATTTCCATAGGAAGTCAGCCATTTTTGTTTCTAAAGGGGTCTAATGTTGTTTACAAACGTTCGTCTACTTTCGTGACGTTCAATGGTATTCGGACAAACCGCGAGACTTTTCCCGCCTTAACTGCAGACGACATTACCCGAAGGATTACGAATAGACAACAATGGAATTTTCCTAACGTACACTTCCGTTCAAAACAAGGTCAAAATTTAGTATGGAAATTCGATTTATCAAAATGAAAATTCAGCCGCATTTCAGAACGCCGATTAACTGTGGAAAATAATTGTTGATTTCAAAAAGTGTAATATGAGATCTACAAAAGAACCATAAACTCGACCATACGCGGTAAGCAGTATTCTATTTTGTCAGGCAAAACCCGTCGGACCGACATGGTAAAATTGACTATAAATGAAGCCTTTGCCATTGATTTACATGGAAAAATAATGGCACAGTAACAAAAATGGCGAGAATTGCTTCTGTCTTTTTTATGGCGAGAACTACTCTCTGACCAGTATAACAAAATAAGTTTATATGCTGGTCCTGAAACGTTAGCTGATGACAAAAAAGCACAAGTATGATTTCACCAAAACAAATGGCTGATCATAATATTATCGGATATGATAAACCCGCATGCGCAAGGATCAAAGGGTATCTGGACGTTTCGGCCATACTCCGTTTCGTCCATAGTACACTTCGTCCATAGATTAAATCGGCCATAGTCAATTCGGCAATATTATCTTAATTGTGTTACAGTAATTACAGGATATCGTAATAAGCATGATTAGCATATGTTTTTATCCAATGTATTTAGTTAACAATCATGACTAAACTTTAAAATAAATGTAATATTAATGTTATCTTGTATGAATTAGCGTAAATATTTTTCAAAATTTTAAATGTGTTGAATTCATTTTCTCAAAATTATTATCACTTCTGAAGTCGGCTTATTGTTAGGCTTGGGTCAGCATTTGAATCTTCTTAACAGACACTACCTGCAATGGCGGATCCAGGGGGGGGGGCGTAGGGGCGTACCCCCCTTTAAAAAAAGGAAAGGAAAAAAAAAGGGAACAGGGAGGGCAAAAATGTAATCCCCGCTCGTCCTCGCCATAAATTAATGCATTAACGGTACTTATTCGTTTATTATGATATCTCTGTTGTATATACTGTACCAAATAAAGGTTACTGACCACTATAAGAACCTTGTTCGTGGCCTTCTTTTTCCGATATCCCCTTTTAACCCCCCCTTTTCGAAAGTCCTGCATCCGCCTCTGACCTGGGCTCGACCTGAGTCACCCTGCGAAACCGATCTTTTTTTAGTAACGAAGTTATCTTCCCCAAACGTCAATTATTCCGAAAGCAGAAACCATGACAGATATCAAAAACCTTAAGTGGGGAAAATGTCTGACCCACGGCCATGATTTGTCATGCCAAAAAAAGCGATCCACTTCCTGTTTACGCGTTTTTGATGCGAAGTTTTTTGAAAACGTCAAAGTTGTTTGATTTCCACAAAACTTGGTTTCCAGGTAAATATGAGGGTCCTAATTTCAAAAACCCTAAAAAATTGAAGCAGACAATATATCAGAAAAATGTTCCTCTCACTGAGACCTACGTTTGATATACATTGTCGAAAACTGTGCGACAAACCGTTTTCGAGGTTATGGCCCTTGACGCGTATCGGCTAAATTTTGTTTTCAATATAATTCAAAAACCATAAAAAAATTGAAGCAGACAATATATCAGAAAAATGTTCCTCTCATTGAGATCTACATTTGATATAAATTATTGAAAACTGTGCGACAAATCGTTTTCAAGTTATTGCCTTTGACATTTTTCCGCTAATCAGTTTATGGCTTATAACTTTTAAACCGTCAGAGATAATATAGTGAACATAGGTTTTTTGTGACCGTCTCAACAAGACCTTCGATTTAAGACCAAAGTCCAATGGTTACGGGCAGCAATTTTCAAAATTAGCAACCATATACCTAGACATAACACTAAGAAAATGCCGGGAAAGACCTCACATTTGTTCTTTGAACAAATGACTTTTCATTATTAAGGCTTTCCACTTTCCAGTGGAAAGACTTATTGCATTTTGTCTGTTTCTTATTATTAAGGCTTTCCACTTTCCGAGTGGAAAGACTTACTGTTATTAGTCTGTTTCTTATTATTCTTATTTTTTTCTGCCAAGTTTTGTTACCCCATTATAAATTTTGTTTCGCGACATGTCGTAAAGACATTTTGTACTATGGATGTATGAGACATTATGCATTCGCAGTTAACCCTGTCACACCGAACACTTTTTCTTTACGGAGTTATTTCCCCTGTCATAAAAAGCTTGTGTGCAGATAAACTTTGAAACCGTAAAAGATTTCACAATGAAAGTCGTTGCAAAATGGTCAGCTATTGATTGCGACAATTTGTTACATATCGCGCAAAGTATTTTGACGACTCCTTGTAGGAGTTATTTCCCCTTATTTATTGGAAGTACATTTTGTACCATAGTAACTCATGAACCAGAGGTGACAGAGACTAGATATTTCACAGTTGGTCATCATTGACCTTGACCTTGAAAAAGGTCATAAGGTCAAAGGTCAAGGTCACATTCTAAATTTTGACATTGTGGTGTGTGCGATTCTCCTCCTGAACCATAAGAGCTACAGAAATAAATCTTTTACCAAAATGTAGACCATATTAAGGTCTTGAAAGGTCACTATAAATGATTTGACTTTTGAAAGTTATCTCTACTAGACCATTAAAATGTATTGTGAATATCATTATATCCCTAAATCTCAGTATCTATAACAGATATATATATGAAACCTTATATCATTGGTCATCATTGACCTTGACCTTGAAAAGGGACACAAGGTCAAAGGTCAAGGTCAAATTCTAAATTTTTACATTTTCTTGTCGTCGCTATTTCTTTTAAACGGTAAAAGATAGGCTATAACTTGTAACGGATAAAATGTCGGCCTCATAATGGCGCAACTTTTTCCTATTTAGAAGAAAAGGATTTGACTTCATCTTATAGGAGTTATCTCCCATTACAACAAGTGATACTTAGTTTTTTCATTGATAACTTATGAACTATTGATAGTAAAGGCATGGGGTCTTTCACCAAAGACCATTATGACCTTAACCTTGAAACAGATACAAGGTCAAAGGTCAAGGTCATCTTATAAATTTTGGTATTTATGATAAATAGTCATATCTTCATAACTTTAAGATATATTGACATAGTGGATCTTCATTGTTGGTCCTTTTTTTACCCTCAGCCAGGTCAAGGTCACATTGTAAGAAGTCAAGGTCAAATCCTATTTTTTTGGAAATTCTGCTTTTTCGAGTATATAAAATGGTAAATAATAATAAATGATTTGTTTTTAAAGCAGTAAATATGCAAATATCAAACACTTGGTAGTCAAGGTCATTTATCTCAATTAAAGTCCTATTTTATGACCTTTTTTATTTCGAAAGATATACGCATGGTTTTTCTTTCGTTTGTTTATTTTGAAAAGAAGATTCAATTTCCATAAAACCAAAGTCAAGGCCATGGTCGTTCTTGCAATAAGTGGAAAGCCACCCATTTGTTCGGTAGAACCAATGAACTTATATTATTATTATTACTTTTCTTCCGATCTAAAATTCAATTTAGTGCTGCCAAAAAGTTTCTTAACCGATCGAGCTGAAAATTTTGCGGTGTGATGGATACCCCGTGGGCTTTCTCCCATTCACCCTGTTAGCAAGCCCCGTCAAAAATGACGGCGTGGCAGGGACCCCCCATGAAAACGTTGTTATCACATCTCCTCCTAAGGCACACAAAATGGTACAATAAAATGGACGCCGATTGCATCTGGGATCGATGTCCTCGAATTGTCGATAGGTAGAAAATCGCTGGGCGCAACCAGTAAAAAGTTACCAGTCGTGCAAGTCCAACACCACTTTTTATGTAAAAATCGTAATTTCCCGAAAAACGATGCATCCCAGCTGTTTGAAACTCTCGCCATTCGCTTTAGAATGTCGATTTCAGTCTAAAAATGTCTCCCCGTAAGGTGTACGAGTCAATAAATCCTTAAAATCCCACATTGAAACACGTGACCACCCCTCCCCCCAGCCACGTAAATTTCGTCTGTCGTGATGTCCGTTTCAGCCATCGTCAGTGAATGACAGTGTAAATCGTGTGTCAACAAGTTGTTCTAACTGTCCGAACTGCATTTTACCTGAAACAATAACAAATTGAAACAATTTCCGACGTCACTTTTTTGTGTATTCCATCGTCTGCTACGTGCCTCGTGTAATTATTTTACAGTGTAAAATTCCACTCAAATAAAATAAAAAGTCTTTTATTAATTGTCGGCTTGCTCCGTTGATAACAATCCGTGTTTTCCTGAAATAAACAATCACTGAGATTAAAGATCGTGCATCATGTCATATATAGGTCTGTTCAGACCATCGTAACTCCCTGTTGTGGTAAAATAAAACTATCTCCGTGATATTATATAACAATGTCACGTGACTCCAGCTAGTTCATTTCTTTGTCTTTTACCATAAATCTGTTTCTCTTCTCCTACAAGTAAAGAAAACGCATTAAAATAAAAAACATACAGTTCAAACAGAAAAATAAACAAACAAACAAATAAACAAAAAAACTGGTTCCCGGTTTTTATATAATCATAGTTGCATATAAAACTATGAACCCAAAAAGGGCCCAACTCTCCACCCAGGGACAGCATGTCAAAAACAATATATCATGCTGGCCCTGGGGTGGAGGGGCCGGGCCCTTTTTTTTTCTTCAATTTTGTAATTAGAACGTTCTAGAAACAATAGAATAGAACCCCCGAGGGGGATACGGGTATATTACGATGTAAAATGATAGATTTTCACCCTCTGGGGCCTCTTGTTTAACGTTTAACGCCAGTTTTTCCTATAGAAACGATAACGAGGGAAAGACCTTCCTGTGCATTTGTTCTACTGAACAAATGTCCTTTTAATTAAGGCTTTCCACTTTCCGAGTGGAAAGACTTACTGTTATTAGTCTGTTTCTTATTAAGGTTTTCCACTTTCGCAGTGGAAAACCTTCCTGTTATTTGTCTGTTTATTATTAAGGCTTTCCACTTTCCAGTGGAAAGCCTTCTTGTTATTAGTCTGTTTCTTATTAAGGCTTTCCACTTTCCGAGTGGAAAGACTTACTGTTATTAGTCTGTTTCTTATTATTCTTATTTTTTTCCGCCAAGTTTTGTTACCCCATTATAAATTTTGTTTCGCCACATGTCGTAAAGACATTTTGTACTATGGATGTATGAGACATTACGCATTCGCAGTTAACCCTGTCACACCGAACACTTTTTCTTTACGGAGTTATTTCCCCTGTCATGAAAAGCTTGTGTGCAGATAAACTTTGAAACCATAAAAGATTTCGCAATGAAAGTCGTTGCAAAATGGTCAGCTATTGATTGCGACAATTTGTTACATATCGCGCAAAGTATTTTGACGACTCCTTGTTGGAGTTATTTCCCCTTATTTATTGGAAGTACAATTTGTACCATAGTAACTCATGAACCAGAGGTGATAGAGACTAGATATTTCACAGTTGGTCATCATTGACCTTGACCTTGAAAAAGGTCACAAGGTCAAAGGTCAAGGTCACATTCTAATTTTTGACATTGTGTTGTGTACAGATCTCCTCCTTTACTATAATAGATAGAGAATTGAAACCTTTACCAAAATGTGTATCATATTAAGATCTTGAATCGTCACTTTTTTATTTGACATTTTTATAAGAGTTATCTCCCCTAGACCACTAAAATATATTGTGAGTTGCATTATATCACTTTATCTCAGTAACTATAATAGATATTTATATGAAACCTTATATCATTAGTCATCATTTACCTTGACCTTGAAAATGGACTCAAGGTCAAAGGTCAAGGTCACGTTTGAAATTTTGGCATTGTCTTGTCATCGCTATTCCTTTGAAACGGTAAAAGATAGGCAATAAGTTGTAATGGATAAAATGTTGGTCTCATAAAGGCGCAACTTTTTCCTATGGAGGGTAAGGATCCGGCTTCATCTTATAGAAGTTATGCCCCATTACAACCATTGATAATTAGTTTTTCATTAATTGCTTATCAACTATTGATAGTAGAGGCATGGAGTCTTTACTATAGATCATTAGGACCCTTGACCTTGAAAACAAATACAAGGTCAAAGGTCAAGGTCATTTTCTATTTTTTGTATATATTATAAGTAGTCATATCTCAATGACTACAAGAGATATTGGCATGAAATCTTCAATGTTGATCACTGTTGACCTTCAGCATGGTCAAGGTCATGCTGTAAGAGCAAGGTCAAAGTCCTTTTTAAATGTTTTTCATGGTACTATGTATTTTGAATGCCTTATTCTTTTTTAGTTACGTATGTTTCTTAGCTTTTTAGTTTCAAGGTCATTTATTTAAGGTCTTCTTTTAAAGTGGAAAGCCTATTAATCGTTCGGTAGAACGATTGAACCTATATTTATTAAGGCTTTCCACTTTCCAGTGGAAAGACTTATTGCATTTTGTCTGTTTCTCATTATTATTAAGGCTTTCCACTTCCGAGTGGAATGCCTTATTGTTATTCTTCTGTTTCTTGTTATTAATGTCTTTCCCCTTTCCAAGGGAAAGACCTTACTGTATTTCTTTTGATTATTATTTTTATTATTCTTCTTCTTTTCCGCCGCAGTTGTCAAAAAAGTGTCTTGACGTATCGCTTTGAAACTTGGCACACTTAACCGACACTACCGGGGCTCGACCTGAGTCACCCTGCAAAACAAATCTATTTTTAGTAACAGAGTTATCTACCCCAAACCCAAAAACCTTGTGTTCAGACAAACTCAGAAACTGTAACCGTTATCAAAAATCTGAAGTGGGCAAAATGTTGCTAGACTTCTGGTCATGATTCGTTATGCAAAAAATTTTGTTTCCATCAACTTCTTGGTTACGCGATTTTGACGCGAAATTTGTCGAAAACGTCAAAGTTGTCGGATTTACATAAAACTTGGTTTCCAAGTAGATATGAGGTCCTAATTACATATATTGGATCAAAATTTTTTTTTGGTCCACCATTTTCAAAATGGCCGCCATTGAAATTTTGTTTTAAATATAACTCAAAAACCGTAAAAAATTAAAGCAGACAATATTTCAGAAAAATGTTCCTCTCATTGAGATCTACAATTGATATAAATAGTTGAAAACTGTGCGACAAACCGTTTTCGAGGTTATGGCCCTTGACAGGTTTCGGCTAAATTTTGTTTTCAATATAACTGAAAAACCATAAAAAATTGAAGCAGACAATATATAAGAAAAATGTTTCTTTCATTGAGACCTACATTTGATATAATTGGTTGAAAACTGTGCGACAAACCGTTTTCGAGGTTATGGCCCTTGACAGGTTTCGGCTAAATTTTGTTTTCAATATAACTCAAAAACCATAAAAAATTGAAGCAGAGAATATACTAAAAAAATGTTCCTCTCATTAAGATCTACATTTGATATAAGGGTTGAAAACTGTGCGACAAACCGTTTTCGAGGTTATGGCCCTTGACAGGTTTTGGCTAAATTTTGTTTTCAATATAACTCAAAAACCATAAAAAATTGAAGCAGACAATATATCAGAAAAATGTTCCTCTCATTAAGATCTACATTTGATATAAATTGTTGAAAACTGTGCGACAAACCGTTTTCGAGGTTATGGCCCTTGACAGGTTTTGGCTAAATTTTGTTTTCAATATAACTCAAAAACAATAAAATATTGAAGCAGAAAATATATCAGAAAAATGTTCCTCTCATTGAGATCTACATTTGATATAAATTGTCGAAAACTGTCAGACAAACCGTTTTCGAGGTAATGGCCCTTGACACGTTTCGACTAATCAGTTTTTGACTTATAACTTGAAAACGGTTAGAGATAATATAGTAAACATGTATATTTAAAGTTATCATCTCATCAAAACCTTCATTTAGTATAATGTATCCGAAACTGTTATATGAACAGTATTCGAGTTATCCGCCTTGACGCATTTCTGTTATTCGGTTTTTGACTTATAACTTGAAAACGGTTATACTAAACTTTACCGTGTCAATCCGACGGGATTTTGCCTGTCAAAATAGAAAACTGCTACCGCGTTTGGTCGAGTTTATGGTCCTTTTGTAAATCTTTTATTACACTTTTTGAAATCAACAATTATTTTCCACAGCTAAACGGCGTTGTGAAATGCGGCTGAAATTTCATTTTGAGACATCGATTTTCCATACTAGTACTAAATTTTGACCTTGTTTTGAACGGAAGTGTACGTTAGGAAAATTCCATTGTTGTCTATTCGAAATCCTTCGGGTAATGTCGTCTGCAGTTGAGGCGGGAAAAGTCTTGCGGTTTGTCCGAATACCATTGTACGTTACGAAAGCAGACGAACGTTTGTAAACAACATTAGACCCCTTTAGAAACAAAAATGGCTGACTTCCTATGTAAATTCACAACGCCGTTTAGCTGTGGAAAATAATTGTTGATTTCAAATAGTGTAAAAAAAGATTTACAAAAGGACCATAAACTCGATCAAACGCGGTAGCAGTTTTAATTTTGACAGGCAAAATCCCATCGGAATGACACGGTAAAGTTTAGTATAGAGATAATATAGTTAACACGGTCATATGTCGTGCACGAAAAATCTGCCTAGCTTTTTGACCAATCGTACATCACTGTCCAAAGCTCATGAATATTAAGGAAAACATACATCACGATAAAAAAAATACACATCTTTGCTGCAATTAAACAGACCTGTCCAGACACTCAGAAGTGTTACAATATATAAAACGTAACACATAACCAGTATCTAGAGAGTATCTTATATCTTAGAGCTCATCTGATATGGACCTGATAAGCCTTGTCGAGCGACAAAAAAAAACAACTATAAGAATTCATATGTATCAAGATATTAGTACTTTTTGGCTTAGAAAGGGGTAATCATATGAGACTTAAAATTTATCAATGATGGACAATTCAAAATGGCTTAAACACTAATTTCAAATTTGAAGTACATATTAAATGTACTTTTTGTAACATAAAAAACTAACTTTTGGCAAAAATTGAAAAAATAATGAACATTCAGTGAGTTCCGACAGTGTGTAATTATGTGTCGAGTGAAGAAAACATGCACTTTGTTACAAAATTTGCTGTATTAAACCAAATGTGAAAATTATTAAAAGATTGAAATGATGTTAACTTGCACATTTATACAGAAATTAGCAATTTAAGTGCAATTACTTTAAAAATGGTACACTATATTCCTAAATTTTCATGAAAAAATATTCAACACTGTGACGATAGCCTAAATCGACACATTTTAAACCAATGTTAAAACAAAACCTTGTGATTTCTACAAGTTTCCCTTTTTTCCTTATTGTTTAATTATTAAATTTAAAATATTTAAAGCTGTTGTCTCCTATTTTAGTGTGTTTCTCCATTAAAAATGAGTACAAAGCTATTTCTGAATCATAATAATAATATTGTATGGAGACAATCAATTAAAAATACCAAGATGTATGACAAAATAAGTTTGCATAAAATTAGCATTGCTCAATCTCACCAGGTGGCGCGTTCGTCACATTTACCGGAAGTTTTGAAATGCGCCCCGAGCAACCCCTCTTACTTTTACGGCTCATTATATCAAATGTGGGCGTTTCTTACCTTATTTGTAAGGAACATTGAGAAGGGAAGATGTCAAAATATGTGACAATAACGGAAATGTATGGTTGAAGCCCGAGATTTACAAATGTAAGTAATTTGAAGTGGGATTTTCAGTCGTACATCTACAAAGCGCATATGTCACGGTTTATATCGGTATACCATTGTAACTTTATATAAGAGGAACAAGAAAACCATTTATTTGAGTAGAATTATGACCGACAATTATGTTTTTGCCGATTCTTTTTGATGGGTGGAAATGACAAAAGTTGTCGCCCTTTGTTTCCCGCCATTTTGGATCGTTGTTTATTTTGGAGAAATTCGACTGCAATTTGAGTGAAAATCATTAATGACATTAACGATTAATGGAATTTTAGGTATGAAAAGTTAAATATTGATTCACAGGCGTCACCTACATCTGTTGATAGCATAAGCTTAAGTTAATATTAACACGACACATCATGTCACATGTGCCAAGTTGTGGACAACGTCGGTCATTGACGCTGTAAAAAGAGAGAGAACTAATAGAAGCATTTGCTATTATTATTCTAAACAGGATAAAAAACATTGTTTACCCATATTATTGACATAGCTACACTTCAGTTTTTCAGTAATTTATTAAGCTTCAAGTTAAACAAACAAGCATAACACATTTCATTTTGAAACACTGGGGTCTTTATTATTGCATGGGAACTTTAAACTTTAAACTTTCCTTTCAAATATACTGATGATTTGCACCTTATTGGTCGTTTGTTTTTTTTTCCCACATATTCAAAAATGGATTTTTCATGTTAAGACTTGAGGGAGTTCCCACTACTTTTCCACTTTGCGCTGGGACCCCCCCCCCAATTTCACTTCTGAATAAATTTCAATGAATCCTGTAATTAAATGCCAAACTGATAAAACATAAGATGATATTCACTAGTGAGTATTTGTACACTTCAGCAGATGAAACTTATATTTTAATACAGGTCAAACAGGTATTTTATATCCGAAAACCACACATTTTTAACTTTCAGGATTTCTACTGAAAATATGCCTTGATATTTCCTGCTAAATGTTATGAATTATGCTACCTCATCTCATTACCTATCTTTTGATATATAGAAACCCATGGTTTTGCATTAAATTGAAAAGCTGTAGACTTGTGATGTTTTTTAAACAGGTCATAAATAATGTAAAAAAACATGCTAGCATAGAAAATTGTGGTTAATATTAACTCAATAACATAGTTCTTAATGTTTTTACAACAAAAAACAACTTTTGATTGAAAATGAAAAATGGTGTATCATTGCTAATAAAATGTTATGAAGTTTGGTCTACTGTACATTTTTTCAATATACATGACCAAAACACTAAATTTAATCAACTTACTTTGTTAGCTAAATAGATGATACTTTCCATTTAGAATGTGGATTTCAGTCTAAAAACGTATTTCCTCAAAGTATACGAGTCAATAAATCCTTAAAATCCCAGACTGAAGCACGTGACCTCACCTCCCCATTATTTGTAAACTTCGTCTGCTGGGATGTCCATTTCAGTTATCGTCAGTGAATCATAGTGTAAATCGTTTCTCAACAAGTTGTTCTAACTATCCGAACTGCATTTTACCTCACATTTTAATCAAATTGAAACAATTTCCGACGTGAATTTTTGTGTATTCGGTCGTCTGCTACGTGACTCGTGTCCTTATTTTCCACAATCTAGCGTAAAATTCCTATGAATGAAAACGTCTTTAAATGATCGTCGGTAGCTCCGTTTGTAATAACCCGTATCGTCCTGAAATATATAAATAATCACTGAGATTAAACTTCAGATCGTGCTTCATGTAGTATTCGTCCACACAGAACGAGAGACAGTCAGAAGACGCTGACAAAATGCTATGAACGCGAGCTTCGACGAAGACACCTCAGTGAAATGTAAAGTGTTCATTTAATGTATACTATAAATAGAGCGAAATGACAAAGAAGTATTTATTTTACACCAAAATAATGTATATGAATTTTTAAAACTAGTTTAACAAATTTTTGTCACAATATTTAAATCTGCAGAGTCCCATTTTCCCGTTGTTTCTCAAAATTAGTACAGCTATTTGAATCAATGTGAGACAATAAATTAAAAATACCAAGATGAATAACAAAATAAGTTTACATGCTGCCCTGGTTGGGGGGTCGGGCTCTTTTTAAAATAGAATGTTATAGAAACAATAGAAAAGAAACTGGGGGAGGAGGAGGCCTACAGATATTTTACAATATAAAATAATAGATTTTTACCCTCTGGGGTTTATTGTTTGACATTTAACGTCAGTTTTTTCTATGGAAATAGGGACAAAACGGGAAAGACGGTCAATGTCGAAAAAGTGTCTTGACGTATCGCTTTGAAACTTGGCACACTTAACCAACATTACCTGGGCTCGACCTGAGTCACCTTGCGAAACCGATCTATTTTTAGTAACAGAGTTATCTGCCCCAAACCCCAAACCCTTGTGTTCAGATAAATTCAGAAACCATGACAAATATCAAAAATCTAAAGTGGGGAAAATGTTGTCTGACTCATCGCCATGATTTGTCATGCAAAAAAAATTTCTTCGATCCACTTCCTGTTTACGTGATTTCGGCGCGAAGTTTGTCGAAAACGTCAAAGTTGTTCGATTTACACAAACATTGGTTTCCAAGTCGATATGAGGGTCCTAATTACATATTTCGGATCAAAATTTGTTTTCGGTTCACCATTTTCAAAATGGCCGCCATTGAAATTTTGTTTTCAATATAACTCAAAAACCATAAAATATTGAAGCAGACAATATAACAGAAAAATGTTCCTCTCGTTGAGATCACATTTGATATATAGGTTCAAAAACTGCAACAAACCGTGTTAGAGGTTATGGCCCTTGACAGGTTTCGGCTAAATATTGTTTTTGAAATAACTCAAAAACCATAAAAAAAATTGAAGCAGACAATATATCAGGAAAATGTTCCTCTCGTTGAGATCTACATTTGATAAATAGGTTTGAAAACTGTGCGACAAACCGTTTTATAGATTATGGCCCTTGACAGATTTCGGCTAAATTTTGTTTTCAATATAACTCAAAAACCATAAAAAATTGAAGCAGACAATAATTTTTATATCAGAAAAATGTTCCTCTCATTGAGATCTACATTTAATATAATTGTCGAAAACTGTGCGACAAACCGTTTTCGAGGTTATGGCCCTTGACATGTTTTGGCTAATCAGTTTTTGGCTTATAACTTTAAAACCGTCAGGGATAATATAGTAAACATATGGTTTTTTGTAACGATCATAACAAGCCCTTCGATTTAAGACCGAAGTCGAATGGTTATGGGCAGCCATTTTCAAAATGGCTGACACTGTAAACAGTTTATGTAAAATAACACTTTAACCGTACAAAATTGAAGCGGAAAATACATGGGAAACGGAATCGGGATCACTAACTGAATTTAAATATCATATTGTATGACCGGAAGCGACATTTTGTCCATAGCAACCACAAAATGTCCTTAGCAACCATACATTTTCTGACTTAGAACCACTTGCTTTGTACACTAAAACCATGGTAACTGACCGTAAAGTCATTAGCAACTATATACCTAGACATAAGACTAATAAAATGCAGGGAAAGACCTCACATTTGTTCTCTGAATTATTATTTTTTTTTTCTGCCACAGATGTCAAAAAAGTGTCTTGACGTATCGCTTTGAAACTTGGCACAATTAACCGACACTACCTGGGCTCGACCTGAGTCACCCTGCGACACCGATCTATTTTTAGTAACAGAGTTATCTCCCCAAACACTGTTTACCCTTGTGTTCAGATAAACTCAGAAACCATGACAGATATCAAAAATCTAAAGGGGGGAAAATGTTGTCTGACTTATGGCCATGATTTGTCATGCAAAAAAACATTCTTCGATCCACTTCCTGTTTACGCGATTTTGACGCGAAGTTTGTCGAAAACGTCAAAGTTGTCGGATTTACACAAAACTTGGTTTCCAAGTAGATATGAGGGTCCTAATTACACGTATCGGATCAAAAAAATTTTTTAGTCCACCATTTTCAAAATGGCCGCCATTGAAATTTTGTTTTCAATATAACTCAAAAACCATAAAAAATTGAAGCAGACAATATATAAGAAAAATGTTCCTCTCATTGAGATCTACATTTGATATAATATTCGAAAACTGTGCGACAAGCCGTTTTAGAGGTTATGGCCCTTGACAGGTTTCGGCTAAATTTTGTTTTCGAAATAACTCAAAAAACCGTAAAAAATTGAAGCAGACAATATATCAGAAAAATGTTCCTCTCATTGAGATCTACATTTGATATCACGGTTCAAAAACTGTGCGACAAACCGTTTTAGAGGTTATGGCCCTTGACAGGTTTCGGCTAAATTTTGTTTTCGAAATAACTCAAAAACCATACAAAATTGAAGCAGACAATATATGAGAAAAATGTTCCTCTCATTGAGATCTACATTTGATATACAGGTTTAAAAACTGTGCGACAAATCGTTTTAGAGGTTATGGCCCTTGACATGTTTCGGCTAAATATTTTTACAAAATAACTCAAAAACCGTAAAAAATTGAAGCAGACAATATATCAGAAAAATGTTCCTCTCATTAAGATCTACATTTGATATCACTGTTCAAAAACTGTGCTACAAACCGTTTTAGAGGTTATGGCCCTTGACAGGTTTCGGTAAAATTTTGTTTTCGAAATAACTCAAAAACCATAAAAAATTGAAGCAGACAATATATCAGAAAAATGTTCCTCTCATTGAGATCTACATTTGATATACGGGTTCAAAAACTGTGCGACAAACAGTTTTAGAGGTTATGGCCCTTGACAGGTTTCGGCTAAATTTTGTTTTCGAAATAACTCAAAAACCATAAAAAATTGAAGCAGACAATATATCAGGAAAATGTTCCTCTTATTGAGATCTACATTTGATATACAGGTTCCAAAACTGTGCGACAAACCGTTTTAGAGGTTATGGCCCTTGACAGGTTTCGGCTAAATTTTGCTTTCGAAATAACTCAAAAACCATAAAAATATAAAGCAGACAATATATCAGAAAAATGTTCCTCTCATTGAGATCTACATTTGATTTGATTATTGAAAACTGTGCGATTAATCGTTTTCAAGTTATGGCCGTTGACATTTTTCGGCTAATCAGTTTATGGCTTATAACTTTTAAACCGTCAGAGATAATATAGTGAACATAGGTTTTTTGTGACCGTCTCAACAAGCCCTTCGATTTAGGACCAAAGTCCAATGGTTATGGGCAGCAATTTTCAAAATTAGCAACCATATACCTAGACATAACACTAAGAAAATGCCGGGAAAGACCTCACATTTGTTCTTTGAACAAATGACTTTTCATTATTAAGGTCTTTCCCCTTTCCAAGGGAAAGACCTTACTGTATTTCTTCTGATTATTATTATTAAGGTCTTTCCCCTTTCCAAGGGAAAGACCTTACTGTATTTCGTATGATTATTATTAAGGTCTTTCCCCTTTCCAAGGGAAAGACCTTACTGTATTTCTTCTGATTATTATTATTATTTTTTTTTTTATTATTCTTCTTCTTTTCCGCCGCAGATGTCAAAAAAGTGTCTTGACGTATCGCTTTGAAACTTGGCACACTTAACCGACACTACCTGGGCTCGACCTGAGTCACCCTGCGAAACAAATCTATTTTTAGTAACAGAGTTATCTGCCCCAAACCCAAAAACCTTGTGTTCAGATAAACTCAGAAACCATAACCGTTATCAAAAATCTGAAGTGGGGAAAATGTTGCTAGCCTCCTGGTCATGATTCGTTACGCAAAAAATTTTGTTTCCATCAACTTCCTGGTTACGCGATTTTGAAGCGAAATTTGTCGAAAACGTCAAAGTTGTCGGATTTACACAAAACTTGGTTTCCAAGTAGATATGAGGGTCCTTATTACATATATCGGATCAAAATTTTTTTTCGGTCCACCATTTTCAAAATGGCCGCCATTGAAATTTTGTTTTCGAAATAACTCAAAAACCATAAAAAATTTAAGCAAACAATATATCAGAAAAATGTTCCTCTCATTGAGATCTACATTTGATATAAAGGTTCGAAAACTGTGCGACAAACCGTTTTAGAGGTTATGGCCCTTGACAGGTTTCGGCTAAATTTTGTTTTCGAAATAACTCAAAAACCATACAAAATTGAAGCAGACAATATATCAGAAAAATGTTCCTCTCATTGAGATCTACATTTGATATAAGGTTTGAAAACTGTGCGACAAACCGTTTTCGAGGTTATGGCCCTTGACAGGTTTCGGTTAAATTTTGTTTTCAATATAACTCAAAAACCATAAAAAATTGAAGCAGACAATAGACTAGAAAAATGTTCCTCTCATTTAGATCTACATTTGATATAATTGGTTGAAAACTGTGCGACAAACCGTTTTAGAGGTTATGGCCCTTGACAGGTTTCGGCTAAATTTTGTTTTCAATATAACTCAAAAACCATAAAAAATTGAAGCAGACAATATACTAGAAAAATGTTCCTCTCATTGAGATCTACATTTGATATAAATTGTCGAAAACTGTCAGACAAACTGTTTTCGAGGTAATGGCCCTTGACACGTTTTGACTAATCAGTTTTTGACTTATAACTTGAAAACGATTAGAGATAATATAGTAAACATGTATATTTAAAGTTATCCTCTCATCAAAACCTTCATTTAGTATAATGTATCCGAAACTGTTATATAAACTGTATTCGGGTTATCAGATAATATAGTTAACACGGTTATATGTCGTGCGCGAAAAATCTGCCTAGCTTTTTGACCAATCGTACATCACTGTCCAAAGCTCATGAATATTAAGGAAAACATACATCACGATAAAAAAAAAATACACATCTTTGCTGCAATTAATCAGACCTGTCCAGACACTAAAAAGTGTTACAATACAGAAAACGTAACACATAACCAGTATCTAGAGAGTATCTTATATCTTAGAGCTCATCTGATATGGACCTGATAAGCCTTGTCGAGCGAAAAAAAAAACAACTATAAGAATTCATATGTATCAAGATATTAGTACTTTTTGGCTTAGAAAGGGGTAATCATATGAGACTTAAAATTTTTCAATGATGGACAATTCAAAATGGCTTAAACACTAATTTCAAATTTTTAGTACATATTAAATGTACTTTTTGTAACATAAAAAACTAACTTTTGGCAAAAATTGAAAAAATAATGAACATTCAGTGAGTTCCGACAGTGTGTAATTATGTGTCGAGTGAAGAAAACATGCACTTTGTTACAAAATTTGCTGTATTAAACCAAATGTGAAAATTATTAAAAGATTGAAATGATGTTAACTTGCAAATTTATACAGAAATTAGCAATTTAAGTGCAATTACTTTAAAAATGGTACACTATATTCCTAAATTTTCATGACAAAATATTCAACACTGTGACAATAGCCTAAATCGACACATTTTAAACCAATGTTAAAACAAAACCTTGTGATTTCTACAAGTTTCCCTCTTTTCCTTATTGTTTAATTATTAAATTTAAAATATTTAAAGCTGTTGTCTCCTATTTTAGTGTGTTTCTCCATTAAAAATGAGTACAAAGCTATTTCTGAATCATAATAATAATATTGTATGGAGACAATCAATTAAAAATACCAAGATGTATGACAAAATAAGTTTGCATAAAATTGTTATAATGTTTGGTCTACTTTCATAGTGTACATTTTTTCAATATACATGACCAAAACACTAAATTTAATCAACTTACTTTGTTAGCTAAATAGATGATACTTTCCGTTTAGAATGTGGATTTCAGTCTAAAAACGTATTTCCTCAAAGTACACGAGTCAATAAATCCTTAAAATCCCAGACTGAAGCACGTGACCACACCTCCCCCTTATTTGTAAATTTCGTCTGCTGTGATGTCCATTTGAGTTATCGTCAGTGAATCATAGTGTAAATCGTTTCTCAACATGTTGTTCGAACTATCCGAACTGCATTTTACCTCACATTTTAATCAAATTGAAACAATTTCCGACGTGAATTTTTGTGTATTCGGTCGTCTTCTACGTGACTCGTGTTCCTTATTTTCCACATTCCAGCGTAAAATTCCTATGAATGAAAACGTCTTAAAATGATCGTCGGTAGCTCCTTTTGTAATAACCCGTGTCGTCCTGAAATATATAAATAATCACTGATATTAAACGTAAGATCGTGCTTCATGTAGCTATAGTATTCGTCCACACAGAACGCAGTACGAGAGACAGAAGACGCTGACAAAATGATATGAACGCGACCTTTGACGAAGACACCTCAGTGAAATGTAAAGTGTTCATTTAATGTATACTATAAATAGAGCGAAATGACAAAGAAGTATTTATTTTACACCAAAATAATGTATATGAATTTTTCAAACTTGTTTAACAAATTTTTGTCACAATATTTAAATCTGCAGAGTCCGATTTTCCCGTTTTTTCTCAAAATTAGTACAGAGCTATTTGAATCAATGTGAGACAATCAATTAAAAATACCAAGATGAATAACAAAATAAGTTTACATGCTGCCCTGGTTGGGGGGCCGGGCCCTTTTTTAAATAATTAGAATGTTATAGAAACAATAGAAAAGAAACCGGGGGAGGAGGAGGCCTACGGATATTTTACAATATAAAATAATAGATATTTACCCTCTGGGGTTTATTGTTTGACGTTTAACGTCATTTTTTACTATGGAAATAGGGACAACACCGGAAAGACGGTCAATGTCGAAAAAGTGTCTTGACGTATCGCTTTGAAACTTGGGACACTTAACCAACATTACCTGGGCTTGACCTGAGTCACCTTGCGAAACCGATCTATTTTTAGTTACAGAGTTATCTGCCCCAAACCCAAAACCCTTGTGTTCAGATAAACTCAGAAACCATGACAGATATCAAAAGTCTAAAGTGGGGAAAAAATTGTCTGACTCATGGCCATGATTCGTAATGCAAAAAAAAATTTGATCCACTTCCTGTTAACGCGATTTTGACGCAAAGTTTGTCGAAAATGTCAAAGTTGTTCGATTTCCACAAAACTTAGTTTCCAAGTAGATATGAGAGTTCTAATTACATATGTCGGATCAAAATTTTTTTTCGGTCCACCATTTTCAAAATGGCCACCATTGAAATTTTGTTTTCAATATATCTAAAAAACCATAAAAAATTGAAACAGACAATATATCAGAAAAATGTTCCTCTCATTGAGATCTACATTTGAAATATTTGGTTGAAAACTGTGCGACAAACCGTTATTGAGGTTATGGCCCTTGACAGGTTTCAGTTAAATTTTGTTTTCAATATAACTCAAAAACCATAAAAAATTGAAGCAGACAATATATCAGAAAAATGTTCCTCTCATTGAGATCTACATTTAATATAATTGTCGAAAGCTGTGCGACAAACCATTTTCGAGGTTATGGCCCTTGACAGGTTTTCTAATCAGTTTTTGGCTTATAACTTTAAAACCGTCAGGGATAATACAGTAAACATATGGTTTTTTTGTAACGATCATAACAAGCCCTTCGTATTAAGACCAAAGTCGAATGGTTATAGGCAGCCATTTTCAAAATGGCTGACACCGTAAATAGTTTTTGTAAAATAACACTGTAACTGTACAAAATTGAAGCGGAGAATACATGGGAAACGGAATCGGGATCACTAACTAAATTTAAATATCATATTGTATGACGGGAAGTGACATTTTGTCCATAGCAACCAATAAATGTCCTTAGCAACCATAAATATTCTGACTTAGGACCACTTGCTTTGTACACTAAAACCATGGTAACTGACCGTAAAGTCATTAGCAACTATATAACTAGACATAACACTACAAAATGCAGGGAAAGACCTCACATTTGTTCTCTGAACAAATGACTTTTCATTATTATTATTTTTTTTTTCTGCCACAGATGTCAAAAAAGTGTCTTGACGTATCGCTTTGAAACTTGGCACACTTAACCGACACTACCTGGGCTCGACCTGAGTCACCCTGCGACACCGATCTATTTTTAGAAACGGAGTTATCTCCCCAAACACTGTTTACCCTTGTGTTCAGATAAACTCCAAAACCATGACAGATATCAAAAATCTAAAGTGAGGAAAATGTTGTCTGTCTTATGGCCATGATTTGTCATGCAAAAAAACATTCTTTGATCCACTTCCTGTTTACGCGATTTTGACGCGAAGTTTGTCGAAAACGTCAAAATTGTCGGTTTTACACAAAACTTGGTTTCCAAGTAGAAATGAGGGTCCTAATTACATGTATTGGATCAAAAAATTTTTTTGGTCCACCATTTTCAAAATGGCCGCCATTGAAATTTGGTTTTCAATATCACTCAAAAACCATAAAAAATTGAAGCAGACAATATATGAGAAAAATGTTCCTCTCATTGAGATCTACATTTGATATAAGGTTCGAACACTGTGCGGCAAACCGTTTTAGAGGTTATGGCCCTTGACAGGTTTCGGCAAAATTTTTTTTTCGAAATAATTCAAAAACCATACAAAATTGAAGCAGACAATATATGAGAAAAATGTTCCTCTCATTGAGATCTACATTTGATATAAGGTTCGAAAGCTATGCGACAAACCGTTTTAGAGGTTATGGCCCTTGACAGGTTTCGGCTAAATTTTGTTTTCGAAATAACTCAAAAACCATACAAAATTGAAGCAGACAATATATGAGAAAAATGTTCCTCTCATTGAGGTCTACATTTGATATAATTGTTCGAAAACTGTGCGACAAACCGTTTTAGAGGTTATGGCCCTTGACAGGTTTCGGCTAAATTATTTTACGAAATAATTCAAAAACCGTAAAAAATTGAAGCAGACAATATATCAGAAAAATGTTCCTCTCATTGAGATCTACATTTGATATATAGGTACGAAAACTATGCGACAAACCGTTTTAGAGGTTATGGCCCTTGACAGGTTTCGGCTAAATTTTGTTTTCGAAATAACTCAAAAACCATACAAAATTGAAGCAGACAATATATGAGAAAAATGTTCCTCTCATTGAGTTCTACATTTGATATAACTGTTCGAAAACTGTGCGACAAACCGTTTTAGAGGTTATGGCCCTTGACAGGTTTCGGCTAAATATTGTTTTCGAAATAACTCAAAAACCATAAAAAATTGAAGCAGACAATATATCAGAAAAATGTTCCTCTTATAGAGATCTACAGTTGATATACAGGTTCAAAAACTGTGCGACAAACCGTTTTAGAGGTTATGGCCCTTGACAGGTTTCGGCTAAATTATTTTACGAAATAACTCAAAAACCGTAAAAAATTGAAGCAGACAATATATGAGAAAAATGTTCCTCTCATTGAGATCTACATTTGATATATAGGTTCGAAAACTATGCGACAAACCGTTTTAGAGGTTATGGTCCTTGACAGGTTTCGGCTAAATTTTGTTTTCGAAATAACTCAAAAACCATACAAAATTGAAGCAGACAATATATGAGAAAAATGTTCCTCTCATTGAGATCTACATTTGATATAATTGTTCGAAAACTGTGCGACAAACCGTTTTAGAGGTTATGGCCCTTGACAGGTTTCGGCTAAATATTGTTTTCGAAATAACTCAAAAACCATAAAAAATTGAAGCAGACAATATATCAGAAAAATGTTCCTCTTATGGAGATCTACATTTGATATACAGGTTCAAAAACTGTGCGACAAACCGTTTTAGAGGTTATGGCCCTTGACAGGTTTCGGCTAAATTATTTTACGAAATAACTCAAAAACCGTAAAAAATTGAAGCAGACAATATATGAGAAAAATGTTCCTCTCATTGAGATCTACATTTGATATATAGGTTCGAAAAGTGTGCGACAAACCGTTTTAGAGGTTATGGCCCTTGACAGGTTTCGGTTAAATTTTGTTTTCGAAATAACTCAAAAACCATAAAAAATTGAGGCAGACAATATATCAAAAAAATGTTCCTCTCATTGAGATCTACATTTGATACACAGGTTCAAAAACTGTGCGACAAACCTTTTTAGAGGTTATGGCCCTTGACAGGTTTCGGCTAAATTTTGTTTTCGAAATAACTCAAAAACCATAAAGATATTAAGCAGACATTATATCAGAAAAATGTTCCTCTCATTGAGATCTACATTTGATTTAAATTATTGAAAACTGTGCGACAAATCGTTTTCAAGTTATGGCCTTTGCGGTTTCGGCTCATCAGTTTATGGCTTATAACTTTTAAACCGTCAGAGATAATATAGTGAACATAGGTTTTTTGTGACCGTCTCAACAAGCCCTTCGTTTTAGGACCAAAGTCCAATGGTTATGGGCAGCAATTTTCAAAATTAGCAACCATATACCTAGACATAACACTAAGAAAATGCCGGGAAAGACCTCACATTTGTTCTTTGAACAAATGACTTTTCATTATTTTTTTTATTATTCTTCTTCTTTTCCGCCGATGTCAAAAAAGTGTCTTGACGTATCGCTTTGAAACTTGGCACACTTAACCGACACTACCTGGGCTCGACCTGAGTCACCCTGCGAAACTGATCTATTTTTAGTAACAGAGTTATCTGCCCCAAACCCAAAACCCTTGTGTTCAGATAAACTCAGAAACCATGACAAATATCCAAAATCTAAAGTGGGGAAAATGTTGTCTGACTTATGGCCATGATTTGTTATGCAAAAAAACATTCTTAGATCCACTTCCTATTTACGCGATTTTGACGCGAAGTTTGTCGAAAACGTCAAAGTTGTCGGATTTACACAAAACTTGGTTTCCAAGTAGATATGAGGGTCCTAATTACATGTATCGGATCAAAAAAAATTATCGGTCCACCATTTTCAAAATGGCCGCCATTGAAATTTTTTTTTTTTAATATAACT
The DNA here is from genome assembly GCA_944474755.1 of Limnoperna fortunei. Classification (NCBI taxonomy): domain Eukaryota; kingdom Metazoa; phylum Mollusca; class Bivalvia; order Mytilida; family Modiolidae; genus Limnoperna; species Limnoperna fortunei. Next base: position 55,825,116 of record OX104113.1, read on the forward strand.
CAAAAACCATAAAAAATTGAAGCAGACAATATATCAGAAAAATGTTCCTCTCATTGAGATCTACATTTGATATAAGGTTCGAAAACTGTGCGACAAACCGTTTTAGAGGTTATGGCCCTTGACAGGTTTCGGCTAAATTTTGTTTTCGAAATAACTCAAAAACCATACAAAATTGAAGCAGACAATATATGAGAAAAATGTTCCTCTCATTGAGATCTACATTTGATATAATTGTTCGAAAACTGTGCGACAAACCGTTTTAGAGGTTATGGCCCTTGACAGGTTTCGGCTAAATATTGTTTTCGAAATAACTCAAAAACCATAAAAAATTGAAGCAGACGATATATCAGAAAAATGTTCCCCTTATGGAGATCTACATTTGATATACAGGTTCAAAAACTGTGCGACAAACCGTTTTAGAGGTTATGGCCCTTGACAGGTTTCGGCTAAATTATTTTACGAAATAACTCAAAAACCGTAAAAAATTGAAGCAGACAATATATGAGAAAAATGTTCCTCTCATTGAGATCTACATTTGATATATAGGTTCGAAAAGTGTGCGACAAACCGTTTTAGAGGTTATGGCCCTTGACAGGTTTCGGTTAAATTTTGTTTTCGAAATAACTCAAAAACCATAAAAAATTGAGGCAGACAATATATCAAAAAAATGTTCCTCTCATTGAGATCTACATTTGATACACAGGTTCAAAAACTGTGCGACAAACCTTTTTAGAGGTTATGGCCCTTGACAGGTTTCGGCTAAATTTTGTTTTCGAAATAACTCAAAAACCATAAAGATATTAAGCAGACATTATATCAGAAAAATGTTCCTCTCATTGAGATCTACATTTGATTTAAATTATTGAAAACTGTGCGACAAATCGTTTTCAAGTTATGGCCTTTGCGGTTTCGGCTCATCAGTTTATGGCTTATAACTTTTAAACCGTCAGAGATAATATAGTGAACATAGGTTTTTTGTGACCGTCTCAACAAGCCCTTCGTTTTAGGACCAAAGTCCAATGGTTATGGGCAGCAATTTTCAAAATTAGCAACCATATACCTAGACATAACACTAAGAAAATGCCGGGAAAGACCTCACATTTGTTCTTTGAACAAATGACTTTTCATTATTTTTTTTATTATTCTTCTTCTTTTCCGCCGATGTCAAAAAAGTGTCTTGACGTATCGCTTTGAAACTTGGCACACTTAACCGACACTACCTGGGCTCGACCTGAGTCACCCTGCGAAACTGATCAATTTTTAGTAACAGAGTTATCTGCCCCAAACCCAAAACCCTTGTGTTCAGATAAACTCAGAAACCATGACAAATATCAAAAATCTAAAGTGGGGAAAATGTTGTCTGACTTATGGCCATGATTTGTTATGCAAAAAAACATTCTTAGATCCACTTCCTATTTACGCGATTTTGACGCGAAGTTTGTCGAAAACGTCAAAGTTGTCGGATTTACACAAAACTTGGTTTCCAAGTAGATATGAGGGTCCTAATTACATGTATCGATCAAAAAAAATTATCGGTCCACCATTTTCAAAATGGCCGCCATTGAAATTTTGTTTTTAATATAACTCAAAAACCATAAAAAATTGAAGCAGACAATATATCAGAAAAATGTTCCTCTCATTGAGATCTACATTTGATATAAGGTTCGAAAACTGTGCGACAAACCGTTTTAGAGGTTATGGCCCTTGACAGGTTTCGGCTAAATTTTGTTTTCAAAATAACTCAAAAACCATACAAAATTGAAGCAGACAATATATCAGAAAAATGTTCCTCTCATTGAGATCTACATTTGATATAAGGTTCGAAAACTATGCGACAAACCGTTTTAGAGGTTATGGCCCTTGACAGGTTTCGGCTAAATTTTGTTTTCGAAATAACTCAAAAACCATAAAAAATTGAAGCAGATAATATATCAGAAAAATGTTCCTCTCATTGCTATCTACATTTGATATAAATTTTCGAAAACTGTGCGACAAACCGTTTTAGAGGTTATGGCCCTTGACACGTTTCGGCTAAATTTTGTTTTCGAAATAACTCGAAAACCATAAAAAATTGAAGCAGACAATAAATCAGAAAAATGTTCCTCTTATTGAGATCTACATTTGATGCACAGGTTCAAAAACTGTGCGACAAACCGTTTTAGAGGTTATGGCCCTTGACTGGTTTCGGCTAAATTTTGTTTTCGAAATAACTCAAAAACCTTAAAAATATTAAGCAGACAATATATCAAAAAAATGTTCCTCTCATTGAGATCTACATTTGATATAAATAATTGAAAACTGTGCGACAAATCGTTTTCAAGTTATGGCCTTTGACATTTTTCGGCTAATCAGTTTATGGCTTATAACTTTTAAACCGTCAGAGATAACATAGTGAACATAGGTTTTTTGTGACCGTCTCAACAAGCCCTTCGATTTAAGACCAAAGTCCAATGGTTACAGGCAGCAATTTTCAAAATTAGCAACCATATACCTAGACATAACACTAAGAAAATGCCGGGAAAGACCTCACATTTGTTCTTTGAACAAATGACTTTTCATTATTCTTATTTTTTTCCGCCAAGTTTTCTTTTCCCATTATAAATTTTGTTTCGCGACATGTCGTAAAGACATTTAGTACTATGAATGTATGAGACATTACGCTTTCGCAGTTGACCCTGTCACACCGAACACTTGTTCTTTACGGAGTTATCTCCCTTGTTACAGAAAAGCTTGTGTGCAGATAAACTATGAAACCGTAAAAGATTTCGCAATAAAAGTTGTTGCAAAATGGTCATCTATGGATCGCGACAATTTGTTACATATCGTGCAAAGTATTTTGATGACTCCTTGTAGGAGTTATTTCCCCTTATTTATTGGAAGTAAATTTTGTACCATTGTAGCTCATGAACCAGAGGTGATAAAGACTAGATATTTCACAGTTGGTCACTGACCTTGACCTTGAAAAAGGTCACAAGGTCAAAGGTCAAGGTCATGTTATAATTTTTGACCCTTTGTTGTGTGCAGATCTCCTCCTTTACTATAATAGAACTGAAACCTTTCTCAAAATGTGTATCATATTAAGATCTTGAATCGTCACTTTTTTTATTTGACATTTTATAAGAGTTGTCTCCCCTTAGACCAATAAAATGCATTGTGAGTTACATTAGATCACTATATCTCAGTAACTATAACAGATATATACATGAAACCTAATATCATTGGTCATCATTGACCTTGACCTTGAAAATGGACACAAGGTCAAAGGTCAAGGTCACGTTCTCAATTTTGACATTGTCTCGTCATCGCTATTCCCTTGAAACGGTAAAAGATAGGCAATAACATGTAATAGGTAAAATGTCAACTTTCACCTTGACCTTGCCCAAGGTCACAAGGTCAAAGGTCAAGGTCACCTGTGTTTCAGTACAGCGACATGTGAATTTTTGTACCTTTCGATTTGCTTTGTATTTTTAGCTTGCTACAGGTCGCAATAAAATTTGGTGCCAGGCATGGGCAAAAACATGGGGAATTTTAGGGTATTCCGCCAGCCTGCAAAAATAAAGGGGGGGTGTTTCTAAGTGGTAAGCCATGATTATTTGTGGCGAAGTCACAAATGAACCTATATTTATTCTTATTATTCTTCCGCCAAGTTTTGTTATCCCATTATAAATTTTGTTTCGCGACATGTCGTAAAGACATTTTGTACTATGAATGTATGAGACATTACTTTGAAACCGTAAAAGATTTCGCAATGAAAGTTGTTACAAAATGCTCAGCTATTGATCGCGACAATTTGTTACATATCGCGCAAAGTATTTTGACGACTCCTAGTAGGAGTTATTTCCCCTTATTTATTGGAAGTACATTTTGTACCATAATAACTCGTGAACCAGAGGTGATAGAGACTAGATATTTCACAGTTGGTTATCATTGACCTTGGCCTTGAAAAAGGTCACAAGGTCAAAGGTCAAGATCATGTTCTAATTTTTGACCCTTGGTTGTGTGCAGATCTCCTCCTTTACTATAATAGATAGAGAACTGAAACCTTTACCAAAATGTGTATCATATTAAGATCTTGAATCGTCACTTTTTTATTTGACATTTTTATAAGAGTTATCTCCCCTAGACCAATAAAATATATTGTGAATTACATTATATCACTATATCTCAGTTACTATAACAGATATTTATATGAAACCTTATATCATAAGTCATCATTGACCTTGACCTTGAAAATGGACACAAGGTCAAAGGTCAAGGTCACGTTTGAAATTTTGACATTGTCTTGTCATCGCTATTGCATTGAAACGGTAAAAGATAGGATATAAGTTATAATGGATAAAATGTTGGTCTCATTAATGCGCAACTTTTTTACATTTGGAGGGAAAGGATCCGACTTCATCTTATAGGAGTTATCCCCAATTACAACCACTGATAATTAGGTTTTCATTAACTACTTATCAACTATTGATAGTAGAGGCATTGGGTCTTCACTATAGACCAGTATGACCCTTGACCTTGAAAAAAGAAACAAGGTCAAAGGTCAAGGTCATCTTATAAATTTTGGTATTTATGATGAATAGTCATTTCTTCATAATTATACGAATATTGACATAGGATCTTCACTGTTTGTCCTTTATTGACCCTCAGCATGGTCAAGGACATATTGACAGAAGTCAAGGTCAAAACATATTTTTCGGAAATTCTGCTTTTTCGTGTAAATAAAATGGTAAATCTTAATAAATGCTTTGTTTTTAAAGCTTAAGTATGCAAATATCAAAAACTTTCTGGTCAAGGGCATTTATGTCAATTAACGTCCTATTTTTTTACCTTTTTTATTTCGAAAGATAGCTGAATGGTTTTTTCTTTCGTTTGTTTATTTTGAAAAGAAAGGTCAATTTCCATAAACCAAAGTCAATGTCAAGGTCATTTTTGCGATAAGTGGAAAGCCTATCTTTTGTTCGGTAGAACCAATGAACTTTAATTAAGGTCTTTCCCCTTTCCAAGGGAAAGACCTTACTGTATTTCTTCTGATTATTATTATTAAGGTCTTTCCCCTTTCCAAGGGAAAGACCTTACTGTATTTCGTATGATTATTAAGGTCTTTCCCTTCCACAGAAGGAAAGACCTTACTGTATTTCGTCTGATTATTATTATTGTTCTTCTTTTCTGCCATCAATTGACGAAAAGTGTCGCGACATATCTTTTCGATACTTGGTACCATTATTTGGTCATACCGGTACTCGCCTTAGCCGACCCTGTGAAACCGATCTATTTTTAGTAACGGAGTTATCTGCCCTAGACCGGAAAACCTTGTGCACAGATCTCCTCCTTAAACCATAACCGGTATCAAAAATCTGAAGTGTGGAAAATGTGGCTGGACTCCTGGCGACATGTCATCACCCAAAAAATTTCTTTTCGATTCACTTCCTGTTTACGCGATTTTGACGCGAAATTTGTCGAAAACGTCAAAGTTGTCGGATTTACACAAAACTTGGTTTCCACGTAGATATGAGGGTCCTAATAACATATATCGGATCAAATTTTTTCTTCGGTCCACCATTTTCAAAATGGCCGCCATTGAAATTTTGTTTTCAATATATCTAAAAAACCATAAAAAATTGAAACAGACAATATATTAGAAAAATGTTCCTCTCATTGAGATCTACATTTGAAATATTTGGTTGAAAACTGTGCGACAAACCGTTATTGAGGTTATGGCCCTTGACAGGTTTCAGTTAAATTTTGTTCTCAATATAACTCAAAAACCATAAAAAATTGAAGCAGACAATATATCAGAAAAATGTTCCTCTCATTGAGATCTACATTTAATATAATTGTCGAAAGCTGTGCGACAAACCATTTTCGAGGTTATGGCCCTTGACAGGTTTTCTAATCAGTTTTTGGCTTATAACTTTAAAACCGTCAGGGATAATACAGTAAACATATGGTTTTTTTGTAACGATCATAACAAGCCCTTCGTATTAAGACCAAAGTCGAATGGTTATAGGCAGCCATTTTCAAAATGGCTGACACCGTAAATAGTTTTTGTAAAATAACACTGTAACTGTACAAAATTGAAGCGGACAATACATGGGAAACGGAATCGGGATCACTAACTAAATTTAAATATCATATTGTATGACGGGAAGTGACATTTTGTCCATAGCAACCAATAAATGTCCTTAGCAACCATAAATATTCTGACTTAGGACCACTTGCTTTGTACACTAAAACCATGGTAACTGACCGTAAAGTCATTAGCAACTATATAACTAGACATAACACTACAAAATGCAGGGAAAGACCTCATATTTGTTCTCTGAACAAATGACTTTTCATTATTATTTTTTTTTTCTGCCACAGATGTCAAAAAAGTGTCTTGACGTATCGCTTTGAAACTTGGCACACTTAACCGACACTACCTGGGCTCGACCTGAGTCACCCTGCGACACCGATCTATTTTTAGAAACGGAGTTATCTCCCCAAACACTGTTTACCCTTGTGTTCAGATAAACTCCAAAACCATGACAGATATCAAAAATCTAAAGTGAGGAAAATGTTGTCTGTCTTATGGCCATGATTTGTCATGCAAAAAAACATTCTTTGATCTACTTCCTGTTTACGCGATTTTGACGCGAAGTTTGTCGAAAACGTCAAAATTGTCGGTTTTACACAAAACTTGGTTTCCAAGTAGATATGAGGGTCCTAATTACATGTATCGGATCAAAAAATTTTTTTGGTCCACCATTTTCAAAATGGCCGCCATTGAAATTTGGTTTTCAATATCACTCAAAAACCATAAAAAATTGAAGCAGACAATATATGAGAAAAATGTTCCTCTCATTGAGATCTACATTTGATATAAAAGTTCGAACACTGTGCGGCAAACCGTTTTAGAGGTTATGGCCCTTGACAGGTTTCGGCAAAATTTTTTTTTCGAAATAATTCAAAAACCATACAAAAATGAAGCAGACAATATATGAGAAAAATGTTCCTCTCATTGAGATCTACATTTGATATAACAGTTCGAAAACTATGCGACAAACCGTTTTAGAGGTTATGGCCCTTGACAGGTTTCGGCTAAATTTTGTTTTCGAAATAACTCAAAAACCATACAAAATTGAAGCAGACAATATATTAGAAAAATGTTCCTCTCATTGAGGTCTACATCTGATATAATTGTTCGAAAACTGTGCGACAAACCGTTTTAGAGGTTATGGCCCTTGACAGGTTTCGGCTAAATATTGTTTTCGAAAGAACTCAAAAACCATAAAAAAATTGAAGCAGACAATATAACAGAAAAATGTTCCTCTTATGGAGATCTACATTTGATATACAGGTTCAAAAACTGTGCGACAAACCGTTTTAGAGGTTATGGCCCTTGACAGGTTTCGGCTAAATTATTTTACGAAATAATTCAAAAACCGTAAAAAATTGAAGCAGACAATATATCAGAAAAATGTTCCTCTCATTGAGATCTACATTTGATATATAGGTACGAAAACTATGCGACAAACCGTTTTAGAGGTTATGGCCCTTGACAGGTTTCGGCTAAATTTTGTTTTCGAAATAACTCAAAAACCATACAAAATTGAAGCAGACAATATATGAGAAAAATGTTCCTCTCATTGAGATCTACATTTGATATAATTGTTCGAAAACTGTGCGACAAACCGTTTTAGAGGTTATGGCCCTTGACAGGTTTCGGCTAAATATTGTTTTCGAAATAACTCAAAAACCATAAAAAATTGAAGCAGACAATATATCAGAAAAATGTTCCCCTTATGGAGATCTACATTTGATATACAGGTTCAAAAACTGTGCGACAAACCGTTTTAGAGGTTATGGCCCTTGACAGGTTTCGGCTAAATTATTTTACGAAATAACTCAAAAACCGTAAAAAATTGAAGCAGACAATATATGAGAAAAATGTTCCTCTCATTGAGATCTACATTTGATATATAGGTTCGAAAAGTGTGCGACAAACCGTTTTAGAGGTTATGGCCCTTGACAGGTTTCGGTTAAATTTTGTTTTCGAAATAACTCAAAAACCATAAAAAATTGAGGCAGACAATATATCAAAAAAATGTTCCTCTCATTGAGATCTACATTTGATACACAGGTTCAAAAACTGTGCGACAGACCTTTTTAGAGGTTATGGCCCTTGACAGGTTTCGGCTAAATTTTGTTTTCGAAATAACTCAAAAACCATAAAGATATTAAGCAGACATTATATCAGAAAAATGTTCCTCTCATTGAGATCTACATTTGATTTAAATTATTGAAAACTGTGCGACAAATCGTTTTCAAGTTATGGCCTTTGCGGTTTCGGCTCATCAATTTATGGCTTATAACTTTTAAACCGTCAGAGATAATATAGTGAACATAGGTTTTTTGTGACCGTCTCAACAAGCCCTTCGTTTTAGGACCAAAGTCCAATGGTTATGGGCAGCAATTTTCAAAATTAGCAACCATATACCTAGACATAACACTAAGAAAATGCCGGGAAAGACCTCACATTTGTTCTTTGAACAAATGACTTTTCATTATTTTTTTTATTATTCTTCTTCTTTTCCGCCGATGTCAAAAAAGTGTCTTGACGTATCGCTTTGAAACTTGGCACACTTAACCGACACTACCTGGGCTCGACCTGAGTCACCCTGCGAAACTGATCTATTTTTAGTAACAGAGTTATCTGCCCCAAACCCAAAACCCTTGTGTTCAGATAAACTCAGAAACCATGACAAATATCAAAAATCTAAAGTGGGGAAAATGTTGTCTGACTTATGGCCATGATTTGTTATGCAAAAAAACATTCTTAGATCCACTTCCTATTTACGCGATTTTGACGCGAAGTTTGTCGAAAACGTCAAAGTTGTCGGATTTACACAAAACTTGGTTTCCAAGTAGATATGAGGGTCCTAATTACATGTATCGGATCAAAAAAAATTATCGGTCCACCATTTTCAAAATGGCCGCCATTGAAATTTTGTTTTTAATATAACTCAAAAACCATAAAAAATTGAAGCAGACAATATATCAGAAAAATGTTCCTCTCATTGAGATCTACATTTGATATAAGGTTCGAAAACTGTGCGACAAACCGTTTTAGAGGTTATGGCCCTTGACAGGTTTCGGCTAAATTTTGTTTTCAAAATAACTCAAAAACCATACAAAATTGAAGCAGACAATATATCAGAAAAATGTTCCTCTCATTGAGATCTACATTTGATATTAGGTTCGAAAACTATGCGACAAACCGTTTTAGAGGTTATGGCCCTTGACAGGTTTCGGCTAAATTTTGTTTTCGAAATAACTCAAAAACCATAAAAAATTGAAGCAGATAATATATCAGAAAAATGTTCCTCTCATTGCTATCTACATTTGATATAAATTTTCGAAAACTGTGCGACAAACCGTTTTAGAGGTTATGGCCCTTGACACGTTTCGGCTAAATTTTGTTTTCGAAATAACTCGAAAACCATAAAAAATTGAAGCAGACAATAAATCAGAAAAATGTTCCTCTTATTGAGATCTACATTTGATATACAGGTTCAAAAACTGTGCGACAAACCGTTTTAGAGGTTATGGCCCTTGACTGGTTTCGGCTAAATTTTGTTTTCGAAATAACTCAAAAACCTTAAAAATATTAAGCAGACAATATATCAAAAAAATGTTCCTCTCATTGAGATCTACATTTGATGTAAATAATTGAAAACTGTGCGACAAATCGTTTTCAAGTTATGGCCTTTGACATTTTTCGGCTAATCAGTTTATGGCTTATAACTTTTAAACCGTCAGAGATAACATAGTGAACATAGGTTTTTTGTGACCGTCTCAACAAGCCCTTCGATTTAAGACCAAAGTCCAATGGTTACAGGCAGCAATTTTCAAAATTAGCAACCATATACCTAGACATAACACTAAGAAAATGCCGGGAAAGACCTCACATTTGTTCTTTGAACAAATGACTTTTCATTATTCTTATTTTTTTCCGCCAAGTTTTCTTTTCCCATTATAAATTTTGTTTCGCGACATGTCGTAAAGACATTTAGTACTATGAATGTATGAGACATTACGCTTTTGCAGTTGACCCTGTCACACCGAACACTTGTTCTTTACGGAGTTATCTCCCTTGTTACAGAAAAGCTTGTGTGCAGATAAACTATGAAACCGTAAAAGATTTCGCAATAAAAGTTGTTGCAAAATGGTCATCTATGGATCGCGACAATTTGTTACATATCGTGCAAAGTATTTTGATGACTCCTTGTAGGAGTTATTTCCCCTTATTTATTGGAAGTAAATTTTGTACCATTGTAGCTCATGAACCAGAGGTGATAAAGACTAGATATTTCACAGTTGGTCACTGACCTTGACCTTGAAAAAGGTCACAAGGTCAAAGGTCAAGGTCATGTTATAATTTTTGACCCTTTGTTGTGTGCAGATCTCCTCCTTTACTATAATAGAACTGAAACCTTTCTCAAAATGTGTATCATATTAAGATCTTGAATCGTCACTTTTTTTATTTGACATTTTATAAGAGTTGTCTCCCCTTAGACCAATAAAATGCATTGTGAGTTACATTAGATCACTATATCTCAGTAACTATAACAGATATATACATGAAACCTAATATCATTGGTCATCATTGACCTTGACCTTGAAAATGGACACAAGGTCAAAGGTCAAGGTCACGTTCTCAATTTTGACATTGTCTCGTCATCGCTATTCCCTTGAAACGGTAAAAGATAGGCAATAACATGTAATAGGTAAAATGTCAACTTTCACCTTGACCTTGCCCAAGGTCACAAGGTCAAAGGTCAAGGTCACCTGTGTTTCAGTACAGCGACATGTGAATTTTTGTACCTTTCGATTCGCTTTGTATTTTTAGCTTGCTACAGGTCGCAATAAAATTTGGTGCCAGGCATGGGCAAAAACATGGGGAATTTTAGGGTATTCCGCCAGCCTGCAAAAATAAAGGGGGGGTGTTTCTAAGTGGTAAGCCATGATTATTTGTGGCGAAGTCACAAATGAACCTATATTTATTCTTATTATTCTTCCGCCAAGTTTTGTTATCCCATTATAAATTTTGTTTCGCGACATGTCGTAAAGACATTTTGTACTATGAATGTATGAGACATTACTTTGAAACCGTAAAAGATTTCGCAATGAAAGTTGTTACAAAATGCTCAGCTATTGATCGCGACAATTTGTTACATATCGCGCAAAGTATTTTGACGACTCCTAGTAGGAGTTATTTCCCCTTATTTATTGGAAGTACATTTTGTACCATAATAACTCGTGAACCAGAGGTGATAGAGACTAGATATTTCACAGTTGGTTATCATTGACCTTGGCCTTGAAAAAGGTCACAAGGTCAAAGGTCAAGATCATGTTCTAATTTTTGACCCTTGGTTGTGTGCAGATCTCCTCCTTTACTATAATAGATAGAGAACTGAAACCTTTACCAAAATGTGTATCATATTAAGATCTTGAATCGTCACTTTTTTATTTGACATTTTTATAAGAGTTATCTCCCCTAGACCAATAAAATATATTGTGAATTACATTATATCACTATATCTCAGTTACTATAACAGATATTTATATGAAACCTTATATCATAAGTCATCATTGACCTTGACCTTGAAAATGGACACAAGGTCAAAGGTCAAGGTCACGTTTGAAATTTTGACATTGTCTTGTCATCGCTATTGCATTGAAACGGTAAAAGATAGGATATAAGTTATAATGGATAAAATGTTGGTCTCATTAATGCGCAACTTTTTTACATTTGGAGGGAAAGGATCCGACTTCATCTTATAGGAGTTATCCCCAATTACAACCACTGATAATTAGGTTTTCATTAACTACTTATCAACTATTGATAGTAGAGGCATTGGGTCTTCACTATAGACCAGTATGACCCTTGACCTTGAAAAAAGAAACAAGGTCAAAGGTCAAGGTCATCTTATAAATTTTGGTATTTATGATGAATAGTCATTTCTTCATAATTATACGAATATTGACATAGGATCTTCACTGTTTGTCCTTTATTGACCCTCAGCATGGTCAAGGACATATTGACAGAAGTCAAGGTCAAAACATATTTTTCGGAAATTCTGCTTTTTCGTGTAAATAAAATGGTAAATCTTAATAAATGCTTTGTTTTTAAAGCTTAAGTATGCAAATATCAAAAACTTTCTGGTCAAGGGCATTTATGTCAATTAACGTCCTATTTTTTTACCTTTTTTATTTCGAAAGATAGCTGAATGGTTTTTTCTTTCGTTTGTTTATTTTGAAAAGAAAGGTCAATTTCCATAAACCAAAGTCAATGTCAAGGTCATTTTTGCGATAAGTGGAAAGCCTATCTTTTGTTCGGTAGAACCAATGAACTTTAATTAAGGTCTTTCCCCTTTCCAAGGGAAAGACCTTACTGTATTTCTTCTGATTATTATTATTAAGGTCTTTCCCCTTTCCAAGGGAAAGACCTTACTGTATTTCGTATGATTATTAAGGTCTTTCCCTTCCACAGAAGGAAAGACCTTACTGTATTTCGTCTGATTATTATTATTGTTCTTCTTTTCTGCCATCAATTGACGAAAAGTGTCGCGACATATCTTTTCGATACTTGGTACCATTATTTGGTCATACCGGTACTCGCCTTAGCCGACCCTGTGAAACCGATCTATTTTTAGTAACGGAGTTATCTGCCCCAGACCGGAAAACCTTGTGCACAGATCTCCTCCTAAACCATAACCGGTATCAAAAATCTGAAGTGTGGAAAATGTGGCTGGACTCCTGGCGACATGTCATCACCCAAAAAATTTCTTTTCGATTCACTTCCTGTTTACGCGATTTTGACGCGAAATTTGTCGAAAACGTCAAAGTTGTCGGATTTACACAAAACTTGGTTTCCACGTAGATATGAGGGTCCTAATAACATATATCGGATCAAAATTTTTTTTCGGTCCACCATTTTCAAAATGGCCGCCATTGAAATTTTGTTTTCGCTATAACTCGAAAACCATAAAAAATTGAAGCAGACAATATATTAGAAAAATATTCCTCTCATTGCGATCTACATTTGATATATAGTGTCAAAAACTGTGCGACAAACCGTTTTCGAGGTTATGGCCCTTGACTTGTTTCGACTAAATTTTGTTTTCAATATAACTCAAAAACCATAAAAAAATTGAAGCAGACAATATATCAGAAAAATGTTTCTATTACTGAGGTCTACATTTGATATATAGTGTCGAAAACTGTGCGACAAACCGTTTTCGAGGTTATGGCCCTTGACACGTATCGGCTAAATTTTGTTTTCAATATAACTCAAAAACCGTAAAAAATTGAAGCAGACAATATATTAAAAAAATGTTCCTCTCATTGAAATCTACATTTGATATATAGTGTCGAAAACTGTGCGACAAACCGTTTTCGAGGTTATGGCCCTTGACACGTTTCAGCTAAATTTTGTTTTTAATATAACTCAAAAACCGTAAAAAAAATGAAGCAGACAATATATTAGAAAAATGTTCCTCTCATTGAGATCTACATTTGATATATAGTGTCCAAAACTGTGCGACAAACCGTTTTCGAGGTTATGGCCCTTGACTTCTTTCGGCTAAATTTTGTTTTCAATATAACTCAAAAACCATAAAAAATTGAAGCAGACAATATATCAGAAAAATATTCCTCTTATTGAGGTCTACATTTGATATATAGTGTTGAAAACTGTGTGACCAACCGTTTTCGAGGTTATGGCCCTTGACAGGTTTCGGCTAATCAGTTTATGGCTTATAACTTTTAAATCGTCAGAGATAATATAGTAAAGATATGCTTTTATGTGACCGTCATAATAAGCCCTTCGATTTAAGACCAAAGTCGAATGGTTACGGGCAGCCATTTTCAAAATGGCCGACACCGTAAACAGTTTTTATGAAATAACACTTAAACCGCACAAAATTGAAGCGGACAATACATGGGAAACTGAATCGGGATCACTAACTAAATTTAAATATCATATTGTATGACCGGAAGTGACATTTTGTCCATAGCAACCAACTAAATGCCATTAGCAACCATACATTTTCTGACTTAGGACCACTTGCTTTGTACACTAAAACCATGGTAACTGACCGTAAAGTCATTAGCAACTATATACATAGACATACAATAATAAAATGCAGGGAAAGACCTCACATTTGTTCTCTGAACAAATGACTTTTAATTATTATTTTTTTTTTTTTTCTGCCACAGATGTCAAAAAAGTGTCTTGACGTATCGCTTTGAAACTTGGCACACTTAACCGACACTACCTGGGCTCGACCTGAGTCACCCTGCGACACCGATCTATTTTTAGAAACGGAGTTATCTCCCCAAACACTGTTTACCCTTGTGTTCAGATAAACTCAGAAACCATGACAGATATCAAAATTCTAAAGTGAGGAAAATGTTGTCTGTCTTATGGCCATGATTTGTCATGCAAAAAAACATTCTTTGATCCACTTCCTGTTTACGCGATTTTGACGCGAAGTTTGTCGAAAACGTCAAAATTGTCGGATTTACACAAAACTTGGTTTCCAAGTAGATATGAGGGTCCTAATTACATGTATCGGATCAAAAAAATTTTTTGGTCCACCATTTTCAAAATGGCCGCCATTGAAATTTGGTTTTCAATATAACTCAAAAACCATAAAAAATTGAAGCAGACAATATATGAGAAAAATGTTCCTCTCATTGAGATCTACATTTGATATAAGGTTCGAACACTGTGCGGCAAACCGTTTTAGAGGTTATGGCCCTTGACAGGTTTCGGCTAAATTTTTTTTTCGAAATAACTCAAAAACCATACAAAATTGAAGCAGACAATATATGAGAAAAATGTTCCTCTCATTGAGATCTACATTTGATATATAGGTTCCAAAACTATGCGACAAACCGTTTTAGAGGTTATGGCCCTTGACAGGTTTCGGCTAAATTTTGTTTTCGAAATAACTCAAAAACCATAAAAAATTGAAGCAGACAATATACGAGAAAAATGTTCCTCTGATTGAGATCTACATTTGATATACAGGTTCAAAAACTGTGCGACAAACCGTTTTAGAGGTTATGGCCCTTGACAGGTTTCGGTTAAATATTGTTTTCGTAATAACTCAAAAACCATAAAAAATTGAAGCAGACAGTATATCAGAAAAATGTTCCTCTTATTGAGATCTACATTTGATATATAGGTTCGAAAACTGTGCGACAAACCGTTTTAGAGGTTATGGCCCTTGACAGGTTTCGGTTAAATTTTGTTTTCGAAATAACTCTAAAACCATAAAAGATTGAAGAAGACAATATATAAGAAAAATGTTTCTCTCATTGAGATCTACATTTGATACACAGGTTCAAAAACTGTGCGACAAACCGTTTTAGAGGTTATGGCCCTTGACAGGTTTCGGCTAAATTTTGTTTTCGAAATAACTCAAAAACCATAAAAATATTAAGCAGACAATATATCAGAAAAATGTTCCTCTCATTGAGATCTACATTTGATTTAAATTATTGAAGACTGTGAGACAAATCGTTTTCAAGTTATGGCCTTTGCGGTTTCGGCTCATCAATTTATGGCTTATAACTTTTAAACCGTCAGAGATAATATAGTGAACATAGGTTTTTTGTGACCGTCTCAACAAGCCGTTCGATTTAGGACGATAGTCCAATGGTTATGGGCAGCAATTTTCAAAATTAGCAACCATATACCTAGACATAACACTACGAAAATGCCGGGAAAGACCTCACATTTGTTCTTTGAACAAATGACTTTTCATTATTATTTTTATTCTTCTTCTTTTCCGCCGCAGATGTCGAAAAAGTGTTTTGACATATCGCTTTGAAACTTGGCACACTTAACCGACACTACTTGGGCTTGACCTGAGTCACCCTGCGAACCGATCTATTTTTAGTAACGGAGTTATCTGCCCGGGATTCAAAAACCTTGTTTGCAGATAAACTCAGAAACCGTAACCGTTATCAAAAATCTGAAGTGGGGACAATGTTGCTAGGCTCCTGGTCATGATTCGTTACGCAAAAAATTTTGTTTCCATCAACTTCCTGGTTACGCGATTTTGACTCGAAATTTGTCGAAAACGTCAAAGTTGTCGGATTTACACAAAACTTGGTTTCCAAGTAGATATGAGGGTCCTTATTACATATATTGGATCAAAATTTTTTGTTGGTCCACCATTTTCAAAATGGCCGCCATTGAAATTTTGTTTTCAATATAACTCAGAAACCATAAAAAAATTGAAGCAGACAATATATCAGAAAAATGTTCCTCTCATTGAGATCTACATTTGATATAATAATTGAAAACTGTGCGACAAACCGTTTTCGAGGTTATGGCCCTTGACAGGTTTCGGCTAAATTTTGTTTTCGATATAACTGAAAAACCATAAAAAATTGAAGCAGACAATATATCAGAAAAATGTTTCTCTCATTGAGATCTACATTTGATATAATTGGTTGAAAACTGTGCGACAAACCGTTTTCGAGGTTATGGCCCTTGACAGGTTTCGGCTAAATTTTGTTTTCAATATAACTCAAAAACCATAAAAAATTGAAGCAGACAATATATCAGAAAAATATGCCTCGCATTGAGATCTATATTTGATTTAAATAGTTGAAAACTGTGCAACAAACCGTTTTCGAGGTTATGGCCCTTGACAGGTTTCGGCTAAATTTTGTTTTCAATATAACTGAAAAACCATAAAAAATTGAAGCAGACAATATATCAGAAAAATGTTTCTCTCATTGAGACCTACATTTGATATAATTGGTTGAAAACTGTGCATCGAACCGTTTTTGAGGTTATGGCCCTTGACTGGTTTCGGCTAAATTTTGTTTTCAATATTACTCAAAAACCATCAAAAATTGAACCAGACAATATACTAGAAAAATGTTCCTCTCGTTGAGATCTACATTTGATATAAAGGGTTAAAAACTGTACGACAAACCGTTTTCGAGGTTATGGCCCTTGACAGGTTTCGGTTAAATTTTGTTTTCAATATAACTCAAAAACAATAAAATATTGAAGCAGACAATATATCAGAAAAATGTTCCTCTCATTGAGATCTACATTTGATATAAATTGTCGAAAACTGTGAGACAAACCGTTTTCGAGGTTATTGCCCTTGACACGTTTCGACTAATCAGTTTTTGACTTATCACTTGAAAACGGTTAGAGATAATATAGTAAACATGTGTATTTAAAGTTATCCTCTCATCAAAACCTTCATTTAGTATAATGTATCCGAAACTGTTATATGAACTGTATTCGAGTTATCCGCCTTGACGCATTTCTGTTATTCGGTTTTTGACTTATAACTTGAAAACGGTTAGAGATAATATAGTTAACACGGTCATATGTCGTGCGCGAAAAATCTGCCTAGCTTTTGACCAATCGTACATCACTGTCCAAAGCTCATGAATATTAAGGAAAACATACATCACGATAAAAAAAATACACATCTTTGCTGCAATTAATCAGACCTGTCCAGACACTAAGAAGTGTTACAATATATAAAACGTAACACATAACCAGTATCTAGAGAGTATCTTATATCTTAGAGCTCATCTGATATGGACCTGATAAGCCTTGTCGAGCGAAAAAAAAAAACAACTATAAGAATTCATATGTATCAAGATATTAGTACTTTTCGGCTTAGAAAGGGGTAATCATATGAGACTTAAAATTTTTCAATGATGGACAATTCAAAATGGCTTAAACACTAATTTCAAATTTTTAGTACATATTAAATGTACTTTTTGTAACATAAAAAACTAACTTTTGGCAAAAATTTAAAAAATAATGAACATTCAGTGAGTTCCGACAGTGTGTAATTATGTGTCGAGTGAAGAAAACATGCACTTTGTTACAAAATTTGCTGTATTAAACCAAATGTGAAAATTATTAAAATGATTGAAATGATGTTAACTTGCACATTTATACAGAAATTAGCAATTTAAGTGCAATTACTTTAAAAATGGTACACTATATTCCTAAATTTTCATGAAAAAGTATTCAACACTGTGACAATAGCCTAA